>VZDJ01000049.1:3456782-3512773 GCA_008694505.1 Cyanoderma ruficeps
GTGCAGACACTGATCTATCCCCCATGGATGTGGGGTGCAGACACTGATCTATCCCCCATGGATGTGGGGTGCAGACACTGATTTATTCCCCATGGATGTGGGGTGCAGACACTGATCTATCCCCCATGGATGTGGGGTGCAGACACTGATTTATCTCTCATGGATGTGGGGTGCAGACATTAGTTTATCCCCCATGGATGTGGGGTGCAGACACTGATTTATCCCCTATGGATGTGGGGTGCAGATACTGATTTATCCCCTATGGATGTGGGGTGCAGACCCTGATCTATCCCCATTTCCAGCCCAAGTTTGCTCCTTCTCAGGGCGGTTTACCTCTCATCCCTGTCCAGTGCCAGGCCTGCAGGAGCCAGCAGAGAGGTTTAGGGGTAGATAAAAGTGAGTAAATGGCCCTTTCCCAGCCCCAACGAGTCTGCAGGAGTGATCTAGTGTGCCACATTTCGGAGTTTGGCCCAATAAATACACACGGGTTGAGCACGGAGGGCTCACTGTGCCCGGGTCAGAACCAGGAATTAACAACTGAGCTCTCCAGCTGTTGCCAGGAGGGTCAGGAATCCTGCTGTAAACACACAGCTTGGGAAAGTGATTGAGATGCAAATAATCCAGGATTAAAATCCTTCCTTTGTCTTCTTCCTTATAATTCTGGGGTGAAAAAACCAAAAAATTGCGACGTCTAACCTTTGCCCATACTGGGTTTCCAAGAACTCATCTGACTGATGTCCATCAGATTTGATGTTGATTTAATGCAACAACCTCTATTTCATTCAAAAAAACGTGGCAGAACCAATCCCTTCACAACTGTGAAACAATAAATTAATAAAGGATATCAAAGAGGAAAGCCTCTACTTTGGTTCCTCTCTGCGAAAATAACTTGGGATTGAACAATTACTGAATAATAACTTGCTGCAGGGAAGAAATCCAAAACAAATAAATACAGGTGAGATTTTGTCTACGGGGTAAGCATTTAAAGCAATTCATTAATCTGGGGATCAGCCCAGACATTAATTGTAAATGGCAGAGAAGAAACATCATGAAACAAAGGGAAATATGTGAGGAGTAAATCTGTGGTGAAGAGCAGCCTTGAAAGCAGCTCATTGTGCCTCAGTGAAGATGGAGGCTGAGAGAAGTCAGTCCTCACTTGGGAAAAAGGCAACTTTTCACTTTAAAAACCCAAGATCCTCCTCTGAGATAAGAAAGGAGTTTTCTTATTCCCCTTGCTGGGCGTTGAATGGTGTCTCTGAAGTGCTCCGAGTTCAGCGAGCTGCAGTTTATCTCCCCAAGCACTGCGCAAAGTTCTCTTCAAATGTCTCTCAGAAGTTTATTTGGTGAAACTGAAAATAGCAGCCCCTTGTACTGTGACACAGATATTTTCATCCTTGGTGGAAGACCTGTGGAGGCTGGTGAGCAAACCCCTGTTTCCACTGTGCACACTTCCTTATTTTGCTTTTTGTTTGATTTATTTGTGTATCCTTCAAAAGGACAAAGAACACGTTGGACTTGATGATCTTGGAGGTCTTTTCAGACATTAATTATTCTGTGATTGTGTGTCTTAAATACAGATTAGGGATATTTTAGCTGAATCAGTTAATTCTTCTCAAATTCACCTTTTGCAGTGACTTTACAGAGTTTAGCTCAAAATACACCTGGGTGCTATTTGATTTTTTATAATGTTCTCACCAGCATTTCTGAATTTAAGTCAAGTTCCTCCAAAAGTGGCAAAGCTTTCCACTCTTTTTAAGAGACCTCACAACCCAAATCACACCCAAAGAAGTGCTGCATTAATGAAGAATTGGGAAAAGGGATTATTGTCTTCAGGAGATGGAATCAGACATTTCACCGTGTTTGGAAATAAACTGATACGAGGCATCCCATCACTCAGCTCCTAAATGATAACGCAAGAAGAAAGTGGTTACAAATGGGCTCTCCAGTTCTGAATCAGTAGCAGCAGATGCACTAACCTGGCAATGAACTCTGGTATTTAGGGGTAATTGTTTGGTGAAAAAAAAATCAAAGCATATTTACATCGATCGTGGGGGCTGCGTGGGGAACACAAGTCATTCCACGAGATAACAGCGAGAAGCTGGAAAGGAGAATTTTAATCTGCTCCAGTGGAAAAAGAACAAATAACTACAAATAGTCGAGTAATGTAGGAAGCAATTTGCAAATGCCTTCATGATAAAATGTTGCAAATTAATTCTTTCTATAGTTACATTTGTAATGTCTGTTTAAATGTTTTCTAATAGATATTGGTTTGACTGAAAACATTTATGAACCCTGAAGCTGAAAGAATGGTGTTTAATTTAAATACGTTTTTAAAATGAGCTTTTAAACTTTCAGTTTTCTTTAAAAAGATTCAATAAACCAAAATGTAAAATGAAGACCATTTGAACTCAGTTACCAATCACACAGAAATGTCTGGATTTGGCCAAAAATTCATACTTTGGGATTTATCTACAAATGTTGTCAATTAATGAGAAATATCAATTAACGCTTTCGTATTTCCCCCTCCTTATGGATGAGAACACGGCAGCCTTGCAAGATAAATGACCAAATTCATAATTATTTTATTAAGCATCATGATCTTTATTCATCTTGCTCCGAAACAGGTAAAGTCCTCAAGGTCCTTATACAGAAAACATTGCATAACCCTCTGTGATTGGAGAAAAACCACTTTGAGCAACAGGAACAGAGCCAAGGAGACAATTCATGGAATTACAGCGGCTTGACCTGGGATGACCGTGGACATGAGGGAAATAGAAAAAGCAGAAAGCTTTCATAGCAATGCAGATGTAAGGCTTCTGCAGAAGGATTTGCAATCATTTACAACTTCCCCCCATCCTGAAGCCCTCTTATGTCGGCACCAACTGTGTCTCTCCAGAAGCTGGGTGGAATATTCACCATGTCAGCTTCCTCTGTTGTCGCAGATGAGAGTAATAATAATCATAATAATAATTTATATTCCCTAAAACATCTTTTCAGAGACCTCTTGCAGACACTGAACCATTAAGGCCACTGAAAACGTGAACACTGACTCTCCAACTGCACCCCAGCCAAGAAACAGCAGCACACCCTTTATTTGATGCAATTTCCATAAAAGTGTGTGGGGTTTTTTTCCTCCCTAACAGTCTGAATGGTTTTGATTAAATGGCATTTCCTAACGAAGCACTTTCTCACTGGATCGTGGCAGGTTTTCAGTGCTGCTACATCTGTGGAATGGTTTCAAGTTATTCTCTTAAGTAAACATAGGACTATAAAATGTAAACATAAACAGAACAGTTCTATAACAGTAAAAGCATAATTTGAATAAATAGGCAAGCTAATGAAACACCATTACATGTAAAGACTATCATCTCCCGCTATGTGCTAAGCACTGATCCCGCAACTGCAAATTCAGGGCTAAAAGAATTCATTTGCCTTAATCTTTTGATTTTTATGTGAGTCGCAAAAATTTTGCTCCTACACAGTGGCCATTAAAGCTACCTTGCAATTTTGTAGCTGTTATTGCCTTTTCAGCCTTGACCCACCAGCTGAGGGCTGATGCGGGAAGTGAATTATTTATTTGTAAACTTCATGTGGACAGTGATTAAGAAATCTCTAATCCAAAGAGCAAAAAATTAGTTGAAAGGCAGCAAAAATATTTTTGAGGTGTGGTTACCCGGTTCCTCAGCACTGTCCAGCCTGATCTGTCATGGCCAGGACAGAATTGACAAGAATGTGAAAACAATCAAGTAACAGCCAGAGAATCACAGGATTGTTGAGGCTGGAAAGGATCATGAAATCCAACCAGCAGCAGCATCCAGCACCACGTTCACCATCAAACCCTGCCCTCAAGTGCCACCCCCACATGGTTTTTTGAACATTTCCAGGTCTGGTGACTCCACCTCATCCCCAAACAGACCATTCCAATGCTTGTCAACTCTTGCCATAAAAATATCTAGAAATGTTCTAGAATTATCCTAAGAATCTGAAACTATCTAGATTCTTTCCTGTTACCTAAACTAAATCTTCCCAGCACAACTTTGAGGGTGTTTCCTCTCATCCAGTCCCTTTTTACCTGGGAGAAGAGGCTCATGTGCCTTACTCATAAAAATTATAGCCACATATACATAGTTTTTTAAATTAGCAATCATTTATATATTAGTAATCATTTATCTTTATATTCATTATGCATTTGGATCAACACTCACATGGATTTGAGTGCAACAATTCCGTCTGCCCATCCTTTATGTCTAAAGAACATCAGCTTTAGTGTTGAGTCAAGATTACTCTTGAACCTTCCTCCCTTAATAAATAAAAATTCAGTGTTCTCTACTACGTATTTAAGCCTTTAGTTCAAATTGTCAGTTACAAGGAGATCCGAAAAGTGACGTCTACAAACCCACGCAGGGTTGTAAATTCTTTAATAATTCTGCTTCTTCAAGGCATTGATGCTTCTGTTTCTGTTTTCCTAGATGGAAAATGTGAGACCACATTGTGTAAGGAAAGTGCATGTGAATGTCCTCCTTACATTTCCTTAGGAGAAACTATAAAAATGTGGAAAGAAAGAGCATCAGAAGAACAAGACATCTCACTTCGTTGTGAAACTTTCAGGATTCTGTGTTTGGATTCTGCTTACAAAGCAAAGTGGTAGGAATCTACAGTTATGGGGACATTTGGGACTGTTTAGGGGGAAAAAAAAAGGCATAAACCTGCTACTTTCAGTTAGAGAAAGCAATTTAAATCCATGGAAATAATTAGCTATGAAGCATCTATAACTGTTCCTATCGTTTTGATGGCTTTTATCACAGTGATAAATTTGCAGAGAGGTAAGTGTGCTCAAACGGGGGTTTTTAAGTGTAAGTGTGATTGTCAATTAAAGAAGAGATTACATTGTCAACAAAAGACAAGTGAATGTTTTAAGCGGCAGTTTGCATATGTTTACCTTGAGTGCCGCAGAATCCGAAGCTGGATTCTCCTCGTTTGGGTGCTTTACTGTTCGAGCAGAATGTAAATTCTAATATGTACTTACCACTGCTTTTGTTGCTTCGGTTTCCACCCAGAACCATTCCCTGTTCATCCCTTTGCTCCCTTTTCTCCTGTTTGGATAATTCCGCTCTCCCATCGAGCACAGGCATACACACACACCTGAGAAAAACCTCAGGAAAGGAAAAGGTGTTGTGCTGCCTGAAGCCGCCCATCACGCAGACCCCGTAAAACCCATCGCTCCAAAAGGCAACAAATGCAGCTTTGCTTCACAGAGTAACAGCAGAGACAAAAACAGGGACTATAAAAAAGTGGAATCTTCGGTGCCTTGTTGTCTTTGCAGCCTTGATGCATTAAGAGAAATTTTAAAACGCTGGTTTATCACTGAATTCTCAAACATGAGACGTTTGCTGTGTAAAACAGGGAAAGGGCCTTGACTTGATAAAAAATAGAACAAATCAAAGGCAGGAATGATCATCTGCTCCCTGAGACACGGAAATCTTCCCAGGGCAGGAGAGATTTTGCAGAAGTGAAAATGCTGAGTTCCTCAGCTCTGGTTTGGGGATGCAGAGCTGGAATCTGCAATTGCAGAGAGGTTCTGGCACCCAGACCCAGCCCTCGGACTCCCAGGGCTACTCCAGAGCCATCAAAATCCCACTGAGAGGGCAGAAGAGGATTTTAGCGCTGATCCCAAGGATTTGGGGGCAGTGAGAGGGCAGAATTCCTGCCCCCGGGAACTGCTCTGTCTCCAGCCAGGAATCATCTGATTTACAGACAGACGAAGGAGAAAGTACAAACCCATCAAGCTGAGCAGAAACTCAAAACTGCTCCTCTTCTCTCTTTGTTTTGTTAGAAAGGTTTTTCCTGATGGCGGGAGGTTTCCACTCCAAACAAGACACTGGCTTCAATCTATCTGTAAAAGGAATAACTTTGTTTTTCAAGAGTTCTGACTATTTGTTCAGAGGAAAAGCTGTGCTCAAGGCAATATTGGCTCTTGGACTTCCCACTGGCTGGGAAGTATGGAAATCTCTAGGAGTGGTAGCTCTATTTTTCATATAAATACAATTACTGCAACAGTTGTTTCTCCTTTTTTTTCCTTTTATGCTCAGGTGACAAAAGTGGATTATTTAGGGTTTTGGGTGGTTTTTTTTGCTAGCTTAATGCCACTATTTCTACCCATTATATCTTCTTCTGTTGTGAGATTACTGTCCTCTGGGGAGACAAATTATAACTCTCTTGCTCTGGTACTAAAACACATTACGTAAATTGAACACAAGGCAGCTTTTTAATAAGGTATAACACTTTCTACAAAATTAGAGCAATCACGAGGCAAAGCCTTTCATAACTCACTTGGCTTCACCTCCCTGGCTCTCTCAGGAATATTGTTGTTTTTATTTCTTTTTTAAACTCTATGCCCATGGAGGCAGGTGCTCTCAAACCTCTAAGCCCTTCTGGAGAAAGGTCTTGTGAACGTTGCAAATGATGCTAAAAAGGGATGGATTATTCCCACCAAAACCTCCATGAGAAAATTAACTGTATCTGCATTTCCAGTGGCTCCTCCTTCTGAATTTTAAAGCCTCGTGATACTGGAAGTGGAGACACGACTTTCCAACTGCATAAGATGTGTTTTTAGAAAATTCTACTTCTCCCAGCAGAGGTCAGCTAAGCCTCACCTGGAAAAGCTCATCCTTTACTCACATGGACTCAACACTTTGTTCTTCCCTGCATGAGGAGCAGCTCCTGCCCTGAACCCCAGCAGGTCATCCATGGGATGATTCTGTTTAAAGACCATCCATGAGATAATTCTGTTTAAAGACCATCCACGAGATAATTCCCTTTAAAGATCATCCATGAGATAATTCTGTTTAAAGACCATCCATGAGATAATTCTGTTTAAAGACCATCCACGAGATAATTCCCTTTAAAGACCTTCCATGAGATAATTCTGTTTAAAACCACCCACTAGATAATTTTGTTTAAAGATCATCCACGGCATAATTCTCTTTAAAGACCATCCATGAGATAATTCTCTTTAAAGACCATCCACGAGATGATTCTGTTTAAAAACAATCCATGAGATAATTCTCTTTAAAGACCATCCACGGGATGATTCTGTTTAAAGGGGTTCACTCAGCTCTGGTTTCCTCCTGGAAGCTTTGAGCTGCCCCATTGAGCAGTTTGATTCCAGTGAAATATTTGATTTCAGTACTGTAGTTTTAAAAGATATAGTATCAAAATTAACACATGTAAAAAAAACCCAAAAAACCCACCAAACCCACAAGTTCTCCTTCAGAAATGTTTTGACATTTCTTGAAACGACTCGTTTTGACTTTTCTTTCACAACTACATTTTCCTGAAGTTGGTATGGACTCGTGGAAAGTTTCTATTTTGGAAAAGCTGGGTATTTATTTTGTGAGAAAATGTTCTTGGAAAGGTTTCAGGTACTGATAATTGCACTGTACTTGCCACATTTTTTTTCTGCTCCTCCAGGTCCCTGTTTGGATTCCCAGCTCCAAACTCACTTGCTTTCATAACTGAATAACCCCAAACCTCACTGAAGATCCTAAAAAGCAGTTGGATAAACAAATGCCGATTTAATAATAATAAATGGCCAATGAGATGGGCATGAAACCAGCTCAAAAGTGATGATTTTAGTGGAATTTATTTTAAAAGGCCCTACAGAAAATCAGATTATGGGGGTAGAAAAACAGGCATTGTGCAAGTCTAGAGTAATAAGCTCTTTCCCCAAAGTAACATCTGAAATAAATTTGTTTGAAGGGACACATCCAGCCATAATTTTGTTAAAAAACTGCATCCCCAGCGTCATCTTTTTATTTCAAATAAAAGTGATTAAAGTCGGTGCTTATTCAAGCTTAAATATTCCAGTGTTTGAGGCATTTAAATTCTTTTTTCAAATTATTTAACCAGAAGTATTAGTTTTAAAAACTGCCACAGGAGCTCTGAGTTTTCATGTCTCTAGAAGAATAACCTATAGAAAACACGCTGCATTCGTTCCATGTTGTTATGATATATTTGTTATGATATATATCATAAACACAATTAGCAAGGGAGCTGGCCTTCTGCTTTAAAGGAATTATATAATAGGATTACAAGAGAAATGAACAAAAAGCCAGAGGTTGTGTGCTCCATTGTCTATTCTCCAAACACAACATTTTTTTCCCTTTTATAAATCAACAGTTTGTCTTAAGCTAATAGAGAAATGCCTATGGATAAATGTGTTTATCGCATCACATAAATATACCGTTGTCTGCAATGTACTGCAGGATCTCTCTGAACTCCCAAATGCCAACGTGCAATAAATAGCAAACATCGTTACAGGAATTAATGTCTGTCACAGCCAGGAGGATTTTACACCAGATTTATGGCTTTCAGAAAGTTGTTCCCACGCAATTGTGCAGAGAAGCTTCTTGTTTTACACTGCTGTAAGATGCTCTTGACTGGAGGAGCTGTGTCTTCCCTCAGATACGGGATTAACAGGGTTAAAATTCTCGTGTCACCACAGAAAGCAGCTTGTGAGGCTGCTGAGCCCCAAATCAGGGTGGAATCCCATCTTTCCTCTCTCCCTGGCCCTTCCTGACAAGAGTCACTTTCTCCCCACATCTGCTGATACAAGTCCTTGAGTGATTGCCCTCTATCATAATAAACCTGATTTTTCTTCTCTTGAAATAAAAACTATTTTCTATTTCAACCAGCTGCTGTTCACTTTTAATAACGACATAAAGAAGTGCAGTGCAGTTTTAAAATTATGGTATTAGCAAATATAAAGTTCCAGAAGAGCAATACAATAATTACAATAATACAATTAAGGTTCCAAGTTTAAAGTTTTGGGGGATGAGAGACACACACCAGCTCCATATTTATCCTTTGGACTGCAAATTCCAACATTTTTGCAGTGATGCGACTCAGCCACACTTTTCATGTGGACACACCTTCGGGGCAGCAATAACTGGAACAATTCAGCCCTGAAAGGTGAAAAGCCAGAGGGATATTCAGTGTGGAATTCAGAATTGCCCAGTTGGGGTGATTAGTCTTTGTTGTCCTCCTCTGTATTTGTATTTGTATTTTGTAGAATAGAAGAAACAAGAGGCCATTTGAAGGGAACGTGTCAATTTTAACAGGGTTAAAGCTCTTGTGTCACCACACAAAGCAGCTTGTGAGGCTGCAGAACCTACAGAGAGCAAAAACCCCAAATCAGGGTTCAACAGGGAACACGCCAGTCCCAGTGAGAGCCCCAGCAGTATTGTCACATTTTCTCTGACTTCTCTGCAGCCAATGCCTTGATTAGCAAAATCTCTGACCTGCCCTGGGCTTAGGGTGAAGAGCCTTCAGCAGTTGGTGCTGCTACAACCACGGGCTGTTGGTTTTTAGGGCTTTTACATCATTCATCACCCCGTGCCACGCGCAAAAACAACGGGAACGTCCATCCACGATCTCCCTCAGCTTTTCCTCCAAGTGCTTCTCGATACCCCACAGTCCCTGCTCTGCTGCTTTGTGATTCCGGCTGCAGCTCCAACATGAACTCGTTTTTAGGGGGATGTTGCAGCACCACATATTCTGGGTTCTTTCAGACCATTTTGGGTTTCCTCTCGCCCAGCACAGGCTGCAGAAGGTCGAAACCTCCTTCCCTCACCTGTGAATGCACAGCCTGAATAACTGATGGTGATTTCAAATTGCCTTCCACAGGTCTCTCCTCTCTGGGAGAGCTCTTGGCCTCTCCTCTCTTTGCTCTCTTTGGACAGGGATGAAGTCAGAATCTTCTCTTTCTTCTTTGATTGGTTTTGAACTGGAACAATTTTAGGTTTTGACAAGAAAGGGGAAGAAAAAAATGTCATTTCAAGCAGTAATTTTCTACTTCATAAGGATGAAATTCTTAAGATTCCTGCCTTAAAAGAGAGGAACACCGCAGGAAAGAACTGAGGTAATGAACATTTCTGTCACTCACCTCACAAACTCATTTTTCTTCTACATTTTATTAGATGCTGCCTTGCTCTCCTCCTTAAACACAAATGACAGATTATATTAGATGCATAAATTATATGGATTATATTTCTGTCACCAGTAAATTAGCTGTTAAATTTAGTTTGCATGATGCTATTGACAGGTCTCTGATTTAAGAACGTGGGTTTTTTTTTTTCTTTTTAGTAATTTTTTTTCACCTTCTCTTCTTTTCTCTTTTGTCAAATTCTCCATCACAGTTTGGTAAGAACCCAGCCAAAGTTTTTAATGCGTGTCACAGAGTTACAAGGACAGAAAGGCTGTGCTTCTCTTAGAGAGCTGGGGAAATAAAAACTTGTGAGAAAATATTTAAGCCCAGGAAATTTTAGGACTCGCCATCCCTGGAAGTGCCCAAGGCCAGGTTGGACATTGAGGGCTTGGAGCAGCCTGGGATAGTGGAAGCTTTAATGTCCCTTCAACCCAAACCATTCTACAAATTAAATAAATATGACAAAAGCACGCTGGCCCATAAATGCAGCTCTCATTGCAGTTCTCTGCTTTAGTGCCCTTATTCTCTTACTTTTTGTCCAAAATTTTCCTCAGCCCAAGGAGCGTTTCTGTCCCAAGTAGGAACCAGACACCTGATACAGTTCAAGACTTGTTGGGGTTTAAGCTTTACTGTTGGCTCCTTGGTTTGGTTTTGTTTCCAGACCTCTCAGGAAATCATCCCTCTGCTAAGAAACCATTTCTGCAGGTGATGAGCAGCTGAGAGGTTAGAGCAGACAGTTCATCCAAGCTCCAGAGTCCCACAGTTCTGTGTGCAAGGTGCAAGTCCCACTTGCTCCAGGTGTGATCCAGAGGGATTTTCACTGGGGCTTGAACTTGAAGGGTCAGCACATCCACAGCCATTGGCACGGCTAAATGTCACAAATTATGTTCATTTTTTGTGTCGTTTGTGTAACTCCTTCCAGCCTGTGGAGCACTTTCAGGAGAGAAAAGCCAGAATGTCCCACCCAAAATTCCAGAGGCACAGTTCTGTCCTCAGCCCAGCTGGACAAGGGCTCAGCCTCAAGCTGCTGTTTCAAAAAATGATCAGGAAGCAGGCAGATTCTCATACAAAGAGACGGGAG
The DNA here is from genome assembly GCA_008694505.1 of Cyanoderma ruficeps. Taxonomy (NCBI): domain Eukaryota; kingdom Metazoa; phylum Chordata; class Aves; order Passeriformes; family Timaliidae; genus Cyanoderma; species Cyanoderma ruficeps. The sequence continues at coordinate 3,467,849 of VZDJ01000049.1, forward strand.
GCCAGATGTGCTCTAATAAGCAGCTTGCTCAAGTTCAGCAACTTGGAAAAGCTGATTGTTTAAAAAATGTACGGATTCAGCTCACTCTGCACTCCTGTGTTTTCATGCCAAATCTTCAGATCACCTCCCCTTTAATGAAATTGGTTCTGTGGAATCCCCAGGAAGTTATTGACATAATCAAGCTTTGCTGGTGTTATTATATCTGCAAACTAGTAGAGTTTCTATAGACACAAAATTATAAACAGAAGATCAGCTTGAAGATGAACAGTTCTACCTGGAGCTCTCTTTATCAGAAGTCCTAAGTATTCCATCCCAGGAATTAAGACACAGATATTTCATGCCGCTCTTTCTTCACTTGCACAGAAATATTTATTCTTCCTCGACTTTCCATGAGCTATTGCACAGCCTGAGGGTAACTGTGATTTACAGATGCCATGAATAAATAGATGTTTTAATGTCTGGGCTGCTCCAACACGCAATAACAATCTCAAGGCACTACCAAGACTTTCTACTCCTGCAACAGCCACATGTTCTCAAAAACTCGACAGCACTGGAATTCCTGAGCAACAAGAGTTGTCAACTGCTTCTTTGATTTCTTGGTGACACTTGGAACTATTTATGTTGCTTCTGGTTTTCCTAAGAAGGGAAATACTGTGGCACAGCAGAGCAGAAAAGCGAGGAATTCCCCTGGTAACATAAAATTGGAACTTTCAGCATCAGGATGAAGGAACTGGGCTCCAGAGCTCCTTGTGCAAGGCAGGGCAAAAATGCATCGTGGAGTTCAGAGGAATAAACACCGGAGGGTGAGAAGGAGCCTGGTCTGAAGCTTTTAAATGGACCTATAAAGAACTCTGCTCTAAAGGTTTGCTCAAGAAGTATCCATTACAAAACACTTTAAAGTTGGAACCTTAAATGTTGTTTTAGCATGAAATAAGTGCAATAAAATTTTAAACCAAAGCATCCCACGCACTGTTATTCTGTTAATGCTCTCACTCTATAGACATTTGGCAGGCTCAGCTGTTTAACAATCATCTCTATACTCTTTTTAGCTTTTATGTTCCTTTTTTTATGGGGAGGTTTGCTTGAACTCTGAACCGGAATATAAACTCTTGTTCCTGCACAGGGGCAAACCAGCAGCACCAAGAGCTAGCCAACTCTCTCCCTTTCTCTTCCTGATCCTTCAGGGTGTTTGACTGGATAAACAGAAACCAACTCCTGCAGGAACCACCCAGGGAACCGCAGGGATTTAACCCCTGCAGTTCAACAACAACAATCATCTCACTAATGACACACATCCCTTGAAGGGGTTGGATTTTTTTTTTTTTTAAGGACTATTTTCGGATTTTTTTGGGGAGCAGTTCACCAGCAGAATCAAATCGAATTTGGCAGAGAGCCAACTGAAATGATCCAAGCAGACTTTACAGACAGGCATTTCTCAAGCCCCTCAGATTTCCACATCCACTCTAATCTTCCCCCAGCAGCAATTTATAGGGAGGTTAAAAATAAAGCACGCAGAACTACGAATTATGAGGGAGGCTCATGGTTTTGCATTCCCCTTTTAGGCAAACATGAATTCCAAGAAGGGCGGTGTGAGAAAGGAAACTTTGAAGAGTTTGGCCCTAACAGCTGGTTTGAAGCCCCACAATTTAAAGAGGAAAGCCAAAAGAGAACGAAAAATGCCATTTCTTTTCTCGTGTGCCCACCTGGTTTGCTGTGGACAAGACAAGCCTAAAAGAGTTTCAGTTTTGCTACAATTCATGAGAGATACCCCCACACTCACACTCCCAGACCTCTCAAAAACACTCATCTTTTAGGATTTAAAAAGTAAGTTTTAATCCCGGCTCTGCCAATAATCTTCTGAATGACCTTGAGCAAATCACTTTGCCTCTGTTCTTTCAGCCCGGCTGCAAAGCTGGATTAATCCTCACCCACTCGTGGTGGTGTAAAATAAAGATTGGCAGGAATTCTGCAGCACCACAACATGCAAGAGATAAGCAGGACAGACACCAGGCTTTGCATGGACTTTGCAAAGATAAGCTCAGACACTGCTGTCGGTGAGGTTTTAAGGGAAAATATCAACATTCTCTTTCAAAAAGGTTTGCGTTTTTCATTCCCAATGAATCTTACCCGGAACTCACCTCACTCTGATTAAAATTTAAGACAGTATGTACACCTTTGATTTGTGTCAATAAGAATGAAAAAAACCAATTACTTTTTTATTTATTTTATTTTATTTCCTTCGTTTCATGATGTAAGGCTCCAGACTTCCCCGGAAGTAAGGAAACATTGGAATAGCTCAATTATACAAAACTGGCCATGCAAAGTGAGCACCTGCAGCATGGCAGGACACCAACTGGTGCAGGAGGGTGGCTCAAACACCCACTCATCTCAGTCGTTTTTCTAGCCAGCAACCAATTAATTTATGTTTTGAAACACAGTCACACACTTGTTTTGCAAAATATTCCTATTAAATGCAAAGCTATATTACCTAGCGTTCCCAATAAGAATTTTAATTAAACTGTCAGCTTTTTGAAGGCAGAATTATCTAAAGCCTGTTCTTCCTACTGGTCTCATTACAGCTGGATTTTGTTTTCATTAGTTTCTTTCTTGGGGTGCCTTTATTCTCTGCTCTCATTACAGAGAAGATTCATAGATCAAAATGACAATTTTGAAGGAAACCCCCAGTTCAGCCAAGGCCTTGGTTGCTTACAAAAGTTATAAACCTGCTTATCAGGAGCTGATTTCTTCTGCATAAATGAACACAGGAGAATCACAGTGACCCACAGCAGTGAAATCATTAAATATCAGTCATTGGCACGGGCAGAGAAAAAATGTTCCAAAGAGTTACCTGTCCAAGAGGAGTAATGCCCATTCCCACACAGGGGTCTGCAGGGATTTTCATGACTTTAAGGTGATCACCCGCTCAGATATTGTTTGTTTCTAACTAAGAAAGCTGCAATAAATACCTGAAAAGCAACCCCAAATCCCCTGCAGGCGTGGGCTATGGATCATGAGCCAAAGGGTTTGATCTCACCTCGGCACACAGGACTGCCAGAGATCCCAGCCCTGCTAATCCAGGAACTCTCCCTTCACTAAAGAACCCTCTCACAGCCACACTCCATCCTCACTGTTTGGCTCTATTTTGGTATCTGTTCTCAGAATTCAAGGGTGGTTTATCCATGGCAGGGCACTCTGAGCACAGCCAGGGAACAGCTGGGGGAGTTTGCTGAGGGACAGGATAAAAACATCTGTAAGGTGAAGAGCTTCAAGCATCAGGCTTCACAACAGCTGCATCAAAAGGTCTTAAAACTACCACAGTGACTGAGCAAGATCTCCTCAGTCCCTAAATTAATACAGCTTTTCTTTGAAAGTCCTTTAACCTCATCTTTTCTGTACAAGCCCTCGGGGATAACTAAACACGGCACCGAAATCTTGTGTAGCTTCAGATTCTACTTGAAAGTGTTTTAAAATCTCAAGCAACAGCGTCTCAAGGGAACAGGGCAGAGCCAGCACCAGCACTGCTCTTCTGGCTGCCCCTGAGCTGAGTTTACTGGCAAATGTACTGACCTCAGCATCGCTCCCTCCCTCCTTCCCTTCCTCTCTCCCTGGCCCTTCCTGCCAAGAGTCACTTTCTCCTCACATCTGCTGATACAAGTCCTTGAGTGATTGCCCTCTATCACAATAAACATGACTTTTCTTCTCTTGAAATAAAAACTATTTTCTATTTCAACCAGCTGCTGTTCACTTTTAATAATGACACAAAGAAGTGCAGCATAGTGTTAAAATTATAGTATTAGCAAATATAAAGTTACAGAAGAACTAATAATTGCACATTAAGGTTTCAAATTTAAAGTTTTGAGGGATGAAACATACACCAGCCCTATATTTAGATATCCTTTGGACTGCAAAGTCCAAATTTTTTGCAGTGATGCGACTCAGTCACACTTTTCATGTGGACATACCTTAGGGGCAGCAATAACTGGAACAATTCAGCCCTGAAAGGTGAAAAGCCAGAGGGATATTCAGTGTGGAATTCATAATTGCCCAGTTGGGGTGATTAGCCTTTGTTCCCCTCCTCTGTATTTTGTAGAACAGAAGAAACAAGAGGCCATTTGAAGTTCAAAGAGGTCACAAACACATACAAAGAGCAACATTGGAGACCTGGTTAGTGCTGAGCCTTGGAGGAAGGTGGAGATCTCAAAAGACATCAAATGAGAGGAAGATAAAGCGTTATTGACCCGCTTCTTCAGGAAGCAAACCGAACCCTGCTCTAGTAATTAACCGACTGTGGACTCACCCTGTGCTAATTCTTGGCCCCAGCCTGGCGTGGGGACAGGGCTCGGGCAATGAGGGGAAGGCTGAGCTGGATTTAGGGGTGTTCACACCCCACAGTTCACTGGTCCTTTCAATAACCGGCATTTCCAAAGCTCTGCTGTCACCTGGGGTGGGTGCCAGCAAATCTGGGAATCTCCGTGTGCCATCAGTGCATGTGGCCTCCTGCAAGCTGCTGAACCCAAGGTCTCTGCTTACAGGAGAGCCATTAATTTTCCATTTAAAGCTTATCTGTGCTAAGCCGCTGAAGACAATGACGCTTGGTAATGATCATTAACGTCTGGAAAGGTTTCGACCCGAATTCAGTGCATTTTGAGATAAACATTTGAGGAAGAGGACTATCATTTAACTTTACAGCACACAGGCCTGCAATAATCCCTAAGCAAAGGCCTTAGGGAGATCTCCAAAGTATGAAAAATGTATTTTTGACATCCTATGTGCATAACTGCTTTTATGATGGCCCTCGAGTGCAGGCGTCGTAAACCACACAAATAATTTATGGCCAATAAAGAGCTGTGTTGACCTGAAATGCAGCACAAACTTACACGGTGTCCAAGCCTGCCTGCCAAAGCACTGAAAGGGTGCTAAAAGTGGTCAAAAAATTTTAAAAAGAAAATAATGCAGCTGGTTTCACAAGCATCATAGGAGGAACCCTATATTTTTCAGTTATATGAGCTTGCTTTGAAGCAAAATCCACGTTTTTTTCTCTCTTTTTTTTTTTTTTCCAGCTGTGTCCTTGGGCTTGAGCAAAAATAGCCTGTGTGTCAGTGAGCTACTACAATGCCCTCATTTTTTTACATTAATGCAGTTAATGGTGCCTGGCAGTGTAAAAAGAATAAAAAATGGTGCACGTTTAGGAATTGCTCTTTCCCGCGCAGCATCCAGATAATCTTCACACAGTTCAGCCAGGGCCACTTCAGAGATCTCCTTTCCATAGAAATCATCCTAAGGGCCAAAGAAAATCACCCAGCAGAGTCCCACCCACCCTGAGAGAAAAAAATCCCCTCCTGCTGTTGTCACCATGCCCTGATATATGGCTGGAGAGAACACCCCCAGCAATAAAATATTGAACAGCCTAGATTTGCACTTGGCTGGCCATGGGGTGCAATGAAGCTTTTGACTTGATTAAATATCCCACTTCCAGTGCGGGATGCAGGTTTAGCAGTTTTTAATTCTTCCCCAGAGCACCGTGCCAGGTTTTCGTGTAATTAAGTGGGTACATCCAGACTGCTTGCAACTGGGATCCCTGATGGGAATATTGTCTGAAAACTTTATGTTCTTCTCAAAACTACATAGAGGCTGTCAAGTTCCCTAATAAATTCCCTTCTACTGGCTGTTCCAGAAAGAATTTGAAGCAATTTATGATTAAGGAAGCCAAGTAGGGGTTTCTCTCCCCCCGCTTTTTAATTTTTGTTTCTGCTTTCTTATTTTATTCTCTGCCATGGGTTAATGGGTCTTAATTACAGGAGTAATTGAGAAAAAGCTGAAACAGAGCTAGCTTAATTTGAGGTTTAGAAATGAGCCCATTTTCAATATATTAATCTGTGGAATAATTAAAAAGCAAAGGAGAAAACTTTAGTTCATGACTGACAGAGCCGCAGCGAGAAAATTAAGTTTGAAACATTTAAATCTGAACCAGTGGCACCAAAATAGCTTTGACTGTGAAGAAATAATCTAACAGCATATGAAACAGGTCTCTCTCTGGTTTTTTCCCCCTCACAAATTTAATAAGATGGAACAGTTCCTTTATTTACAGGTCTCCATGCTTTAGCAGTCTGCTATCCCCCTGTCACGTCTCGTTAGGATGCAAGCAAAAAAAAAAACAAACAAATGGGAAAGGGGTTTCAAATAAATATTTCATTAAGGAGAGCACAGCAGTAGTCAGGGGAGGAAGTCTGCACACAGACCAAGCCCTGCATTTAGAAAAAAAAAGGAAGTTACTCCCACACTGTCGCTGTTCAGTGACACAGCTGACCCAGGCAGGTGACATTAAGTGGATTTGTCTTCTCCCACACCTCTCTTCCTCCTCATCCATGAGGAAACACAGCGACCACGGAATAAACTGCACTTCAATTGCAGGTGATGAATTCACAGCCAGGGAGACGGGAGCAGAGCAGAATAGAACAAACGCTTCCAACGAGCAGTAACAAAACATCCACGAGAGAATCACAGCTCTGAGCCTTCTCCCTTCCTTTGTGCCACACAAATAATTGCACACTCTGAATGCCATTTCCAGAGAGCTTCAGCAATTCCAGAGACACAAGGGCCTCAAATTTCCATGTGCTGATCCCAGCCAGAATATCACGAAGGTACCAAAATCAGCAGTTCTTCCTAAAGCCCATCTATAATGTAGGCATTGGCTTATTGAGTATTTTGAAGATAAAAAATTCAATTCTATTAATTTTGAAAAGATCGTGTAATTCATTGTTATTCTGCTACTTAATCTTTGAAGTGTTTTCTTGTCCTGAGCGAACATTATACAATGTATCACACTTCATATTTTCTTCCAGCTTCCATTCTAATCTTTGTTAATCCATCCAAACTCAAACTGCTGATAAAAAGCTCCTACTTTGAAGGGAACATCAAATAGTACAGCAATTAGTATGTACAACAAGATTATTTCAGTGGATCAGCCTCCAGTTCCTATCCCATAAATCACTCCTAAGCAGAGCACCATTGATCCACACACATCAAAGGTGATGTAAATATTCCATAGGCAGGAAGGAGATCACTGGGTTATCCATGGAAATCACTGGGTTATCCATGGAAATCCCCGAGCCCCGTGGACACATCCTGCTACCATGACTTCATCAAGGACATTGACCTCTGGAAAGCTGGAAAGTTAAAATCCTGCACTGTGACTGCAGGGAAACCCCAAAATCCAAACCAGCCCCAATCTCTGACCCCTGGAAAAAGGAAGGGCAGGAGCACTGCCCATCCTTAGCACCACTGTCCATCCTCAGGGATTTACACACTCAGTGACAAGGGCAGAGACACAGACACACACCAAGGCTCACAAAACCAGTCCCTTCCCAAAAATCCTTTCCATTGCTGATTTTGTGTGCTGTAAACTGAGGTTGTGGCCCTCACTTATTTTACCCCATCCTTCAGAGATTTCAGCAGCCGCCAGTGCAGTATTTGCAGAAACCCTCTGCAGCACCAGAGAAGTCTCCTGAAGATGCTTCTCCCCTCTGACAGAACTGCATTTGCTACCACAATTAAAGAGTTACAAACCTGCACAGTAGAGATTCTCATGTTCCAGTCTGTGGGTAATTTCTTCGAGGTCAATAATCAATAAAAGCTTAAACAAAACCAATGAACTCTACTCCAGCAGTATTTAGATGTCTAAGCAACGGCAGAGCAGCGCTTCCATAGATGTCAATTTAAAATTCAGAAAATATTCCTCCTTAATTTAAAATTCAGAAATTACTGCTCCTTAATTTAAAATCTAGAAAATATTCCTCCTTAACTTAAAATCCAGAAAATATTTCTTCTTCATTTATAATTCAGAAAATACTCCTCCTTAATTTAAAATTCAGGAAATATTCCTTCTTTCCTCACATCCCAGTGCTGCTGGATGCCAGGCTGCCCCTAAGCTCTGTGAAACACAGAGCACAGGCTGCCCTCTGTCCAGCAGCCCTGACTGTGTCCTGTCCACGATAATCATGGATTTGATAAGGATTTCCTGCCCTGATCTGCAGGTGTAAGGGAAAAAAGGCTGGCTGGTTTGCTTGGAGAACACTGACTGGGCCAGCAGGACCTTCCTACAGTCGGTGGGGAGAGAGGAACACATTTAGTGACCTTCTGGAAGAACCTCTTTCCTACCACTGACTGTAGAAATAAACCCAGAGAGATCAGCTGAACGCATTTCCCATTCACCAGGAACAGCTCCTCGGCAAACATCATTTTAAAAGGTTAGATTAACTGCCTGACAGAGCACTGATTTAATGTTTTGGGTTGTTTTTTGTTTTTTTTATTTCACACTTGTAGAAATGTTAAGGAACAAAACAAACAGGGTGTAGGAAATGCACGGAAACGATGGAAATGACAAAAACAAGCATCACCTTTTCCTGCCCGTGATTCACTCCTACAGAACTGTGGGAATAACATGGAGACACCGCAGTGGTAATTGAGCTTTCAGAGGCCTTTAGAGTTGGTGACAGATTAATAGGTTGCCATCATAAATTCTGACATCCTTGCAATTTCTGTATTCCTGGATTTACACACAAACTGAACACTGCAAACACTCGAGCGCCTCAGCTGCAGCATTCCACATCTGTTAAGGCCACTGGTAACTTCAGGAAATAACGCCGTGCCACAAAACAAGTCAGCGTTCAGCAATTAAACTGAGTCCGGGCACCACAACCATCCCAACAGATAATTTTTCCAAAGTAATTGCTCCAAGGAAACTCTGGCAGCACTAAAAGTCAGATCTGTTGAAGACAACGGTGTAAAGGCAGTACTTTCATTGCCAGAAGTATAAACACAAGAGATTTTAAAGGAGTTTGTTTCCTGATTATTAAGCTCCATGCTGTGTAAAGCAATTATTACAGCTCTCAATTTCCCAATCTTTGTGTTTATTAAAACTAATGAACGCTTTTAGCATACAGGAGACTAAATAAATTTGCATAGGATTAGAACAGGCAGCCTATACTCATCCCTGTAGGCTTAAACACCAACTGTAAAAGAAACATTTACCCAGTAAATAAAGAAGCTGAAAACTGAACTCCTCCTCCTATAACTCAGTCCATGCCTGGAGTTGGATTGAGTGGGCTGCAAAAATACTCCGAGCACAGAGAGATTGGTTATCCAGGGCAGTGCCAAAGTCACTCACGGACAATCCAACATTTCCCAAGTGCTGCAGTTTCCAGAAATCAGACCTTGACTTCAATAAAACACCTGGATTGTCAGAGCTTCGGGTGGGTTATGTCCCTAAGCCCTGCCCAGCTCAGACTCCTGCTCTGTAACAAACTATTCATCCTCTCCTTTATGATGGAGAAGGCAAAAAAGACAGAGCAATGCAAAGTGGAAAGTTCCCTGGGGTTCTGCACTGCTCACAGCCCCAGGGAGTTCAGCCCCACAACAGATGAAGAGTTTTGTCCTTCCCCAAAGAACCACAAATGTTTGGTTGAATTTCTCATCAACTTCAGCGAGATTCCCTCCATACTTGAATCCTGCAGCTTCCTCTTCCTGGTGTCCTCTGCTCCTCTTCCTCCTCGCTCTCTGTTCCAGGGTGTTTAAAAATCTAATTTTTTCTGCAAGCTGGAGAACAGGGAGACAACTCTCTTTTACACTCAGCCTTCTTCTTCCCGTTTCTGCAGGCTGGAAGGGAACTTAATTTAGTACTTTTAATTTAGATGCCCAAACTCACACAAGTGTAAAAATCTGTCCAAACAACAAAGGAGAAAAACTACCAACATCAGTTTGAAATAACTGTTGTAAGGAAGAACTTGCTCCTACACTGAATGGTTTGTGCTAGAAGCATAAAAGTTTCATGCGGGGGAAAGTAGCTTAATATCCTGCCCTGTAAGATTCTGTCCATCTCCTGTTAGAGCCAGACATAATTAAAAGTATCTGCTTAAATCTTTAGCCTCATTTTCCTCTAATGTGCCATCTAAGCCTGAACAAGAATTAATATCAAGGAGCTGAACGAGCTGGTAAATGCTCATAGAAGATTTATCTGGGAATTGAATCACCAGTGAAGACTTTTCCAAGTGAGGATAATATAGAATAAGGAAAAAAAGGAAAGGGATATTTGTAAAGAGGTGATGGGGAAACGACTCTGGCTAACATTTAACTTTTATTTTTTATAGTAAAAGAGAAATCAGGGGTTCTTTGCTCTTTTTCATGATACCAACATAAATAGGAGGGGAAAGAGTGGCTGGAGGCCCCTGTGGGAGCAATTTCTGTGATTATGACAAGGATTCTCTGGGAACAAGGGTGAAGTACACTGACTTATAAATGCATGTACTATATTCCACTTTTATTTACCATCAACCCTGTAACAGCAAAATTGAGTATCAGGCAATAAAGCAAATAAATTCAATGTTCATATGAATATTGGCATCTTTCAACATTGTATTTAGGACCCATGGCTGAAAAAATGAAAAAGTATTACAATCAGTTTAATTATGCCTTGAGACATTAGGAACGTTTATTAAAATCTCCAAGAGCTTTGGTTTTCCTTTATTAAAACAAAAAAAAAAGAGATAAAATATTTGATAAAACATTAGAAACAGCCACAGTCCACCATCAGTTATAAATATTCCTAAATTTGGTATTAAAAGATACATAGAAACCAGAGTTTTACGATAAAAGTTCTGATTCTACAGCGCCCTAAATAAAAATCCTCAGGTTCATAATTATTTCAGAGAACTGCTCCATAGAAAGAGATTAATCACTTGAAACAAATACTCCCATGATTTGATTTCAGAGGCAGACATCTCTGCTGTCCATTACCTGGAGAACAACTCACTGCAGGCAAATCAAACAAGAAAAACTCGGGGAGCTGAAGAATCAGGAAGGAAATCCTGAGCCCGGGTAGAACTAAAGAAAACTGTGAGCACAGAGCTGATCCTGCAGGCTTTCAGTACAAGCCTCCTGTGCTTAAAGCCAGGTAATTCCATAAAACAATGTTGTATTTCTCTAAAATCAAGATTAAAGCTAAGCACTGGCTACAGCTCTGACAGTGGAACGTTGCTGTCTCATTTTAAATTATCTCACCCAGCTTGGGGAGCTGGAACAAAACCACCCTCAGAACTGCCTGTTTGGAGGGGCTGGGTAATTGAAGAGCAGTGCAAAAAGCTGAAAAGACCCTGCTTTTTACTCAATAACTACAGCAAGTTTGCTTTTTCCAGTATCTTATGAGATTTATGAACTCTCCAAAATGGGATACTCACTCATTTAAAGTAATTTTACAGACTCTGTTCTGAGCTATTACGAAACGTGTTCAGAGCTTGCAGCACAGCTTCCCACTCTGCTCTCCCACCACAAGCACTGTGGTGAAAGGAAAACAGAGGAAGAGACCTTTTATTTCCTCTTATCAGCCTGAAAAGGGCTGGTTTTCACTTGATCACATAGATATTTTTAATATTTTCTAGTAGATGTTTTTAAAAAGTCTTTAGTTTTGAGAGCTCAAAAAGAGAGATTTGTGTATAAACCCCGTGATTACAAGAACAAGCCACCTTTAGAATGGGTGGGGAGTGATGTTCCCTGACAAATCTCCCTCGGATGAACACTTTGCAGGCACAAACAGATTTATTGGAAATCATTGGCTCCATCTTGTTTCTTTTGAAGTGAACTGAAGCTCTGCTACTCTCTTGAATAATAGCACAGTCAGTTTCCCAGCTCAGGTTCTTGTCCTAAATACATTTATGTGGCGCTCTGCATGCAAGAGCAAACACAGAAAAGAAACAAAACAAACCCCAAGCCACGGGACCACCTTCATTTCCTTCATAAATCAGTTTGTCTTTGCTATAGTGGAATTATTGAGCAGAGAAACCAGGGCAGGTACTTTATTTTTACCTAACATTTGAACAGATTAAAGGGGAAAAAAATAAAAAAAAAAAGGATCAGATTGACTTGGCTCAAATCGACTTTCCATCTTTTATTAGCTTCTCTTTTTGCTTGGAGACAAAATTTACAATTACTGAAGTGCAATTAAGGCTCTTTCAATCTCCAGTTTTATAATAATAACGTTCAGTTTGCAGTAATAAACCTTTTCAAGGATAAACATCCACGGTGGCAAGGCAGAAGGCAAGGCAATCCCGGGGAATTTGGGCTGGAATTTGGGCTGAGGGACCCCTGCAGCCCTGTGCAGGAGGATCTCAAACCCTCAGGCTGAGCTGAAACGGGGCTCCTGAACCCTTGGAGAAAGTCCCAGGTGAGGGATAATAATAATAATAATAACAACCCAGGTGAGGCTGGGCAGGGCCAGACATCTCGTGGTGCCCTCAGGTCCTGCCAGAGAGAGATGTGCTTTCACTTTCCAAGCAGCAGCTGAAGCAGATAGTTAAGTTTTCCCTGGGGGGAAATAAAATTTAAAAAAAAAGGAGTAGTAGAAGGTTTCAAAAGAAATGTCTTACTTGACAAAGCTTTACAAGCTGCACCACCGAGGTCTCTGGGGATGAACAAGGCTGGGAGTTGGTTTTTATGGTCGTGGGTCGTGCAGGAGAGCTCTGTTCTTGCAGGAATCCTACCCAAGGCCAAGATGAGAGTGCTGTCAAAGTGGAAAGAACAGAAGCGTCTCTGTATAGGATTTTTTAAAAGGAATTGATCCTGAGAAATGCTGACCATTTTCTGTCAGGTTGGAGCCTTCATTTTCCATCACCACTCTCCCCCTGTGCTAACATCTCTATCTCGGGCTTCTTGGAGTTTCTGAATCAGAAACTGAGCTGGCCCATAAGGACTGAATAGAATATTCACTGAATAGAAAGACTAAGTAGACTCATTTAGCCTAACTTTAGGGCTTATGTCAACCAAATCTGCATCAGGTTGTGAAGAAGTTTACTATATAATCATACATGGAACAAAAACAGTGGATTTAAGATCATTATTAAACATATAGAAGGAAAAGTTCATATTTTAGCTCTCCTTTACAAAAAAAACCCAAAAAAACCCCCCAAAACTCCGTCCTGCTTTTTATGAAGCATGGCTAAAAATGTTTTATTTTAGTTTTCAAATGGAAAAAGCTGTACTTGTCTAATGGATCCCTATTTAAAAGGGATAGAATTGCTATAAAGAGTGCATACAGAAATAGCACCATGATTTTTGGTGGAAGTTCTCACCTACTTCTCTGTCTGCACAAACATTATCCTGGGAATGTGACACAGTCAGAGGCTCTTTTGGCAGCCTCTTTCCTCAGGAGATGAAGGAAAACTGACCAGTCAACTTTGAAGGCGTTTTTGTTTTAGCTGAAATTTACGTTTTAAAGGTGGGAAGGGATTTTCCGAAGCTTAATTCATTGCCAGTGAGATTCAAATGTTTTTTAAAAAGTCTTTTTACACATTTGAATGCTTCTGAGTCATGTTTTCCCTCCCTTAAGGGTGCGATAGTTTATCTTATGACCCTCAGTTCTCTAATTTGTAATCAGTTCCTAATTTGTAATTAGGCAGCGCTCTCTTTTTTTGTCTCTTCGCTGACAAAGAGGGCTTGATTCTCTCCTCAATTCTCATTTCAAAGGCTGAGAATCACAATTCCCTGTGCTTTTAGGGACAATTGCTGCTCAATTCTAATCTCACTGACATCAAGGTGACCTATGTGTTCTGCTGGTTTAATGTCTAAAGGAGGCAAATCCTCAATGTCCAAAGGAGTGTTACCTTTGTAAGCCTGAGCTGGGAGCAGGATGGAGATGTTTCACTTCATTCACAAAAGGTCCTGACACACTTTAGAAGACTTTGGGCTCAGGAAGAGTTTTTTTGCCACAGGGCCTAAAGAGGCAACGCTCAGGTCTGTGACCTCAAAATTGCACAACCAAATTTGTGTTGTTTCCTACAGTTGTTTCAGAGCAAAAAAGCTGCAGCAGGACTGGTCTGGGCTCCCTGGGGCTGGGATCGCTGTCCCTGAAAGAATCAGCAGCTTTGCAGGAGCCTCCTCAGGACATGGGAAAGGTGCCCAGGAAAGTGGATTTGTTCCCTGTAAAACACCTGACACTGTTTTACACCACAACAACACAGACTCTGATCTTCAGAAGGCTGAAAATGACTCCTTTATTTTTGGGATGTGCCTCCTTTATATACTATTCTACACAGACCAATTTGATTGGTGACACAAAGACAAACCTCTTCACTCACATTGATCACACCAGAGGGACATCAAGAAGTCCCTCCTAGGAAAAGGAATGAATAACAAAGGTACAGTTACAAAAACATCTCTCCTGTTTACAGAAAATTCCCTGGGAAAAGAATTTCAGAAACCCAAAACATCTCAGGCACGGAAGCAGGGCTACATGCACCAAGCCAACAAGGACACACTTGAGACACACATGAATTATTTATTTCAGACTTGTGCAAGCCCGGGTGCTCAGTGGCATCCCACAGAGCCAGCACACCCCAGCAGGAAATATGGGAGTCGCAGGAGAGAAAGATACAGTGCACAGCGTTAAGGTCATAAATGGAGACGGGGGAGATTCAAATCAGGTATTTGAGAAAATTTTATTCATTGGTTGGGAGGTCAGGCACTGGAATAGGCTGCCCAGGGAGGTGGTGCTTCCGGAGAAGCTTAGGTGTCTGCATCTGGCATTTGGTGCTGTGGTTACAGTGGCAGTGCTGGGTGAACACTTGGGCTGGATGATCCTAAAGGTCTCTTCCAATCTTGATGATTCATGGAATCACAAAATCAATTAGCTTGGAAAAGACCTTTGAGATCATCAAGTTCAACTTGTGAACGAACACCAACTCCTCGACCAGCCCGTGGCACCAAGTGCCACCTCCAGGGAGGTGACTCCACCGCCGCCCTGGGCAGCCCAGGGTCTAACCACAATCAGGAAATTCCTCCTCGCGTCGGGCCCGATCCTCCCCTGGCACAGCCCGGCACTGTGTCCGATATTACTTTATGGCTCCAAAGTGCAGCGCGGTGAATTAATTCTGAGGGCAGGGCGGTGCCGGAGGATCTCCGGCCCATGAGGAGGGGCAGCCCGTGACCTCTGAGCGCCACACTCAGCATGGAGGCCGACACACCCCTCACACACCCCCATCCCCGCCCCGCTTTCCTCACTTCCAATTGGCGGGGCGCACTGTCAATCTGCGGTCGCAGCCAATCGGCGCTGGCGGAGCGGCCCGGCGGGCGGAGCCGCGGCCTGCGGCGGTGTGCGGGATGAGGCGGCTGTGCCCGCGCCTGGGCCCGCGCCCGCTGCTCTGGGCAGCGCGGAGCCCGCGCCGCCTCTCGTCGGGCTCTTCCCCGGGCATGGAGGAGCTGCTGCGCCGCTCGGTGCCACCGCTGCCGCCCTACGAGACCAAGGAGAAAGCGCCGCCGCCCGCCGAGCTGCGCGGCGCGGAGTTCGTGCGCTTCTACCGCGCCCTGCAGCCCGGAGCGCCCCGCGCCGAGCTCCTCACCCGCCTGGCCCGCGATTTCGGCGTGGAGCACGGGCGGGTGGCCGAGGCCGCCGCCAAGGTGCTGCAGGCCCGCGAGCAGCGCAGGGAGCCCGGGGCGCTGCTGCAGGCCGAGGATCGGCTCCGCTACTACCTGAACCCGCAGTACCGCGGGCTCTTCCAGCATCTGGGCCGCCTGGAGGGCGGGCTGCGCTTCCTCGTGGAGCTCAGGGCCGACCTGATGGAGGGGCTGGCCAGCAAGGCGGTGGATGGGCCCCACGTCAAGGTGAGGGCTGGCCTGGGTGGGTGGCTCTAAGGGAGTGTGGGGGAATGTGCTTTGGGGCTTGCTGCTCGTGGTGGTGCTCCACGTTAGGCTGGGAACCAGTCCCGTGAACCCAGATCGCTGTCGGGGCCTTTATGGGTCCCTGAGTTCAGGAAGGACATTGCAGTGCTGGAGTGGCTTCAGGGAAGGGGAAGGATCTAAAGGCCAAGTCCGATGAAGAGCGGCTGAGGGAGCTGGGAAAGGGGAGAAAGAGAAAAGGAGGCTCAGGGGGGACCTTGTGGCTCTGCACAAGTCCCTGACAGGAGGGGACAGCCGGGGGTTCGGGCTCTGCTCCCAGGGAACAGGGACAGGAGGAGAGGGAATGGCCTCAGGCTGGGCCAGGGGAGGCTCAGGGTGGACATCACCAAGAATTTCTTCTCATGAAGGGTGGTTACACCTTGGAACAGACCCAGAGACGTGCTGGAGTCCCCATCCTCGGAGGTGTTCAAAAAACCACTGCTTGTGGCACTTAGTGCCATGGGCTGGTTCACACGGCGGTGATGGGTCAGAGACTGGGCTCGATGATCCCAGATGTCTTTTCCAACAGAAATAATTCCATGTTTCTCTAGAGAGACACGAGTGAGCCCTTTCCCCCAGTGACAGCTGCCTGTGCTGACACCCAGGAAGGGAGTGGCCTCTGCTATGAAGCAATGGCCTTTCCACAGTGCAGTAGGAAGTGCTGGCACATAATAATAGATTGATTTAGAAGTTAATTTCCAGCAAAGCTGCACTCGCTTGTTTCTCATGGTGCTGTTTCAATTTTTGTCCTCTCTTATGTTCTTTTCATGTGTTCTGTTCCTTCTTTTCACCACAGGACATTGATTTTTCCACTGTCCTTATAAACAGTTGAATTTCTGATGAGCTCTTGCAATGCACGGAGTGAAATTGGCTGAAAATCTGTTCCGTGGGTGCAGTTCTTCCTCTTGCTGTTCAGAACCCTCTCACCTGCAGCACTTTACTTTTTCTGTGCCAGCGTTTTCCTCTTGAGATTTGTTACATTTTGCTTGCTTACTTTATATTTCAGCCCTTGAAATATGACTCTGGTGAAAAATTCACAGCATTATGATCTCAGGTAGCAAATCATCCAACGATTGCTTTTAAAATATTCTTCCATCTTTCCATATGATTTAGAAGAAGTCAGTGAAAAGTTCAAGTTGCTGGCAAAAGATAATGAAAAAGAGAGCATTTCTTGTCAAATTGATTTATCTAAAAACCTGCTTCCATAATTAAGCAGCACTTGGAGTGTATTTGTAATCTTGGTCTTGTGTTGATCTACTGGATAAAAAAAAAGCAGCAGCACCACGGTTGTTAAAAGTTTTTCGAGAAAAATGTTTGGTACTTGCCTGTCAAAAGTCCTGTGTAGCCATTTCATTAGTGCAGAGTTGGTTTCAGTTCCAACATAAAGGCAAATGTGCAACAGGAGTTTTATAACCTCTGTATATTCGTGTCTGCACTGACGAGGAAATGTGGGAATAAAATTAAATGGATCTCCTCGATGCTCATGGAGAATTACAGAATGCATTATGTGCCCTCCTGGGATTTTGGTTTTGCTCAAACTGTCTGGAATATTTCTTAGACACTCCTTAGTTTTTACTTTGTAATTTGAAGGACCTATTAAAACTGGGATTGCCCATTACTGTGTTGTAAATATGAAATATTTTTCTATTTTCCTTAACGCTATCAGCATAAAAGCAGCTCGGACTGCTCAGATATTGGGTGATGAAGGATTTCTATTTTGTGTTTGTTCAACAGATTGCAATAAAATATCACATTTAAGTAATTAAGTCACTTCAAAGTGCTGGAGCACAATTTACTCATTGTCCAAATGAGCAGAAATGGAGGGGAAAAAAAACGAAATAATGATTTTAATTTTAAGGGTAAGATATCCAATAATATAAACCACAAGAGCCAGGAGAGTTTTCAGCACTGCCATTATCACTGCAGTAATTATTATTGGCAATAAAAAAAGCAGAAGCCATTCCCCTTTAATTTGTGTCACTATTGAATCCTGGTTTGCTGGTGGGAATATTCTTTTCAATATCTCACCAGGGATATTCTCTATGTAGGTTCTGAAGGTAATTTGTGGGAAAAAAAAAAAAAACCCAGAAAAAAAATTCCTGAAACCCCACCCAGAACAAAGCAAATCCACACCCCAGCACAGACACCTTCAAATATGTGGCAATATCAGAGTAGATCTGTAAGTTCCAAATGAAAGAAATCAGGTTGAAAACTTCAAACGTTCCAAAAACGTGGGAAAACTCAACCCTTGTGAGGGGTGTTCTATTTAGTAGCTTGAGAGGGAAAGTGAAATAGTTCCCCCATCAGAGAGGCATTTCTTCTTAATAAAAAATAATTAATTGGGGGTTTTCATAAGAGTTTTCCCGTTTGTTGCCCAAGAAGTAGGTACTTGATGTGAAGATTAAAAAGGCTCTAATTTGCTGTCTCATAGCAGGAACATGGAGCGAGAAAATAAATAACCACAATTTATTAGACTTGGCTAATAGAAATTGAAGTATAGCTGGTAATTTGAAATACTAATCTGAGTATGTTTTGTTGCTCAAATTTAAGAGCGGGGATGCTGAATAATGAATGTGCTTGCTTTCCTTTTTAATGAAGTGTTGCAGATGTGATTTTTATGACTAAAAAGGCCTCTGAAATGAAAATAAGGATTTACTTACCACTAAATTTACAAAATAAGAGAACCTGCCACTAAATCTGCAAAATAAGAGACCCAAACTTGAGCCTGCCCTTGTTGGAGTGAAGCTTTTTGGAAATATTCTGTACAGTGAGCTATTAAACACAAGTCACAATCTCGTTTAGATGACTTGAATTAAACAGTTTTGGATAGTGAAAACTTTTGTGTCTTTCTGCACTGAGAAGTTTTGTCAGCACAGAATCCTGGAATGGTTTGGGTTGGAAAGGACCTTAATTCCCATCCAGTTCCACTCCCTGCCCTGGGCAGTGACACCTTTCCCTATCCCAGGGTGCTCCAAGCCCTGTCCACACTGACCTTGGGCTCTTCAGGGATGGGGAGCCCACAGCCTCTCTGGGGAACCTGTTCCCCACCCTCACAGGGAACAATTTATTCACCATATCCCATCCAAACCTGCTCTCTTTCAATCTGAAGCCATTCCCACATGTCCTGTTCCTCCAAACCCAGTTGGGGTTGGACTTCCAAGGCAGGTCTTTTCCACCTGGAGCTCTTCAAACTCCTGCACAGTGCCCTGTTGCTTTATAAAACTTTATTATTCACAACTGGCAGGTTAGTCGAGTTGTAATTCCCAATAAACAATATTTCTTGCACCCCAAATCATTACTGAGAGCACGTCTGCTCCACTTTGTCCTTTGGTTACAGCTGCCATTCCTTTTCTCCAGCTGCATCCTGGAGCTGCAGTAGCTCTGTCATGAGAACAGCCCTGGGTTCCATTGGCAGCCCTTGCTAAACCTTCAGAGGAGCAAAACTCAGGACTCCAGAGCTTCCCACTGCGAGTTTCCGTGCAGGATATCCGTGCTGCAGCCAGTCTGTGCTGCCTGAGCCTTGTCACTGAGTCAGTCTGAGCCTTGTCACTGCAGGGGATGCAGAGCAGCATGTCCCAGTGCTGCCAGCAGGATTGCTGCCATGCAGTCCCCCTGTGCCTGCTGCACTGCAGCTGCAATGCTGTTCAGGCAGCTCAGGGATGGCAGCAGAGCCATGAGAATCTGTTCCTTTGCCCTCACAGCTCACAGCTCCGGCTCCTCCTTCTGGTTTACAGTGTGACCCTACAAAACAAAACAAACCAAACAATCCTGGGATCCTGGACACTCCCACTACACCCAGGGATAGTTGACCAAAGTGGTTTATGGTTATTATCTAAAAACTCCAGTGACGCTGTTGTACACCACAACAACACAGACTCTGAGATTCAGAAGGCTGAAAATGACTCTTTTATTTTTGGGATGTGTCTCCCATTTATACTATTCTACACAGACCAATTTGATTGGTGGCACAAAGACAAACCTCCTCAATCACATTGCTCAGACCAGAGGGACAGCAAGAAGTAGTCCCTCCTAGGTAAAGGAATTAATAACATAGGTACAGTTACAAAAACATCTCTCCTGTTCACAGAAAATTCCCTGGGAAAAGAATTTGAGAAAACCAAAACACCTCAGGCACAAAACCAGGGCTACATGCCTCTACAAATAAAACAAACCAAACAATCTTGGAATGCCTGGAGACTTCCCCTACATCCAGGGATATTTGACCAAAGTGGTTTATGGTTATTGTCTAAAAACTCCAGAGCTGTGCAGAAAGAAGGATTCACAAGGGTGAATTCAACCTTTTAAGGATTCAACCTTAAAGTCAGGATGAACAAACCAATCCGAATGTATTTGGTTAGGAAAAAGGTATTGAAAAAAAATTATCATGGAGGACAGAATTGTTCTATGCAGATGAATGGCTGTTTCTCTGGATTTGAATAATTTTTTTTCCCCTAGTATCTTAAGGAATAAGCCTGTTCTTCTATTCAGTCTTGGAATCCTTGTAGCAGTTACTTTGGCCAGCAGAAACCTTCTTTGATGTGTGTCTTTTGACAAGTGCCTCTGCAACTTTCATCTTGATTAGGTCATGATAAGAAATATTTTTGCTTTTTATGACAGTCCTGAGGCTACCTTTGAACTTAGAAAAAAAGTTTTAGGTCTTCTGACTAGATTTATATATTTTTTCCAGTTGTTTTTCTTTAATGTATCAAGCTCAGGTACATTGGAGCTTAATTTTTATCTTTTTATGTGCAAGCAGTAGCTATTTAATAAAGGTTTCAATAGAAGATGAAGAGTTTTTGTTTTGAAGTAAATGGTTATTAAGTTGATTTTGGGTAAACCCACGTTTCTGATCAGGCTGTTGGTGAGCTGGTGCTGGTATCACACTGTGTCTTGTGTACAAGGCAAATGGAAGAAAGAAAAACAAACTCTGGGATCTCTTTTAAGGGATATTCATGCTGTGCCGAGTTCAAGAATACTTGTTAAATTCAAATAAATTTAGACAGGAAATCTTTAATAGTACAGGCAGCAGGAAACTGGTAGGGAATGTAAAAATCACTATTAGAATGAATGTTTCTGAAAGGGTTTGACATTACAGTTTGGTTTCATCTCTCACAGTGTTCCAAAGCTGGTTTGATTTTTCAATTCTATTGTCTTACGCTGCTGGGTTTTATTCCTCTTGCTCAAATATTTTCATGTCTTTCTAGAGAAGAAAAATTCTGTCTGCATCCTGTTGAAAGATATTTCCATGGTATTGACATCTGAGCTAGTGTGAAACTGCAGCCTGGTGGTCAAGTCTGTTCAAAACCTTCTACCCATTGTCTGCTTTTTTGTTTTGTGGGATTTTTTTGCCTTATCTTCCCTGTCCCTGCTTGCACTACAGACAATCCTTCAAAGATTTTCCTTGGTTCAGTCCTGGACTATTTCATGATTAATCTCCTCAAACAGATCCATAAGTTTCCTTTAAGCTCCCAGCGTTGTAGTTGGAGTCAGGCAAGGTTACCAGCGTTGTAGTTGGAGTCAGGCAAGGTTGTCTTTTTCCCATTTCCGTGTCCTGTTGGTCATTTAGCAGCTGTGTCCATCTGTGTTCCGTTGGCAGGAGATGAATGGGGTTCTCAAGAACATGCTCTCAGAGTGGTTCTGCACAGGGTTCCTCAACCTGGAGCGGGTGACGTGGCAATCACCCTGTGAAGTCCTCCAGAAAATTAGTGAGTAAGTGCTGAGGGCTGGGAGGAGTCCTTGGTGAGGAGGGGACGGAATCTTGGGGCTTCAGAGATTCACTGTTTTCTGCTTTTCTGAACTGAAGGCAAAGTATAATTATGAAATATTTGCGTTAACATGCTATAGAGCCCAATTTTAAAAACGGATTGAATTAAAGAGTAAAGGGGATCATTTGTGCTGTGATTTATCCTGTGGCTCCCACACTGCACTGGTACAGGGCTGGCTTTCCTTCCAACTTCCTCAGCCACTCTTCCCACATTGCCAGAGGTGCTGCAGTGGTTTTGGCTGGAACTGGTGAGATGCACAGGATCACTTGTGTAAACTACATGTGAAGAGAGCACCTTGGTTTTTTATACAGTGTGCTCTACAACACGGATTTCTGAATCTATAACATTGATTTGTGAATCTGCAACATTGACTTCTGAATCTGCAACATTGATTTGTGAATCTGTAACATTGATTTCTGAATCTGCAACATTGATTTGTGAATCTGCAGCATCGATTTCTGAATCTATAACATTGATTTCTGAATCTACAGCATTGATTTCTGAATTTCTGTCAAATAGCCAAGGTTGTGATGAAGTTGAAAATTCCTAAATTATGTGGTGGACCATCTTGTATGAAATGTTGAAGAAAAAATAATCTCTAGAATGTTCTGAAAGCATGTTGCTTAGGTGTTGATGAGGCAAAGAGATCTTGTACAAGCTGAATTTTCCAAGTAAAAGTAATTAGTAATATTTAATTACTAACTAAATTTTAATTTGGCAAACGTACTAGTGAGTGGGTATGCAATATCCCCTTACAATCCACTTTGTCACGGCTTGCTGACAATTTTATGTTATTCACAGCCTGATAAGTGTTTTTTGAGTGGAAGGTTTTGTCACTGCCATCGATGGGAAAAGCACTGAGCTTGTAGGGCAGCTGACCTCCATCTTAAATGAACTCATAACAATAACAATGATAATAACAACGATAATAACGGTAGTGATAATGATGATAATGATAATTATAATGATGAGATGATGGTGATGATGATAATAATAATAATAATAATTTTATTTTTAAATTTTCTCCTTGAGTTCTGAAGCTGTGCACCCTGTGAGGAACTGGGTTGATATGAAGCGTCGAGTTGGGGCCTATAGAAGGTGCTACTTCTTTTCTCACTGTGCCATCCCAGGAGAGCCACTGATTGTCCTGCACGTGGCACTAACCAGTGACATCTCCAGCAACATCCAGGTACTGAAGCATTGAGTACACAGCAAAGTGCTCAGATTGCACTGGGCTTATTTGAAAATCCACAATCCACTCTCATTTTGGCAATATTTGCTTTTGTTTCATCTTTTAAGGGGTGAGAGAATTAGCACGTAAAAATTCCAGGGATGTTTTGTCTGTCTTGTGTGCTATTGAAATTTGGAGGGTTTTCTCAAGAGCAAGAAGAAGAAAAGATAAGAAATATGTAGAGAAAATGAGACTAAAATTTCAAAGTGGTTTCAGTTACTTCTGAAAACTTTAAACCACGTTACAGTTTTTTCCTGCAAGTACTAATGAGTAAGC
Organism: Cyanoderma ruficeps; assembly: GCA_008694505.1. Classification (NCBI taxonomy): domain Eukaryota; kingdom Metazoa; phylum Chordata; class Aves; order Passeriformes; family Timaliidae; genus Cyanoderma; species Cyanoderma ruficeps. The sequence continues at coordinate 3,490,820 of VZDJ01000049.1, forward strand.
AGCTCTTCCTACTTTTTCATTAGATTTTTGTTGCCAATGAATAAAACAGTGGGGAAAAATGTCAATGCATTTAGAAGTTAAAAAGAAAAACCTCCCCATAATGATGATAATAACTATTAGAAGCTTTTTTTATTTTCAATCCTTATTTTCGCAGGCCATAGTGAAGGAAGTGCCGCCTTTAGAGACAGAAGATGCAGACAAAATCACCACAGCAATTTTCTACTCCATCAGTTTGACTGAGCAGGGCCTGCAGGGGGTGGAACTCGGGACTCACCTGATCAAAAGAGTTGTCAAAGAGCTGCAGGTGGGTGTGCCAGGGGGGCCTCAGGGTCTGTTTGCCCAGCAGGGTTTAGTTCCCATCCATGTCACTGCCAGGAGCTGCTGCGGCTTCTCCTGCACTTGGAACTTCTCCCCAGAGCAGCCTTTGGAGATGTGGAGAGCTGGAGGAGCATTTCCTGCTCTTGGTTGATGTCTGTCAGATGTAGATGCTGTTCCACAGTGGACAAGTTCTGAGTGAATTCCTTGTGTGGCTGCCTGAAGTCAAATGAGAACGTTTCTGTGGAAGGTGGCTTTGACACCGCCGTGTTCTCCTCTGATAAATTCACTGCTGCCTCTCAGCTGAGTGGAAGAACCTGATCAAGATATTCTCTCTTCAAAGTACCTGACAGTGCCTTTCCCAAAATCTTACATCAGGAACAGAAACACTTCCTGTTCATTAATGAGTTCTCTGTTTTGTTTGTTATGTTGAGTTGCCACTGGTTATTTATGCAATGTGCCCTGAATACATCTATTGAGAAAAGTAAAAAGGAGAGAGATTTCTTTGCCCAGGTGTGTCTTGCAATATAGTAAAGGAAATGTCTTAGAAGTCAAAAGAATCTTTTACTTTCTGCCAGTCGGTTCTCTGAATTTAGATAACATCACTGCATGCTGAGGGATTATTGTTAATAGCTTTAGTACTTGGAGAACCTTCCAAGCAACTGGAGAAAGGAATGAAAATTCATTTACAGAGCTGTGTGAAAGAGACAGTCACATTCCTGTGCTGAGCACATTATTTTATTTAATAGTCTGCACTGCTTAAATTGCTGACAAAGCTACCACTTAAAAGTAATGATCACTGCATGTGTTTATATTCATTGTTTCACATCTGGATTAGTAACGATGTCTGGAAAACTGGCTGTGATTTAGAACTTCAGTTCCATTTACAAAAAGATCTTAAAATGGGATGCTCCAAACTTCCACTGCCAGAAAATGATAGATTATTTAATTGCTGAATCATAGCTGGCTGCCCTGAAGTGGTTTGGTTTTTGTTTTATTTTATTTTTAATGGATATTTTGGCTGAATTTTGTTGCTTCTTGCTTTTGGGATGGCTTTTAGACTAATTGTTGAAAGTGCACTAGTCCAGGTATAATTAGGCCATGCCATCTGTCTGATCTTGACTGAGGGGAAATTGGAATAAATTCATGCAGTTATCTGCTTTCATATCTGAAAAATAATTTCTGCATAATTGAGTTGCTCTCATAAAATAACCCTGTTGACATTGTATCTGTCCATCGCTAATTGCTTGCAACACCAGCAAGGTTGTGAGTGATAAAGGCAAACAGACACATCATGCTCAGATAACCTAATGGAAGTTTTAAAATTCGGTGTGTCCAACAGAAGAGTGTTTTTTGTATCTATACTTATGGCAAAGTTTTTTCATTTCAGGGTTTAAAACCCAGCCTCTCTTCAGTGTTTATCGTAGCAAACCCTTTGCTGAGATGCCTTTAAATACATTTTAATCATGAAATTAATCCCTCAATCTTAAACAACTTCTTTAATATTGAAAACTTGAGTGGTTTCCGTGCAATGTCAAAGGTGGAGATGTTCCTCCCTACTCAAATTTCCCACGCTGCTTGCAGGTGTTGTGAGAAAGGTGCTGGTAGGAAATTGTTGTGGGACAGATTGGACAAGGCCTGAGGTGTTTATAGTCTGTATGCTTGGATTAAAGGTACAACAAGCTCCAGGCATTGCCCCTGCACCATTCCTGTTTGGATGGGAACCCCTCTAGGGCTGAAGGAGTTAGAAAGGATAACCCAGGAATATTTATCCATTGGGGATGTGGCTCTCCGAGAGTTTTTTCTTCACTCTTGGATGTTTGTATTTTTCTCTCTCCTGTTCTTCCCACTCCTTCATGCTTTCTCCTCCTTCATTCCAAAGTATTGTCCTCAAATTTGGCTTGAATGGTGCAAGAACCATCTCCCACTGCATGTGAAGTGACCCTAAATCACTGTCCTGGTGTTCCCTCTTCCATAATCCCTCAGCATTGTGCCTCCCATCTCAGTGGGCTTCACCCCTCAGAGGAGAGAAGCCTTCTGTATTTCAGCTTCAAAACACTTCCACTGTGGAATTTCCACCAAGTCAGGGTTGTGCAGGGCACAGGCAGGGCATGCAATGAGTAAATACTCTTGGCAGCCTGTTCTGCCTGGCTCCCAAAATTGTGGAAGTCATTTTTCTGTGGATGAATTGCACACATGTGCTCTCTTCCTCTCTGCTCAGGTGCAAGCAAAGGACTTGCCAAGGTTGTCTCTGTTCAGGTTGGGTATAATTTTTGGGAGCAGCGTTACAGTCACTCCAGGAGGGACAAATGGTGTGCAGGAGTGCTGAGTGGACTTGGTGACAGCAGCTGAAACAATCCAGCCTCAGCAAAAAAGTCCTGGCTCAAAAATTATATCTCATTAAGCCAGAGTCCAGCAGCCTTTGTAAAAATAGATGGGTGAGGTCTCTGCTAGGAAGAGCGTTTTTTATATCACCTTTGCAATAAACAAATCTTTCTTTCAAGTGCTGCTAAATCACCAAGTGTTCCAGGTTACAGAAGTTGAGACGCTCTTTAATTTAACTGGTAATGAAATGCATTGAAACCATTTGAAAGGGTCAAGGATTTTGTTTTTCATTTCATTTAAATTGATGATTAGGACACTTTTATAACTGATCATTTGAGTTAACTTTTGTGGACATCTGTTTGATGTGCAGAATTTCAGCTGTGTTGTCCCGAGGTGCTGCAAAGCTTCTTTTATGCTCCAGTAAAAATCCTTTACCTGACTTCTACCTCAGTGTAACCTGCTCTGACACTTCTACTTGTAAGTGCCACTGTAACCTGCAAACTGAAATCCCAGCTGTCATTCTTCATGAGGAAAAGTCCAAATTGGACCTGTCATGAGTGTGTACCATTAGGTCAGGAAAAGACCTGCACGGAGTTTAGGAGTGTGCTGAGAACCCCTCTGCATCTAAGCCTTCATCTGACAGGATTTCAAAACACTACTGAAACCTGGATCTAAACTAGAAAATGATGCCTATAAATCCAGTTAGTACCATATTCTTTAATATCTCATTGATGCACAATTAAAATAGAATTTAGTTTTTTAAAAATCTGCCTGCTAATTTGCCTGAGCTGGGTACTGTGCTAAACATGAGCATGTGTGGGGCAGCACTTCTGGCCTTCTGAGGGTGCCAAGCATTGCTGAAAGCATTCCTTGTAAATGGGTTTTTCTTAGGATTGTTGGGAAAACTGGTGAGGACTTCACACCCCGGTGCTGAGCACTGTTAGTGTGAGGCGCTGTGTACAGATTGATGGCCACTGCTTTGGGGTCTCACTGATTTAAGCAGATTTAATTTAAGCAGATGGAGGATGGATGAAGTTGAGGCACACAATGGAGTCCTCAGTTTCCTCTTTCTGTGTGCACAGTTTGGAATCCTTACCCTTTCCCTGGGCATTAAGATTTGGCATTTGCCACAGGAACTGTTCTGCATAATTGGGTAAAGGGAGGGATATTCTGGAGATCTGAGTTGGACCTGGTGTCATCTACAAGGAGCATCCTCAGGAGCAGACTGTTAGGGTTTGGGCAGTTTCTTGACAAAAGTTTGCTACACAGATAATACAGAAGGGTTTTGTGTCCAGGCTTCTGTTTTCCTGAGCATATCCTGTTGGGATTGGTTTGGGATGAATTCATTAGGCCACTGATAGCACTTTGATCCCAGAATCCCTGTAGAAATCTGGGAATAGGCTGTGTAGGCATTCCCTGCAGTCTCTTGTTTATATTAATGTATATAAAGCAGGGAGCGGGCAACAAAAATGATCTCTTGTATTTCTGAGATTGAAGCTTGTGTTGTTCCCAGAAATGAATTGGATTTTGAAACTATTTCAGACAACTACGAGAAACCAAACCAACCCCAAACTGAGTGCAGGCAGATCGTTTCCAGCCAGCTGATAGGTGCTGGTGGCCGAGGAGGTGGATGGATTTCTCATTAGCCAGACATTTAATTCCCAGTGTGTTTGCAGCCACTCTAAACACTCCGTGGCTCTGCAGAAGGTACATCACGGCAATTCAGTCAGCAGATGACAGACACAGATAACTGTGCTGAAGCCTTTGAGAAAACTGCTTAGGATTTTACAGCCTGTGGCATTTGAGGGAGAAAACTGATAGCTGCTGTGTGACTCAATAGAATGCTCAACAATTGGTGGCAGATTTTAGCTTTCTGCTTGGGCTGTTGATAATTGCTACCTTAATTTGATCTAGGTGACCTGGGGAGATCATAATTTCCAAAACAGGCTTTGATTTCATTGATGAAAAATGTGACCTTGGACTGCAGCTTTCAGAGTGCGAGACAGTTTCAGATGAGATACGGATAATGGGAGAAATCTGTGCTCTTCTGCAAGGAAAGGAAAAAGAAAACAACAACAAAAAGCAACAATCAAGCACAGAAATCTACCCCGAACCAAAACTAGCAGCTGTTTCTTAATGGTGTGTGGGTTTCTGACAGGAAAGTAAACATTAATGGATCTCCACCAAGAGCCTTAGAAACCAGCACATCAATTTAACAAAACATAAATGTGCTCACTCCAGTGCATTTATTTATTTTTCCACGAGAAATGGATGCCTCAGATAAGCTTCTAAATAAAGCTTTTATCAGATACGTAGTAGTTGGTACTGTACCTTCAAAATGGGGTCACTTTCCCATGTCTTATCTGTGCTGAGAAGTAAAACACCCACAATTTCCCATTTGGGGTTTTTAATAGAGTAAGAGCTGCTGACCTCCTGTGAAGTATTTGGGGCTGTCTTGGTGAACAGGTCACTCCTGAAAGCGGCTGATAAACAAGGAGCAGTCAACGTCCCCAGGAATCCCTGTCAGTTTTTTAATTAGGAACTTTGCAGTGGTTATTACCACTCTGAGAGGGGAAGAAATGTTCATTGTCCCTTTTGTCGTCGCGGGTGGTGCACAGGGGCCCTGGGGCTCCGCAGGCTGGGAGATGAGATTGGAATTGTTACCCTGTGGAAGCAGCAGACGCTGCTCAGCCCCTGAGTGAGAACCTGGTTAACTCTGGTCAGAAGCAAAACAGAGGGTGTAAGAGATGTCTGTAAAGGAACTTCTTTTATTTTATGAAATGCACATGCAAGAAAACCCGATAGTTGGATTTTACAGGAGACGTTTCACTGAAGTTTTGGAATTACTCTTAAAAAATAAAATAGCATCGTGTCCTTTTGTGGAAGCTTGAAAAAAGTTTCTACTTCTTTACTAGAATTTCACTGTCTGAGTGTGGTAGTTGTAGCAGTTGTGAGCATCACCCAGGTCAGGCTCTCCTGGGAGCTCTGGTTACAAAAACCTTATTTGTTCAATAAGATACAGCAATGAGTGTTTTTTAGGAAATAATTTGCTTGGTTTTCTTTATCTGGTTATCTAAGGAGATGAAATGAAGCGTTTCTTTGATAAGGTGTGACTCGATCTGCTTTTCTTGTCCCTGCCTGGTCCCCAAAGAATTCTTAGGCTGACATATCTAAATAACAATCAAAGAGCTGCAGCTCAGGGCAGGCAGCGATTTCCTGCAGGTGATGCAGCCGTGTCACCGAACTGCAGAGCTGCCTGTGTGTCCCAGTGCTGGAAGGGACTGCAGGGATGTGAAAAACGGGTCTCACTTTCTTAGAAAAATTTATAAGTTTAATAAAAATAAAAAATAGACGTTTAGGAGAGAGAAAAGCAAAAGTTCCAGCTGGGGTGCCTCATCAGAAAGCACACCTTCACTCTTTCAAATCCTATGTTTTAAGGGTCGCTGTGTTACATATTCAACAGATCCTAATGCATGATTCAAACATTCTCTTTGGGTTTGATCCGTTTCAAATCCCCCCCAGTCATTTTACCTGGTAGATCCATCTGTAGGTGGCTCCACTCCATCTGGTGACATGGGTCTCATAAATTCTTCTCCTGAGGTTTTTGGTTATCTTCATTTGGACAAGAAACAGAAAGTCAGCAGCCTTTGTGCAGGAATATAATGTGACCTTCCATACCTTCTGCTTTGGTCAGTTTAGATGTTACTAAGAGGGGAAAAAACCCTAGTCTTTTTACTGTTAACACTATGTTACAACCAGAAAATACACATTTATCACCTTTCTAAGCTGTATTAGTAATACATAATACAGTACAACTATACCTATAGTATTAATTTTTAATATTTGCGAGAAGCCAACTGTATAATGTGCGTTTATAAGAAGGGACATCCTTGGGGAGCCGCTGTGGGCTGGGAGGAGGTTCTGTGCCTGTCGGACACGGTGCCTGGCCCTGCCCTGGCCGGCTGCATCCTCCCGGGGCCGGCTGCATCCTCCCGGGGCCGGCTGCAGGTGGCGGCCGTGCCGAGCTCTGCGGCAGCTCCACAACCCGCCTGAGCCCTGATGGCTTTTTCATGGTTCCCTCGGAAATCCTGCAGGTAGCAAAAGCGCCGTTTGGAGTCGTTTAAAGACAATTTTCTGCTGACGTGAAGATGTTTCTGTTATTGTTGATGAATGTCTTGGTTCTTACCATTTCTGCTGTTGGAGCAGTAATTAAACCAACACCGGGGTGGTTTCAGCTCAGCTCTGTGTCCCCTCTGCCCCTTGGCCCCCCACTCCTCCGGGAGGGTTTCCTGATGGATTTTGTGTTCATTCCAAGGGACAGTGAGTTTGTTCTTTACACTGGTGAGCCCCCAAACGAACACGGTTTTCATTATGTATGTTTTGCTTTACATGATTTCATGGTTAGCAAGGTTTAATCAGAAATTAGTAGGAGTAGAGAAGAAATTTTAAGTGGTTAAAGCAATTGCTATACTTGCAGTAAAAAAAATATTCACACACTTTGTATTTCTTGCTGGGTTAGGAAATATCATTAAAGGTAGCAGACCTTTATAAAGAACTTCATTCAAAACTTCAGGGAATACTTCTTTCCATAAAAATCTAAAAACAGTACCTCTTGATTTTACAATAGACTAAAATATTAAACTGCCCTTGATTTAAAAAACAACTTATATATGAAAAATAAATAGTATTTAAATGGTTTTCCAGACTTGCATGTCTGTTTAAAAAAATATTTTCTTCAGAATCGCTTCTTCCTGGCATGTGATTTTATTTGTTTATTTCTGCTGTAAAAGGATAACAGCAGAACCCAGTGGTGGTAAGTTCTGCAAAGGTCCTTTTGTAGAGATGGTGTGTGAGGAATGGCATTCAGTCAGCACTAAAGTTTTCTGTGTGCTCCCGGTGCCTTCTCATCACTAACATGTTACTGCCAGGGGGATTTTTTTACCTTTTTTTTGTGTGCATGTGTATCAGTTCCTTCTCACATTCCCTGCTCTTCCACTGCCAAGAAGCAAAGGCCATCAGCTCCCCTTTCACCCAAACTTCTCCATGTCAATAATAACCAAACTCATGATTTCTTTTTTCTCTCCTTTTGTCTGCAGAAAGAACTCCCTCAGATTGAAACTTTTTCCACCCTTTCCTCTATCCCGGGATTCACCAAATGGCTCGTGGGCCTCCTCTCCTCCCAGTCAAAAGAGCAGGGAAAGAACGAACTTTTCACGGAATCCGAGTGGCAGGAGATCTGTGAGCTCACGGGGGACTCCAGCGGCGACACGCTGAGGAAGCTGCTGCAGACCAACGAGTGGGTGCGGTCGGAGCGGCTGACGGCGGCGCTGCGCTCCCCGCTGCTGCGCCTCTGCGCCTGGTACCTCTACGGGGAGAAGCACCGGGGCTACGCCCTCAACCCGGTGGCCAATTTCCACCTGCAGAACGGCTCCGTGCTCTGGAGGATAAACTGGATGGGGGACACGAGCCCGCGGGGCATCGGGGCCTCCTGTGGCATGATGGTGAACTACAGATATTTCCTGGAGGAGACGGCCTCCAACAGCGCCCTGTACCTGGGCTCCAGGCAGGTCACAGCCTCCGAGCAGGTGCTGGCCTTGGTCAAGCAGTTCCAGCAGAACAGCAAGCTGTGATTGACTTCATTAGCATGAACGCTCAGAGTGAATGTTCCACTCTGGAAAGAGCTGTAATCATCTGCAGTGTCTTTACTGAAATCTGAATGTACCTGGTAGGACAAACGTGCTCAGAGTTCCTCTTGCTTATGTGTGCTCAGCCTGGTTGAATCGCCTCTGGTGTGTGCAGAGGGGTTGGAGTTGTAATGGAGAGGAAAATCCTCTTCGTCAGGGGTGCCTTGAATGGAAAATACCCGAGACAACCTTATTATGTTGGTAATAAATTGTATAAGCTGTCTTCGCACTTCTCTGTCAAAATGCTGCTATAGATTGTTCAGAACCAAAGTACCTGGAATAAAGGTCAATTTGGGGTCAAATATATTATCAAAACAGCAATCTACAGTTTTATTTCTGCAATATCTGTCTTTTGCACCCTCAGCAAAATCTCATGTAAAACCTCCTGGTATTTTCCTTTTTCAAACTAAAACTCATTGAAATCCTTGCTTTGCTGGAGCGTGGAAAAGCCTTGCACTAATGTTGGAGAATCAGGATCTCAGTACAGCAGGTATGCTATGATATATTTGCATGTTTTGGCTGCTAAAATTTAATGAGCAATAAGGAAATGTTCAAATAGGAGAGCAGAACAAGCCAGACTCTTACTTGGGAATCAGGTGAGGAGTTTCTAAGTATATATATATTATATTTTGGCTCTGTTTTAAGTTCATAAAGAGCTTTTTAAATGAAGAGGTAGGTGTGATTTATAAACCAATAAAACAAACTTTTTCAATGAATCCTGGTTTGTGGATTTCAGCATCCCCCCTCCTTCACTTTGTGACCCTCCTTGATAACAGTTTCACCACACAGTTACTGCAGGACACTCGTGTTTTTAACAGTGATCAGGGGCTGACTCCGTTCTCTTGGGCTTTCTCATCTTTCTCAACTGCCTTAGGATTCAGGTTTCAAGGTGAAATTTAGCTGCTTGTATAAACACACACAAACCATTCTTGGCTGGCAGGAATAGAGCAAGAGAATTCTCTCTTTGTTAAACTCTCTGAAGTTTGAGGGAACCAGGTCACTTACTTCAAGTGAAAAAGTTCCGAAAATAGTTCTGAAAGATGGTTTTATTTTGAGGCAGGAGGAGCTGTGAGGACAATTAGATCTGCATTCTCCTGGCCATAGTTCAAAAAGAGCTAATGCTTCTGCTGTATTGCAGATGGAAATACAACATAATCCCATATTCTTAACAGCTGGACTCGAAGGATAATGAGTTTTTTCCACTTGGAGCCTCAGACAATTGTATGAGAATTGGTTCAGTGACATGAAATGATAGTAGCTTATGAGGGAGGAAAAGCAAAGCTGCTAATGCTTCGTTAACACTTCGGTTATTTCCCAGACCTGCCTGCGAAGATCTCACACACAAACACAGCCCAAGGGAAGCTCTCTTTGGACTCCTGCCAATGTTCAAATCAGGAGGATGGACACGTGGGCATGACAAACAAATCCACACCTGCACCCTGTGGTTCCAGCGCTGCTTTCTCAGCTGCTGACCCACGAGCTTGGGTGATGCTGTTTCACACCACAACGACACAGACTCTGAGATTCAGAAGGCTGAATATGACTCCTTTATTTTTGGGATGTGTCTTCCTTATATACTCTTTTACACAGACCAGTTTGATTGGTGACACAAAGACAAACCTCTTCAGTCACATTGGTCAGACCAGAGGGACAGCAAGAAGTCCCTCCTAGGGAAAAGAACGAGTATCATAGGTACAGTTACAAAAACATTTCTCTTGTTTACAGAAAATTCCCTGGTAAAAGAATTGCAGAAAACCAAAACACCTCAAGCACAAAACCAGGGCTACACTTGGGCATGAAACAATCAGGTTTGCCCCTGTCACCTCGTGCAGGTGCCACATTCCTCTGGATGGTGAATTAACCAGTCACCCCTGCCCCAGCAGGCAGTTTGCTGTGCTGGCATTCCCAGGAGCTGTGGTGTGGGGCTGAGATTGCGAAGCCGCAGCAGCCTCTGCCTGGAGCTCTTGTGGACGGGTACATTTGTCAGGTGACATCTGGTCTCCATCAAAACCCCAGCACCTGCAGAGCTGTTTCCTTTGCAGCAGTTGTGCTGGTTGTGGTTGTTGGTGGTGTTGTGCTTTCTGAGGTCACATCATCTGTTACGCTGAGGAGTTAGCAACGTGGGGCCAAAGCTCCTGCAGTGAGCTCCGTGTCAGAATCACAGCGCCACTGTGAGTGCAAAACGATCATTTGGAGATGAAGGTGGGACAGGCTGCCCGTAAAAGCCGTCAGCTGTTAAGTGCTATTAGTTTTCTTTCACTGGCCATTGATTTTGTCTTTTTGTTGGATTTTTCAGCCTGCTACTAAAGAGAGATTTTAGCATGAAAGATGCTGAGGAGAAAAAAAAATTAATTATTCACCATCTGCGCTACTTACCAGGACACAGTAACTGTCCCTGGGGAGGATTGTACTCTGTCACAGGGAGTCTTCACAACTCTGAAAGAAGAAACACATGCAGCTCCTTTCTGTCCCTGTCACTGAGTGCCACTGCAGTGCCATTTCTGAGGAGCGCAGGCTGTGAAAGAACACCCTCTGTCACAGAGTGTGCCGAGGAAAAAGGGGAGGCTGCTCTCCTCAGCGAGCAGTGGGAGCTGCTCTGCTGGAAGGGGCCGCATAGAAAAGCATCTCAGGTTCACAGCTGCATCCTGCCTTGGAAAGCAAATCGATAGGAATTATGTTGCTTTGTCACTTAGGCTTGTTTATGATCAACTGGGGCCGTTTTTCTTGTCACAGGAGCAGGGCCCCCCTGGGTGCCAGTTGTGTGGGGCTGGGTGGGCCCTGTGCTCTGAGATGTTCCCTGCCTGAGCAATGAGACGCAAAGCAGTGCTTGGCTGGGGGATGTTCAATTTTCAGGGTTTTTTTAGGTTCTCAGCCATCACAGAGTCCTGCTGAATGAAAGTGCTTGAAGCAGATAAACTTCCCATGTCTATCTCTGGAGTTTATTTTAGTTATTGACTGTCACGAGCTACAGAATGTGCTCCCTGTGGGAATTCCTCCTTGGGGAAAGGGCTACAAAGGTGTTGTAAAGATAGAGTAAGGTAGGGGCAGTGTGAGTCTTCAGCCTCTTGGTGAGGAAACTCCTCTGGGAAGGTGAGGTCAGGGTTATGCTCAGCATGCCAGGAGCATTTAAAACACTTTGAGCATTGTTTTCTTTAGGAAATAAGGAATGAGCCATCACATTTACTGTCTGGTATTTTACTGCTTCCAAAACCATTTGAACTTTTCAAGAAATTTGAACCCAAATCTTTTTTGAGCAAGGGTTTCAACCACTGCAGTGTTGTACAGATGTTCACTGTTGAGTACCTGTCCTCAAGAAAGGACTGATAAATGGAGCTAAAGGGATGGCATGAGCCTGTTCAGATGTGTTCCTGCTCACCCAACTTACTGTCTGGTGACTGGCAGTTTTCCACATGCAGCTGCCATAAATCTTCCATCAAGGCATCAACCACAGGTTATGGGGAAAGCTGGATTGCCTTGGTGTGTCCCTTCCAAGCTAAATGCTTATAGTTAGGGAAATAACATTAGTGGGTAACAGTTAAAGTATTTTGTAGTCAGTCTGAAGTTTTGTGGATACCCAAAACTGTTCAGAAAACAAAAAAAACCCACCACTTTTTGCCATTCATGCCTAATAAATGAATGTATACTCATAAATCTGTAGCAAGAATGAGGAATGCTGATGCACAGCAAGATGTAACCTGATGTGCTGGATAAATTACTAAACCTCAGCCTGAGATTGCAGCTGAGAGCCAGAGAACAGCTCAGGGTGGGACTGGGGATTGTCAGCCAGTCCCTGCTTTGAGCCGTGGTGGCTGTGGCTGTGCTGGGAGCTGTTCCCCACCTGCTCCTGATGCCCCAAGTTTGAGGTTTTGTGTTTTTCAGGTTCTGTGCTGCCCTGGGGTGCAGTTCTGAGCTCACAGTCAGTGTCACTCAGCTCTGCACACAGCAGGGACACAAAACAAATCCTTTTCCTGCTGCACACCAAGGACAGTGGTTACAAGCTTTAGACCCAAAAGCGTGAACAATGATGGACTGAAGAGAAAAAACAAGAAGGATGAGACTTCATAATCTGAAGCTGTAACTGGACAATTAAACCCTAATATACAAATGGACCAAAACTTATAAAAGTGTGAGACGATGTGACCGTTTGTCCATTTTGTGACTATTTTGGGTCCACCTTGGGTGTAGCCCTGGCCAGGCTCTTGTCCTGCCCCTGGTGTACCCTAAAGGCGTTTCAATAAATCTCTACTTTATTCTCTGGCTCTGTCCAGTCTCTGCTCCAGCTCAGCCTTCCCAAACTCAGCCCTGCAGGGGATGGATGGCAGCTCCCAAACTCAGCCCCACTGAAGCTGCCGGGGTTCCTGGGCTGCACTGGGCTCACCACCCCCCTCCTCCTCATCATCCCTCCTTTTTCCTGAGGCTCTCCAGCAGCTCCTGCCATCCCAGCCTTGCTGTCAGCGCCCTGCTCTCCCCTCCAGAGGCTGCTGGCCCTGCAATCCCAGCGATTCCCCCTCATCCTCTTTGCCGAGTGCCGCAATCCGGGTTTGTGAGCGCTGCCGTTGTCGGAGCCGATGGGAGATTTGTTGTCTTAAAAAGCGAGATTTTGGCTGCCTTGATTGTTCTGTCACAGTGACAAAAGCAGAGCCGAGGTCTCTCAGCTGCCCAGGCTGCATTGATAATGTGCAATTCAGATATCTGTGGTTTGTTTTTTTTTTTTTTCCTGAAGATGCCATAATTGCCTGCAGGATGCATTAGCTCACTGCAACAGCTCAGTATTGAAAACCAGAAGGTTGTATGGCGTTTTTATATTACGTTTTTATATTATTAGTGTAGTACTAATCAATATCCATCCCTTCCTCTTTATCATCGCTTAATTGTGGGCAGAATTAACAAAAATAATCTCCGGGAGGCAGCAGCTGCAGCTGAAAGAGATAAATTAAGCAGTACCTGGTCAGATGGTGAGGAAATAAAAGATGTTCTACTTCCATTTTTAAGAAATGGCAAGGAAAAAAGTAATTTTTACTAAATTGTTTAAGCTAACAGGCCCTTTTCCTTTTTAAAGAATGAAAAGTACGAAGAAAAATTAAAGTAACTCATTTACTGAAAAAGATTTGCGAAATTCTCTGCTAAATGTGACTTTTAAACCAGACAACTCATTAACGCAGCTACTGGGGATTAGATTGGAATTATTTACTGAATCTTAACCAGAGTCAGAATTTGGGAGTGTTGAGGGGAGGGGTGGAGAAAGAGAAAGATTGAGAATTAAAATGACACATGTCGTTTCTGCCTAATTACAAAAGAAAAGGAAATGATGCCAGAACTTTAGATAGGGAAAAAATCATTGCATTATTACAGTCTGTATCTAAGAATATACTTAGATAGACTTCATGTTCCAGAACGGTATTTAAAATGCAATTTAAATATTTAAATTATGCTTGCTGAAACTTTTAAAATAAATGTTGTTTGTGGGTTTTTTCCCAGAGAATATTCTCCTGAGGAGATGGCCTTGAAATTTCATATTTTTACTGCAACTAAAGTTCTCCTAACAAGTTACGTTGGAGTTAAGAGGATGCCTTTAGGCAAAAGATAAAGTTTTAATTGGATTTTTGAATAATCATCTTTTGAGTCCTACTCAAACTTCAGCTTGTGTTTGAAAAATATTTTGCACTGTAGATCTTTGATGTCAAATACTCAAAATGTGCAGCTCTCTGCTGTATTTATGGCACAGCTGCCCTGCCATGGGAGAGGGGTGGGTTTTGTAGGGAGGCACTTTAAAATTCACCAGCTCCAGAACCACAGAATTGTTTGGCTCGAAGGGACCTTAAAACTCATCTTGTTTCACTCCCTGCCATGAGCAGGGACACCTTCCACTGTCCCAGGGTGCTCCAAACCCTGTCCTGGGACACTTCCAGGGATCCAGGGGCAGCCACATCTTCTCTGGTTAAATAATAAATAATGCTGGGTTTTGCCCAACTGTTTATTCTGTGCTTGAAGCACCCCAGGATGGATTTGCTCTCCTGGCTCCCAAAAAGAAAAGATATCCATAGATAATGTTGCGTGTCTTCCCAAAGCAACACCTCTTAATATATAGGAAACTTCTCAACTAAATGTTTGAAGTGCTGGTAACGTGTGAATTTTTTTAGAGTCATAAATTGGAATCTTTCACAGAGGAAAAACTGAGCGGTTGTATGATATTTCCGTGGTAGTCTGAAGCCACATAAGCTGAATATGGGCCCTAAGGAATGAAGAAAACAAACACCCGAAACCAAGAAGAAGAAGGTGAAGAAGAAGGATTTAGAGAACACCCCAAATCCTCCACCTTGACTCACGTGTATTACTATATACTTACAGGGGAGCCCCATAGATAGCAAGGGTTGGAACAGAGCAACCTAGATCTGACCAGTGTGGTTACCACTGTGTTCTCCATTTATTTCATCTAAAATGGTTGCTTATATACATTTCTAAATAGTTTACAAATTCAGTAGCTTTTCTGTTGGCACACAGCATAAAAAGGAATGCAAACATTGTTTAACTTTCTCTTAAGGTGGCTACCACCTATCTATTACTAACTCTACTTATTAACCTTTAAAACCCCATTACCTTTCCCTGACACCTTAATCACTAATTTTAACTGCGCCACAAGTCCTCTAGCCTAACTTTAACTGCGTCACAGGCCTCAAGGCCTCAGACCAGGCCTCAGAACCAGGCCTCAGCTGGGGTAGTTCAAAGAATCACTCTAAATAGAGATCATGCCCTCTTTCTCTGAGGAATTCTGTAACATATACTAAAATCCCCAAGTCCAAGTTTCCAGAGTTCCAGCAGAAGAACACAGGTTATAATATTTGATGATAAGGAGCTGTTCTGCGAGGCGGAGCAGCCAAGGTGTATTTCTGTGTTTCTTAATATGCCGCTGATTTAGACGAGCTCACTCAGAGAAACCATAAAGCCAATAAAATGTGGTGTTGTAAACTCCAGCTGCCCAGCTGGATCAGCAGCCTGTGCAGGGCTGGGTGAGGGAGCCTTAACAGAATGAATGATGTAGGAGTGAAAGCTTTTAAAACAGAACAAGGCTCTTCTTGCCGCTACACGGATTCATCATTTCTTTTCCTGAAGGAAATAATTCTGAGGATTTGAGTCTATTCACTCTGACACAAGTGGCTGAGAAAAGGAGTGTTGAAAGAGCAGGGTTTTGATATAAAATATATTGAAGTGAGATGTGTGAGCGCTTTTTTCCCTGAAGTGCTCACTCCTACGCTTGGGCCATTGTTAATGTGATGAAATTTATTAATTAAGAGGGATTTATTCACTATGCTGGCATCTCTTTTGCTGTTTCCCTTCCTCCCTGGTACAGAGTGTGTCTCTACCCGTCTGAACTCCATAGGCTTTGATGCATACATAAAAGTAGGAGGTAAGAAAACATTCATGTTGTCATGTTTATAAAAACATGAATAAGGGGAGAATAGGCCAGTGCTTGAGGCAAATACGTGTTTGATTCTGTTCCATGAAGCAATCAGGCCCTTTTCTTTCCTCAGCCCGTACTAAACTCCAGGATAAAGGTTTATATTAGGAAAATAAATATTAAAAAAGAGAATGAACGAAATCTGAACTATTAACATGTTCCACTTCTTTTATTTTTTTTCCATCGGTGAATTTATTTATTGGCACATCCGTGAGTGTAATTCCCCATAACCAAGTTCATAAAGTGAGGGAGAAAAGAACACTAATTAGATAATCTCTGACTTTTATAGGATTAAAACCTTCCTGCCCACAGACAGACAGCTGAAATAGTGGCTCTGTTGAAATCATCATTGAAACCCCTAATGGCTTTCACAGAGGCACTGGTGATTTGTCTGCCTGTTTGCTCATTTGGACTATCTTGATTTATCTCAGGTTTGCTCTTCTTGTGTGTGT
Source organism: Cyanoderma ruficeps (assembly GCA_008694505.1). Taxonomy (NCBI): domain Eukaryota; kingdom Metazoa; phylum Chordata; class Aves; order Passeriformes; family Timaliidae; genus Cyanoderma; species Cyanoderma ruficeps. Next base: position 3,507,052 of record VZDJ01000049.1, read on the forward strand.
TTATTGCTGTTGATGCAGCCTATCAAGCCATGCAGCCCCCTATGATAGCTCTGTGGAGATATATTTAATTTGATTTGCTGCTGTCCCCAGGAGTTTATTCCCTGTCAAACAGCTGCCTGTTGCAGAAAAAAACCTCAATATAGAAGCACATAATGGTTTATGGATGGAGCATTTAACAACCACCAGTGAGTGGCATATGTCTGGAAAATATGTCCCAAACAATGGCATGTGCAGAGAGCATTGTTCTGGGGATCCATCCACAAATGCAGCACAATGGAGAATTAGCTGACAAGTGCATTCAGGAGTTTATAAACACCTCTGCTGCCTGAATGCCTCTGTGCTGTGCATTACAGTGCTTCACTCCTCAGCAGGTTCTTAATAAGAGGAGAAGGTCCTTCAGCATTCATTCCCGTGGTTTGGTGCTCTGCCATTCTTCATCCCTCCACATCGGGGCTTGTTTCTCTCTCTTTCTTCTCCCTGCAAAGGAGGGGAAAAAAAAAATAGACTGCCTAAATGTCTACTGGGCATGACCAAAAAAAAATAAAAATCTGTGTTAACAGGGATTTAACTGAGGTTGCTAAAACAAGAGACACAGGGAGGCACATCATTTGCATGTGTTAATGGGAGTGAGGGAATGAGAAAAGAGGAAGTGCCTGTGCTCCATCACTGCCAGAGCAGTCACTTGGAGCCACCCTGACACTGATCTAGTGCCACTGGCCCTGTGCCAGAGTACATCCAGTAAGTGCAGTCCTGCCCTTGGTGAGAGTGCTTGCATATTCATTTCAAAGGGCCGGGATTTTAGGCACTTCTTTTAACTGAGTGATTAATTTCCATTATTCCAATGTGTGTGTGTGACTTCTCACACCCTCTCAGCATCAGGCAGATGAGCACAAAATCTGAAATGGGAGCGCTGGGATGTCAGGTGAGGATGGCATCTTCCACTGGGGTGAAAAATGGTACTTTAAACCTCGATGAGCTTTCCTGGGAGCTGGAGGCCACATTCCCTAAGAACTGCCCTGCCCACCCTCTCTCCTCGAGGGGCATCCACCTGTTGAATCTCTCAACACCTCTCAGGGTGTCCAGCATCCCACAGAAAATGGCTCAAACCAACAGGGAGACAGCATGGCCGAGTATGTCTTGAAAAAGCCAAAAGGTTTCAATAAAGGAATAAAATAAGACAAAAACCCAAAGAACGAAGCTGAACACAGGGTATGGAACAAGTCCCACACACCTGCTACAACACCTCAAAACTGCACTGAGGAGCCTCGTGCTCTCCCCAAAGTATTGCATTATTTAGGTGAGTTTTTTGCAAACAGCCCAATAGAGAGCAGCTGCTTTTCTGAGGAACAGGTGAACAGACCTGACAGTGTTTCAGTCTTGGCCCTGGGCCAGTGACTGGCAGGAGAGCAAAGAACCTTCCAGCGTTCTTCCCTTAAAAGCTGTTGGGGTGAAGCTGACACCCTTCCCTGCATGGAGACACCTGCTGGGCTGTGGGCTGCATTCCCACATCCACCCCCATTCCTCCTCAGCACTTCCAGCCCTTCCTTCCCCTGGGGCTCCCCAGGAATATTCACACACACATCCCAGGCCNAAAACCCCAAACCCCAAACCAACAGCAGCAAAACCAAAGTGGTTTCTTTTCAGAGATATTTGCCATCAGAATTTCATTGGGGTGAGGGAGAAAAACTCACAGTTCCCCACGTGCTGCCAATCAAGTGACTGACATGTCTCCCAGTCTCAGCTGAGCCCTTCACATGAAATTATGGCACATTTCTGTAAACTTCCAGGGCATTGCCCTTTTTTAAGGAGAAAAAAGAAAGGACAACTGATATTTGCCTTCTCTCAGCAGGGTCTGTGTGTACACAGCCAGCACATTTGTTCTGTGAGTGACCGTCCTGGAGTGGTCACAGTGTTCTGGCAGTGAGAGGCATCAAGGCTTCCTGAGGGGAAAATCTTCACAGAAACTAATCCAAGTAAATCAGAAAATAGGCATAATCAATAATAGGATTAAAGTCTTGATCCAGATCTTCTTTCCTAATTTCTGTAGGCAAAGCTGCTGCATCAGTGTGGCAAATCCCCATGTCTGAATCAAGAATAGATGAATTACTATAAATAATAACAACATTTTAAGTTTATTTTATTTTTATTTCACTTTTTTTAAGCTATGTAAAAATATCAGCTGTCAAGCCCTTTTGTGTCTCCTGGCGTTGTCTTAGCCTGGTGACCCACATGCAGGTTTTGAAAGTGCATTTTTGACATTTTTGGAGCCCTGATGAGCTGCAAACCCGAGTGCCACAAACAGAAGATGTTCTGAGACATGCTGTGTGCTCCTCCACATCCAGAAACCCCCATCTGTTCTCCATTCACACCAATATTCCCATTTCCTTTGCAGAACTCTCTGATTCTACCCCAAGTCTCACATGGACTCCTTGGCTGAAGCCCCCAGACGATGCCTACAGATCCTTACAGGGTTTGCAGTCTGTGGCAGCCCTTAAAATTCTCTCAGATCTGTAGATTTTTGCTGTGCACTGTAAAATAATGCTTTGCTGCTCTTTAGCCGTTGTTTCATACAGAACTTCAGGCAGTAAATCCTTCTGTAAATTCAGTAAATCTTTCTGTGTAATAGCAATGCAGTGCCATAGTCTGGAAAATTATTGCCAGTATTTTAGTTTTGTGGGATGGAGGTGCCCCCTGAATAACAAGACTGTGGTTTGTGTGTTTTCAGCGGTGTTTGGTGCCTTTGCTGCTTCCTGGAGAGTACAGAAACTTCAGGGCACAGCAAAGAGAAGCATTTCAAAACACCCACCAAGTTATTGACAAAGAATAATAAGCAGTAGGTGATTGTAGGAGAAAACTGGATTAAAGTGAAATTATCACAGGTCTCACTTCTGCTGGGTCAGTACCAGCCTGCCCTGCATCTCCTGATGCCCTTGAAGTTTTTCTTGAGGAATTAGAAATGTTGGTTTTTTTTCCTGTGCTCAAACAAGAAACGTACTTATGTATTTTTAAACAAGGTGTGTTCTGTCTGGGCGCACTGTTCTGAGGAGGATGTTGCTGTGCATTTCCAATGGGCAGAGAATCCAATTAGAGAAGCACGAGGAGGTCTGATAAACACTGAATCCTGCCTGAAGTGGGAAATGAAAAATGTCTGGAGGCACCAACCAAGCCTCCTTTTGAATGTTAACAAAAAAAAGACATTTAGTGCTTTATGGTAAACCCATCCATACAGCCAGGATGCTGGAGAGGACATGAATCCATGCTCAGGGTTTCTGTGTTTGTGCAGCTCATTAAAGGAGTGACCTGGGTTGTGTTTTGAAGCCTTTCTAGTGAACAGAGGAGTGCAGAAGAACACAACGAGTTTAGTTTGTAAAAATGCCAGCTGTAGAGTGAAAAATCAGCAGAGCCTGTAGAGGAATTAACACCTTTTAGGTTCAGTGAGACTTTTCCAGTTGAACCTGGATGTGGGATAGAATTCCCTGAGCGTAAAAGCCACATCACAACATGTGGAGATATAAAGTGAAGCAGCACAAAGATGGTTTCTGCAATCCCTCTGTAAGTGACTGGGGGTTACAGTTTTGTGACAGAGCAGGAGTTTATCTCGAGCCTTGTCCGAAGGGATGGGGAGCAGCTGAGTGTGGAAATCGTCAGAAGGGAACAAGGAAGGCTTAAAATTCCTGACCTCCATTTTCCTCACCACCTTCCCCAGCAGGAATCCAAGGAATTCTGCCTTTCCACTCATTTCTGCACCAGGGTTTTGTGGGGAGCTGTGCACACTAAAAATGCACATTCCCTGTTTGCAGGGGTTTTACTTGTCCAGTAGTGTCTGTAATTCTTTCTAATCTACTTAAGGGATTTACCAAAGTGCCACCATGAGCAGGGAGGCATAGTGCTGTTATTCTGTCATGGAATAGCAGGAATATCCTTCAATATGGGTGATGTCTGTGCTTCCATTCTATACCTCACCATTTCCTACCTTTCTGCTCTTGGTTTTCCCTTTGGAAATGTGTCCGTTCTCTCCATCACTGTTTGTTTACCTGATCAATATTCAAAACGGGATGTTTCCCGAGGAAACCCCTGAGAGAGGTCCAGGTGGGACTCCTCACACTGCCAGGGGATCTCTCAGAACCTTCCTTTCCTCAGCTGCAGTGCCACAAGCCACGTGGGTGTGTGCAGAGTCTGAATCCTGAGGTGGTCCCAATTCTTGGTCCTAATTACTGATGTACCCTGATGAATTATGGCTGCAGGCTGTGTCAGCCTGACAGGGATCACCTCTGGAAGACCAGGCTGTTGGCAAACTGGGAGATTTCCAGACTGGTCAGCACTAGGGCTGCTGATCCACACCTGGTTAAACCCCCTTCAGAGGCAGAAAACACATTTTTGCTTCTTTTCAATGTCACTCAAAAGGGTTCCTATTGCCCTTGTTTGCAGTAGACAAACATGTCCAAAGATTCCAAGGTTTGGTTTGGCCATTGAACTTACAAACCAACAAACACAATCCCTCCATCCTCCACTGAACAGCTGCAGCAGATTTATGAAGTGGCAGCATGGCTGTGCCCTGGCTGTGTTGTGTTTGTGGCTGTCCTGCTCCCTGCAGGCTTCTGCTCACTCCACATTTTCCCCGTTCCCAGCAGCCTTTCCTCTGTTTACTCATTATTTACACTTCAGTGCCTCCTGTTTGGTGAGGTGTTTGATGCCCTGCTTCATGTAATATTACCTTTGATCTAATGCCTTTGTCATTCTCGGCTCCCCACTCTTTGATATTCCTGAACTTCTTCTAAAATCTTTCCTTAATTGCACTCCCTCCCCTGCTCCTCTGCTCCGGGAAACTTCTGTTCTGGTTCTGGCAGCCGGTTTTCCTGCCTGCTCACTTTCCTTTGAGGTCCCAAACATGCCTCCAAATATCTGCCCCCAAAGCTCAGCATCATTTCCAAAGTGTCTTTGCAGACGTGGACCATCCCCTGTGCTCTGAGTGATGCCAGGATTTGATCCAGGGGCTCAGGGTTTTCAGAGGACAATCACAAGGGTTTCTTCAGCCCAACTTCTCCCATTCCAGTGGTGACCTGAAGCCTTCCCTCACTCTGGTGCTGAAGCTTGGTCCCCACCTGACAGGCCAGCTGAGATAGCTCCTCTCCATGAAGTGGTTTGGCTGAGAAATGTCAGAGAGGTGTTGGGAGGCCTGGGATGTGTGTGTGAATATTCCTGGGGAGCCCCAGGGGAAGGAAGGGCTGGAAGTGCTGAGGAGGAATGGGGGTGGATGTGGGAATGCAGCCCACAGCCCAGCAGGTGTCTCCATGCAGGGAAGGGTGTCAGCTTCACCCCAAAAGCTTTTAAGGGAAGAACACTGGAAGGTTCTTTGCTCTCCTGCCAGCCACTGGCCCAGGGCCAAGACTGAAACACTGACAGGTCTGTTCACCTGTTCCTCAGAAAAGCAGCTGCTCTCTATTGGACTGTTTGCAAAAACCCCCCTAAATAATGCAATACTTGGGGGAGAGCACGAGGCTCCTCAGTGCAGTTTTGAGGTGTTGTAGCAGGTGTGTGGGACTGGTTCCATACCCTGTGTTCAGCTTCGTTCTTTGTTTTTTTGTCTTATTTTCTTCCTTTATTGAAACTTTTTGGCTTTTTCAAGACATACCCGACCGTGCTGTCTCCCTGTTGGTTTGAGCCATTTTCTGTGGGGTGCTGGACACCCTGAGAGGTGTTGAGAGATTCAACAGGTGGATGC
>VZDJ01000049.1:3513717-3540404 GCA_008694505.1 Cyanoderma ruficeps
GAGTTTTCTTGGTGCTCCCAAAAAGCAGGCCACAGAAATTCAGTGTTTGTTGCTCTTTATGTCTCAGTTTGCCTCTCTGGAATGCCAGATTCCCAGGGAAGGAATGTTCAGTCTATTTAAAGGCTGCAAAACCTCCCCCAGCTCTGAGTGGGTTGCACTCGATGTGTGCTGAATTCAATGGTGATGTCTCTTGAGTTGGTTCTGCTCAAAACAGATTTGGAGAAAACCCCTGGCTGGGCAGAGTCTTCGGTCACATCTGACCAATTTTAGCAAATCTGAAGACAAAAGAATCTCCTGGGTTACATCTTTGTGCCCCTGTTTTCTTCATCAGTCAGAAGAGGGGACATTGGTGAGAGCACAGGGTGTGAAGAATAACCTCGTGTTCACTTTTTTGGCTTGTGGGTCCAATTTATTGTGACAGGTGAGGAGTGTCACTAATTAAGGATGGAGAAATGGGGGTTGGGGGATATTAAACCTGCACTGTCTGGGTCAGGCTGGCTGGCTCTGGTCTGTGCTGATAATTGGTGTCCACCTGGGCTGGAGGTTGGGGGATGGATCCAGCTGTGTGGGGCAGTGACAGAGCTCCAGCCACCCTCAACCAAGGGTTAAAGTGGCACTGGGGTGTGACACTGACCCCTGCCCTGTGCCAGTGGCACAGGACACCCCTCAGTGCCCTTTAACTCCAGCTGGACACCCCAACCCAGCTGTGCTGCTGGCACCTGTTGCTCTGAAAACATCGAATCACAGCAGATCTTTTATGTGTGTTAAAAAAAACAGGTTTGCAGGAGTACAAATTACCCTTTGAGAGCTCTCTCAGAGCTCTTGAAGGCAAAAAAAAAAGGTAAATAACATTAAAATGTTGGTTTTCCAGCATCTCTTTAGATGTGAAGAGGATGTATCTGTTGTCGTTTTCTATTCTGCTGCTTTGGGTTTTAGAGAATACACAGCTGCTTGCTCACCAGAGGGAAGGGATTTGAGGGCAGGCATTAATGCCAGGGTTGGGTGTGAAATCAGGAGCTCCAAGTCAATGAACTCTTCTTCCAGGTGGACGTGGGACAGGGTTTTCCAGCCAGCCTTTCATGTGCACAGCCATGAGGAGCTGGTGCTGCATTAAATTCCCACCCGTGACATCAGTGGACACCCACTGCAGACCAGGACGGTGAAATGTTCCCACAAGAACCTGCAGTTCCTGTAGTGCTGCAATATTCCAGATTTTACAAGCTTGAGTAAACGTGGAGTGGGGCAGCCTTTTCAGCAGTGACCAGGAGTGTAAATAAAGAATTTCCTGCTGCAGCACATGTAGAGCTCTGTGGTTTGGTGCAGAGTTTTGTGATTTGGTGCCTGTTGGTGGTGGGTATCCAGGCTGGCCCCTGAGCTGACAGCATGTCCCTGGCTGCTGTGGATGTCACCTGAATTACCATGGATTTCTCAAGCTGGGGCCCTGATCCTACAACCTGGAGGGAAGATTATTCCCCTTTGGTGACTCAGAGCCAAACCAGAACAGATCTGTGGGAAGCTGAATTAGTCAGAGGTGATAATTTGGGAGTGCTGGCCTGAAGCTCTGCTGGGGGATTAGGGAAGAAGCTCCCTACTCCAGGGCATCACACAAACCTTTCTGCAAGCTTTGCTGCTGGAAATGAAGCTGTGCTGAGGGTGTTGTGTGCTTTTATGTGTAGCCCTGGTTCATGCCTGAGATGTTTTGGTTTTCTGAAATTCTTTTCCCAGAGAATTTTCTGTGAACAAGAGACACGTTTTTGTAGCTGTAATTTTGTTTTCCATTCCTTTTCCTAGGAGGGACTTCTCGATGTCCCTCTGGTCTGACCAATGTGAGTGAAGAAGTTTGTCTTTGTGTCACCAACCAGATTGGTCTGTGTAGAATAGCATATTAAGGGAGACACATCCCAAAAATAAAGGAGTCATTTTCAGCCTTCTTAAGTTTGGGGGTCTGTGTCATTGTGGTGTAAAACAGCATCACTTTTATCCCTCAGTACATTGCAGTGAGAAAGGCAGGGGGGATGAAAATATGGAAGTGTTCCTGTTGGAAACGTTGGCCAGTCCATGGGGTTTATAATGTGCTTGTAAAAATACACTGTGGGCCGTGGCTTCATGTGGCAGCTCTTAGGACAGAGTCACGATTTTTTAAATAACTGATCCTTAAGTCAGAGGAGAGCAGGTCATAAAGAAAATTGCATGGAGATAATTTTCTCCTGCTGAAAGGACTTCAGCAAATGAAACGTTTCAGCCTCCATCAGGCAGCCTCTGATTCTGTCCATATTTATTCATCTGCTTAACCTTGAGCTCTGAATTGTCCCACTGAGAGCCCCCCTGGTGCCCTGCTTTAATATCAGTGAGTTAAGCTGAGGAACAGCAAGAGACCCTGGAGAGAGATCAGGATGCTGCTGCACAAAATGCTGCCACCAGACACACAATAAAAAAAAGACAGACTCTGCCCCAAAATCTTCCAGGTAAAGCCAAGAGAAAACAGATGGATACAGGAAGCGGGCTCAGAGGAAGTGCCAAAATGTTATGAGCAGTCTGAGAGTCAAAAGTCTACCCAGGCCTGGCTTTGGCAAGCCTGAGCTGACAGGAGGGTTCAAAGGGAGAGGAATAAGAAGGGTGGGTGGCTTAGGGGTGAAGCAGTGAGGAGACAAACACAAACTTCCCCTGGAAAACTTAAACCAGTGGGGTGGAAGTGATGCACATCCACAGTTCTTTGCAAGACTGGTGCCCGTGTGTTCAGGGTGATTTTTCATGTGTTTCTCCTCATGTGTTTGGCTTGTGCAGTCCAATCCTATATGCTTGTGTGTGGGGAAATAATTAAAGATTAATGGATATGTTCAGCACAAGAAAATTCTAATTATGAATGGCCTGAGTTCTTCAGCTTAGAAAAATGTTAAGGACACATATATAAGACAATGTGAGAATAATTTCCATAAGACTGGTATTGCTTAAAGACAAATATAACTTTCACTGTTTATGACTCTTCTCTCAGATGTTTTTTGGGTTTTTTTAATTTTTTTTTCTTTTTTGTTTTTTTTTTTAAACAGTATTTCCTAATTTCTTTCCTTTCCTTCCTATTCTCTCTATGCCATGGTTGAAGAATTACCACCATTATTATTTCATAACCTCCAGAGTGTGTGCTAAAACCACGGAAATGTAGAAACAAATCACCTTTTGGTGTTAATGCAATATTGCACAAAGAAGGGATGAGAGGGGGGAGAAAAGGGGCAGTAAAAATGTGTCTGGCAAAGCACACTGAGAGTTTTTAACCAGTTTAAACAATTTTATCACATCCTTTAGTGACTTATTAACACTGCCTTCAACCTTTATATATTCCAGTAACAGCCTGATGTCTTCATCTTATCTTATGGAATTATAATTGGCTGAATCCAGGTACCGGTGCCTGGAGGCCACAGAACCTTATAGACTTTAATGGCTCATTAGGTATTTATTCACTTTGACTTAAACAGCTCAGCCATTTGTGGAAAATGAGGCCTTAAAATAGAATTAGAGTTTTCAGTTTGGGGTTGGTGTGGAGTTTTTTGTTTTGTTTTGATTTGTTTTTTTTTTTTTTTTNTTTTTTTTTTTTTTTAACCTAAACGTAGTGTATAACTTGAACTGCCACGGAGTTTAAATTTCCAGATCTGCTAGGTTAATTTGGCTTTGCTCTCTTCCCTTTTCAAAATGGGTTGTGGCTTTGCAAGAACTTCTTACCCTGAGGAGCTATGCTGGTGGCTCTGAGCACTGCTTGAACCAAACAAACGCTTCCTTTAGTTAAAAACCACGCCAACCCCCACTAAATGTGTGGTTAATGTCTTTTGATCACTCACGCTGACAGGTGTCATCTCTGCAGGCTCCTTCAAGCCTTTAATCATCACAAAGCAGGGACTGGAGGGGTCCTAATTAATCTGAATTTTAGCCAGGGTGGTGGGTGGTTCTACTTGGCTGTTGAAAATAGCAAGAGCCTGGTGCTGCACACATGGTGCACCTTGGGCCGTGTCCAAAAACAGGGGGCTGGGAGAGGAAAAGGCTGGGAAAGGTAACAGAGGGTGGGGAGGATGTGATGGTGAGTTCCTTCAGCGGTCCCAGCTGAAGCCTCACTTGGTGTGCTGAACATGAAAACCTCGTTCTCCTCTTTTATTCACTGATCTGGAAGGCCCAGCACAGAGAAAAACGGGGGGTTTTTTTTCTGAATAAAAGAAATACAATTATGTCAATGAAAACCATCACCGCAGCGTTGTTAAGTGGTTTTTGTTGCAAATTGCTCTGCAAGGAGAATTTCTCTCGGGCTTAAAGGAAAGATCATTTCTCTGATGGGGTGGATCATTTCTTTGTGTGGCAGTAAGTTACTCCTGTCCTTCACTGCCCAGCAGTGGGCTTGGGCTTGTGGAAAAGAGAATTATGTGTAGGATGCCATGGAATTTATGGCTGCATTTGGCTTCTTGGGCCACCAGGGTCTCAGTGGGAAGGGAAGGCTCAGGTAGATTGGTGATAATGGCAGGCGAACATTCTGTTCTAGAGCCAGGCTGCACAATTTTCCACCCTAATAAATCCATTTCTTTCCCGTATCATCAGGCTCCACAGCCTAAGAGAAGTTTTATTTCATTTGTGAATGCATAAAAAAAATTTCTGGGAATTGCTTTTAAGCTGCCGTTTTTTTCATGTTTCCTTTTGTTCTTTTCCATTGTTCGGAACGGTCTGAAAAATGTCTGTATTTGCTCCATTTTGTCGAACAATAATGTATTTTTTGCTGGGGGGAGGGTGGCTTTGTAAAGGGGAAAAAAAAATTATAAAGCTCTTAAAATACTCAGGAATGAAAATGGTGCCTTTAATGCGAAGAGACTGTGATGGACTGTGAGGGCCGATGGGAGCTGAGGGCTAAAATAAAGCATTGTGAGAGTTGTGGTCTAAAGAAGGAACAGGATGGAGCCGAGGAAAAGCAGGAGCTGCTTGTTCCTCCGTGGAGAATTGAAGGAGCAGTAAAACACTGAGAGGCTCTGCCTGTTCCAAGGGGATCATTAAGGTGAGTTTGTTACTTTAATCCACTTAGAGCGGCGCTTAAGGACAATTTGTTCCTGATTCCACCTGCCAGATCGAGCAAATGGTTTTCTTTTCTTTTCCCTTTTTCCCCTGGATGAGGCCACAGGAGGCTGTTCTGAGAGGGAATGGCCGGAGACAGGAGCCTGGCTCCTCAGCCAGATCCCCTTTCCATCATCCCCAGCTGTTTCCTGCGGGCTGATCGGAGCCCAGAGCTCCTCACTCCCAGTTTAAACTGATTTCAAACCAGTGCCAGAGGAATGCATGAGCACTGAGCTCTGTTCTGTGATGGGGGCTTGGCTGCCCTTGCCTTTAATCGCTGAGTTTCTCCTGCTCTGGGGATGCCCCCATGGCCCAGCACCTTCCACAAATTGTCTGTGTGGAATGTCCATTATTGTCTACATGGAATGTCCATTATTGTCTACATGGAATGTCCATTATTGTCTATATAAAATGTTTCTTCGTGTTGCTTTTTATCTTCTTTTTTTGCCAGAGTCGGGATTAAATGTTCGAGACAGTATTTCTTGTTCGGACTCAGATGTTTATTAATTCTTATCTATATTGCAGTCTCACAAACTGAGAGTTCTACAGCGCTTCTAACTAACAAACCAAAAATGGAGCCATATCTCTATCTCTTTACAAAGCCTTTTAAGGATCAACTGCCCAATTATGAAATGACGCATAAATTATTTTTACTTTTAACCCAATAACCAGCCACCCGTGGCCCGCAATGTGGACTTTTCTATCCAATTACAAAATACCACCCAGACTCAAGAAGAAGAAGGTGAAAAAGGACTTAACCTATGCCCTAAAACCTGCATTTTGCTTTATATATATTACTATATTCTAAACCCTTAAAGTCTAAGTTTTCCACCCTNCCTTAAACTCTAAGTTTTCCACCCTGTGATATCACACACTTCTATTCAAACTACACACCCACAATCCCAGTGCTATCACTCCATTTTGGAACCCTTTTCCACAGCCTCATCTCAATGCAGTGTTTGCTTGGGGGTCAGTGCCTGTCAGCACAGAAAGGCTGAAATTCTCAGTGACCAAGGTTCCAACATCTTTGAATATTTTTTTTTTCTTTGGAAGGCAATATATGTACATAATTAATGCCTGGACAGCTCTTAAGACTGTCCCTCACCCCCAGCAACATTGTTAAATTTAGAAAATGTGCCTTGATGTTTAATTCCTGCAGACTCCTGGGCTGATGGCAGTGAAGAGATGGCAGTGAGAGCAGGGCCAGGGCTGGAGCTGAGGTTCACCCCCATCCTGCCCCATCCCAAATGGGATCAGACAGAATAGACCCCACATCATGCAGGGAAGAGAGGAACCACAGCCCCTAAACCTCCTCTCTTTCCCTTCCATCGTTTCCATTCCAAGAACCGTTATTGGGATAATGATTCTTTTGGGAAAAGGCGCCGCTGAATCAACATTTCTTCCTAATAAATCCCAGTATTCCATGGAGCTCCTGAGCTGGGCCTACCTCCGCTTTGTGCAAGGGAGCCGTGTTGACACAATATATTTAGACTTGTGTAATGTGTTTGACTCAGCTCTGCACAACATTCTGATTAAAAACAATTATCGCTGCACAAAATCGGCGTGGCTCGTATTAAATTAAACCCTCCCAAAGTGCCTGCCTGGCAGCTGGCAGGGGGGAGCTCCAGATCTGGAATCAGCACTCGGGGGAACTTTGCAGTTCCCTCTGAGGTCTCAGAGGGTTGGGCACAGGAACTCCAGTGAAGTTTTGCTGTCCTGGTTTGGGCTGGGATGGAGCTGGTTTTCCTCTGGAATTCTGTGTGAGGATGGGGTGGGCAGCACGCTGAGGGGGTTGGTTGGTGCTGACCCTAAATCCAGGACTTCCCTGAGGCTCTGCAGCGAGGAGGTGCAGGAGGGGTCAGGAGGGAGCATGGCTGGGACAACTGGGCCAGACTGGGACATCCCACAGCACAGAGGGTCCTGACCAGTACGGGAACTGGGGGAACTGTTCTGGGATAGCTGAGCCAAACTGGGAAATCCCACACCACAGAATGTCCTGACCAGTACGGGAACTGGGGGAACTGTTCTGGGATAGAAGGGCCAAACTGGGACATCCCACATCACAGAGCATCCTGACCAATACGGGAACTGGGGGAATTGTCCTGGGACAGGCTGGGCATTGCTCAGAGGTTTGTGGGCAACTCTACTGAGCATCACTCGCTTTTGTAGGGGCTTATCTCTCTTTCTCCCTCACATTTTTGCTACAATGTAATCAGTAGTGGGAGCATACTTCGCTTTGTTTCAATTATTAAAGTGTTTATCTCTCTTCATCCTGACCCATGAACTTTTCCATCTCCTTTTTCTCCCCAGTCTTGCTGAGGCAGAGTATTGAGGGAGTGGCTCATGGCCAACCCTCCACTACTTCCTTTCTGAAAAGTTTCAGAACAACTTGCTGATGTGGAAAAACTCAGGATAATCATGGTGTTATCCAGTTGGAATGAAGGTCCTGATGTACTTTGATTAAAGCCCAGGTGAGGGAACAGCTTGTGTGGGGCGCAGCAGACATTTCCTTAATTTAACAAGCCAAGGCAGGATGAGATCCAGTTAATTTTGCTTAAACCATAATGACTCATCCCAATTGAAGTTATGGCCCTGGAGGTCAGTGGAAAAATAACTGCCCTGTGTTGACTTTGAGCCAAAACACAGTAACTCAGGGACTGAGGGCAGGATGGGACCTGTGGCAGAAAACTGGAGCCAGCAGAAATTCCAGTCTGGTTTCAGGTGCTAAAATTTCACGCACAGACCTATAGAAGAGTTTTCATTATTTCATTTTATAATCTTCCTTAAAACCTGTCCTAGTTCCTACCACAAAACATGCTCAGGATGCAGGACTCACCAAGTGATGCATTTTGACCTGGATTCTGGTGGAAGTGACATAGATTAAAGTAGCTTTCCCTTCTGGTATAAAAATTCCTTGAGGTAGAATGAGATCACAGCCTGTAATGACAGTGCTCACTGTCTCCTAGCACCACCAATTATTAGAAGCAGAATTATAGTGTGGTGATTTCATGTCAGAGGACAATGCTTTATTAGTTTGATTTACTTACCAATTTAAGTACACTGAATCAGAGCAGGGGAAAGTGCTTGAGAAGTCGTTTTTTTGTTAGCTGGGTTATTTTTGTTTTGTTCTGTCTTTATTGTGACCTTCGTCAGACTGTAAGGGCTCCTGGAAAACAGGAATAGTGGGGTTATTTGAGTTATGATTCACCCAAATATAACACTGGTGGAGCAACAGTGTGCCAAGAGAACAGAGAAGGTCTAAGGGATTTAAATATGACTAAATATGAACACGGGATGGGTTCTTTTCCTGATTCCCATGAAGATGACAATAGCTACTCTTGATTAGTAGCCTCTATTGAATCACGTTTAATTCCTCAAGTGGGAATTTACATCACCTAATTTTCCGGTGCATGAGGTAAAAACTGGACTGATTTAGGAATGCAGGTTCTGCAGGGAGTCCAGAGGAAAGAATTAACCATCTCCAAAGGTGATTCTGCTGTCGTGGGTTCCTGAGAAAGATGGGCTGACACAACTCCTAGAAATAAATATCTGAGCTGCTGCAAATAACGAGGTGCATTCTGAGGGCAGGCTCTGAGACTCCAGCAGAAGAGCTGTTCAGAGCTGGTGTGGGCAGCCCTGTCCCTCTGCCTGTGGCTTCTCATTCCCATCCAGCAGTTTGTGGGGCTGTGGGACAATCCCTGCCCTCCCCTCTGCTCCAGGGCTGGGATGGAAGGACAGGAGAGGGTGGGCAATAATCACAGCAAGGTGAGCAGGCAGGACTTGCTGCTCAGGAGATCTTTAACTTCCCATCGAGGCTAATTTATCCTTTTTCTCACAGGCACAGAAATTCCTATGCAAACACCTCCTTTCTGTCAGATGAACCCCCCTGCAGCCCACCCCAGGGTGCCACGGGTGTTCCTGGGGCACTGTGACACCACCTCTCAGGGAATGCCCTGCCCTCGGGGCCACCAGGGGTTGGTTAAGCAGAACTTCTGCCTCTTTGATTACCAGTTTGGGTTAATTAATGGGCTGTATGTGATCTCTATTAATTAGAGCCTGCTCAAGACTTGATAAAGCGTGTGTCCTCCTAGCACAGCATAATGGCTTCACAAAACCCCTACACACTGTGGTTAATTAGAAGTGCATTAGGGTTTTGGTGTTTAAGGGATGAGGAAAAAAAATGATGATAAAAAAAAAAAAAAGATAAAATACCTTTTTTTAGTGGTTGTAAAATGGTTCTAAGAAAAGCCTTTCATGAAGTGGAGGTAAAGATGGGGTTTTTTAAAGAGGAAATGATTTGGTGGAAACGATTTTCCCCCTAATTTGACAGCTTTGCTCTGGCTGTGTTATCTGTGGGAAGAGCAAGCTTAGGATGGGAAAAAAAAGAAAAGGCAGGGACACATTGCTTCAATGGAGGAGAGGAAAGACAGTAATCTATAAAAGACAGTAATCTATAAAAGACAGTAATCTATAGTTCTATTTCCTTAAATTTGATAGTCAACTCTACCCAGCTGTGTAAACTCCCGTGAGGGCTCAGCTCCCACTTCTCACAGCCCTACAATTTGTCCTACAATTAATCTTTGCTGCTCATTGTCCTTGGTTTCAACCCATCTGATGCTGCACTTACAGGCAAACCCTGCCCAAAACCTGGCAGCAGAAGACCACACTGTCGAAAATAGGGGCAACTAATTAACCTTTCACTGGTATTGTGTGTTTTCTTATTCTTTTTTTCTTATTTCTTATACCTGCCAGCAGAGCTGAGAGCAGCAAGACCATCAGTTCAGTCTCAGCTCATGCCATTCAGGCTCCTGCACTCCCACAAAGTCCCAAATGTGATTGCTGTGGGGTCCAAGCAGCAGAATATTTTTGTTGCATCCATAGAAACTTCCACTTTTTTTTTCTGTTTGTATTGATCCAAACCCTGAATTTCTTTGCCCTTACTCTGGCACAGCTGCCCTTACAGCCTGCAAGAATTTAGGCTGAGCACAGAGAAGGTCTTTGTTCCACTGGGCTCCATAAAACTCCTAAAAAATAATGGCACTGAGCACCAAAGATAAAGGTTAATATATTTATTATTTACGCATACGTAAATTATACATAACATTTTAGTAAAATTAAAATTTTACGAGCTGTGGGGAACTGGCCATGTTTAAACGAGGGTTTTGCTCTTTCCCTCAGTTTCCTGGAGCCCGGAGCCCTTCTGCACCATTAGGAATTGTGTGTTTGCACTGATTCCCTGCGGCACCACCTGAACTCTTCAACTCCTCCTCTCCCAGGGATGAAATCCTGCGGCATGGAAACTCCAACGCGGCGCTAAGCCCAAATAAAGATGTGGAATTAATATCCAAGCAGACATGTGTGGTGGTGTGGTTTGTATAGCAAGTCTGCTGTAAATTTTTGAGCTGCACAAAATGGTCTCTTTTTGTTGCCTTGGTCAGTTTGCTGTACCCCAGTTCTCTTTGTCACCCTAAGTCGCTACTTCCCCAGGTACAGTCCCTGCTTGGTTTACCTTTCCCGCCTTGGCTGCCTGTCCATCAGGTGCTAAGAGACTTTCCCTCCCTGCCAGTCAACCCAAGACCTGTCCCCAGAGTCCAGAAGCTTTGAAGAGAAGCCTTTGGTGACTGCCTGGGGTCCAAACCTTTCCCCTCCTATCCCCATGTTATTGGTGTGTGTTAGTTTATGTTACGTCTGCAGCCACTCCCTGTTGTATCCTATTGGTCCTGTTTTTACCCACCCTGAGATCCCACCTACGGTACTAAACCCCCTCTCTCCTCGTGCTTGGGGTCGCTCCTGAGGCACCGCGCTCGAGGTGAGGGGTTTGTCCTGAACCCAATAAACCCGAGTTCGCTCTGGCCTCCGGAGGGTCCCTCCTTTCTTCCTCTCACCATTGCCTCGCTTGAGCTTCTCGGTTGCAAAGAACCCCAGGTTTGCCGCGGTGCCAGGGCTGGCTGAGGTAAGGAAATACAACTCACTCTCACAGGCATGGGAGTATTTGCTTGTTGCCCTGAGCTTTCTGTCTTTTTGTCTTAGCGAAGAACTTTCTCACTCAGCTTCATGTAAACAACGTCTATTTCCAGAATGTTCACGTACTTGTCCTCTGAGAGAAGAAATGATTGATGGTGATGTCCACCATCCAGGTTCAGAGGTGGCGTTCTGTGTAGCCAATCCCTGACCTTTGTACAAAATATATATAATGGAGTCAGATTTTGAAATTAAAAAGAGTTTGTTCCTTCACTGCTGTGGTGTGAACTTCATCTCTGTGCTCCTGAAATTGGGACACGCCCAGCCTCGACAAGCCACATTTGCTCAGCTGTTGTCTCTCCAAGTTGTTTTGCAGGACGTGAAGAGCAATCAGCTTTGTTTTAGGAAGGGCAGTTTCACTTAGCAAGCAGCTTGATTGAGACAGATGCAGATGCAGCTCTGGCTGTGTTTAAAATGGTGGCTGATCACGGTTCTTTTAATCTAAGGCCTCGTTCCAAGTGACTTCAGGAAATGGAATAGTTGCTGGGGGAAAAGCAACACGTGCTGTGTGGACAAAGCATTTCCCTGGGTGGACAGCTTTCAAAAAAAGGAAGAAAAGAGGAGAAAACCGGAAAAAAACAGCAAAAGGAAGAATTAAAAAAAGCCTGGCACCTCAGTAGCACCTAAGATTACCCAATATTTCTTCCAACAAAGCAGGAGGAATGATTCCCAGCACTGTTGACTCAAAGCATCATAAAAGACATTTTTAGTGTGCTGTAAAAGCAAGATCAACTTTTCCAGTTCCCTGCAGAAATGCACAGCAGATTCCTCCTGGTCTGACTCGTTTTCCTGAAACCTCCCTGGAGTATGGCCTCACCTCCCTGCTCACAAAACGCAGGGGTGTCCAGGGGGTCTCAATCCTCTGCGGATCCAGCTGGGGATTTCTCCTTTTTCCCTGGAACAGGAAGGTGGGAAGGGCCAAGGAGGGTTTAGAATTCACCAGCAAAACCAGGAGGGACAGCCAGGGGAGGTAGATGAGGATGATGCCTTCTCTGGGGCTACTTAAAAACAGAGGCCAGACAGAGTTGAGGGAATAAAAAGCTGTTATATTTATTGAAGGGCCTTCAGGTACATTTCAGGGATATGAAACCTCCCAGGGGCTACACCCAAAAATGGCCAATGTGTCACGGACGGGTTTGCACACTTTGATGTGTTTGGTCTATTTGCATCTTTGGGGTTAATCTTCCAATTACAGCTTCAGGTAATGAAATCATTTGCCCCAAGTTTGCTTCCCCCAACTCACTTTTGTTTCCATCTCTCAGGCCTGAGGCAGTGAGGTGTCCTCAATTCCCAGGCCTGGAGAGGAATCGCTGTGTCTGCCCAAAATGGGAAAGCAGCAGCTGACACTGTGCATGGAGTTTAGAGTTCTACACTAAAGAACAGCAGCTGACACTGTATGGAATTTAGAGTTCTACACTATAGAGCAGGAGTTAACACTCTGTATGGAATTTAGAGTTCTACACTATAGAGCAGGAGTTAACACTCTGTATGGAGTTTAGAGTTCTACACTATAGAGCAGGAACTAACACTCTGTATGGAATTTAGAGTTCTACACTATAGAGCAGTTGTTAACACTCTGTATGGAATTTAGAGTTCTACACTAAAGAACAGCAGCTGACACTCTGTATGGAGTTTAGAGTTCTACACTATAGAGCAGTAGCTGAAACTCTACATGGTGTTGAGAGTTACACACTAAAGAACTGCAGAATTACACGTATATGGAAAATATACAAGCTAAAATCCTAAGGCATGAAGGAGGGGTTAGTTTTGGGAGCTGAGAGCAGCAGCAGGAGGAGGTGGCAGGAGCGCAGAGCAGCAGTTCCCAGCAGATGGCTCCATGGTATTCCGGACCTGGCTGGGTCTCCATCAAACCTTTCACTCCAAACAGATGCACCGAGCTTTGCCTTTTCAGTCAGACACCGGTGTCATGCCGAGGTGTCTTTTTGGGTTTGTTTTTTTAATGATTACTGCTTTTCCCTCTGATCACGACACTAGCAACTAACAGGATGGAATCCCAAGCCACAGAGTGATCCAGCCCTGGGCTGAGTGGGGACCAACAGCTGATTCAGCCCCACTGAATTATTGGCTGCACATCTGACCAGATAAAATTTAACAATTCAATCCTTCGGAGTAACGCAAGGACGCTTCACAAATGCTATTCCCAGATTCAGATTTTTTTGTTGTTGTTGTTTGGTTTTTATTTTTAATTTATTTTTTTTACAAAGAGGACAATATGGGATTGATGACTCTTGTTATTTTGCCTATAAAGAGAGGTCTTAAATGCTCACAGAAGCCTGCCAAGTGCAGCCATTCAGTTCTACGCCGCAGAACCAGACGAGTTTTGCTCGAGTTATAAAATGCATTAATTCAAGATTATACCCCTGTATGCTGTGGAACATATGTAGGTACAGCACGAAGCCGACAATTTGTCAGGCCCTTTTCCAAGCCCTTCTCATGAAGAATGAGGTCCCATTTGGATCAATTACAAGTGAATAGGCATTACACGCTGGAAATCATGCCTTTGTTGCTTAACAGTGCAAAATATTGTTGGTATAATTATTTTTGTGTAGTCCTCTTGCCCTGTGGCACGGATCCAAATGTGATTCCGGCTCCACCTGGCTCCAACCCAAGAGCACTCCACATCAGGCCCTCAGGATCCTAATTCTCTCATTCAACTGACTATGACCAGTGTCTGTGTGGTTTTGGTTCAGCATAGACTGGTACGTGCAGGGAAATCCAAACATTTTTCCAGTGGCAGTGGTGTTCCCCAAAAATCGGCCACGTCTCCAGTTCTTCAGGAGTTTCTCCTTTGTGTTTTGTGCTTTAAAGTTCTTTATTCCTGGGTGTCACTATGTGACACTATTTCTCCACTCTGGCCCCTGATATTTGTGAGGCTCTTTGATCATTCTGATTTTAAAACCTCTGGTTACACACAAGCAGCCAAACGACCCAGCTTCCCTCAGAAATAACTTGCAAGAAACGAGTCTTCACAAAGCTACACAACATGAACAATTGCTAAAATATGCAGATCAGGAAAACTAATGATGTGTAATGCTACAATGTTTTAAATGTCTTAATTTAGTTTATAGGCACTCCAAAAAAAACCTCAAAAAAACCACCAAAAAACCAAAACAAAACCAAAAACCCAACGTAGGGAGCCAAGCATCAATAACATGAGCATGAGTCTGCTCTAGCTGAGTAATCACCTCTCAGTGATGAATTCTTAAATATTAATTTGCTGGATGCTATTCATCATGTGCAACAGTGGCAGGACAAAATCAAGGCTCCAAAAGGAGAGAGAGGATTTTTTTTTCCAGCCAAGGTGCAGAGTTTGCCATTCTTCAGGCTGGCATGTCCCCCTGTTCCTGCCATCCATGGACCTGACCCAGCTCCCAGAGCCAGGGAGGACAAAGGCTGAGGTGACATCCCTGTGTCGCCTTCTGGGGTGGGGAAGGCTGAGGTGACATCCCTGTGTCCCTTTCTGGGGTGGGAAAGGCTGAGGTGACATCCCTGTGTCCCCTTCTGAGGTGGGGAAGGCTGAGGTGACATCCCTGTGTCCCTTTCTGGGGTGGGGAAGGCTGAGGTGACATCCCTGTGTCCCTTTCTGGGGTGGGGAAGGCTGAGGTGACATCTCTGTGTCCTTTCTGGGGTGCAGGACCCACACTGAGGTGATGCTGAGTGGGAACAGGAGGTGTGAATGTCCCACAGATTTACCCCTGTGCTCCTGAATCACTGCAGCATTCCCAAAAAAACGCTGAGGAGTGGAGTTTTGAACTTTTGGAAGAAGTGCAGCTCATGCTGGAGGAGGGATCAGGGAATATCTCTGCAGAACAGCTCCTCTGATCAGGGTGTGTTTGCAAAGTGCCCCAGATTGGAGATTTAACCCCAGCTAAATCCAGCTGAGGGAGGTCAGACACTAAAGGTATTTAGTGATATTTATCAGCCCTCTACAACAACCCTGTCTCGTAGACTGTATGAAAAAAACCCCAAGCATTTAACACTGACTCCTGAAATGTCTTATTTAAAATGGATCTGAGGTGATTCCTCATGTTTTTTCTCTAGGAAAACTTCACTCCTTGGACTTCATCCCTTCCCTGTCCTATGAGAGAGGCAATCAGTACCTAAGGCAGGTGTGCAGGAGGGAAAAGTGATTTATTTCATACATGCCCTGCAAATAAAAGGAACTGATTTGGGGGATTTTCTCCTGTGCTGGGCAGTATTGGTTGGGTGGGGGGGATTTTAATGCACAGCTGCTTTCTGCTGCTGTGGTTATGGTCGTGCTGTGGTCACACTTTTTTTGGGGTTTTGCTGTGGTCACTGGGTTGGCAGATCCCTGACTTGAGGGACAGGGAGAGGTCAGGCCTGGTGGGAATTTTTTGTTCTGCTATTAAGAACTTTTCTGCAAGTACCCCAGAGAACTTAATAGGCAATGCCAGTACACAGACAATAATATAGTCAGTGCCAGTACACACTGGGGTGGAAAACATAAAGAATTCTGCTTTTGCTACTTATTGCTGTGGGATTATTGAGAAGTGATTTCAGCCTCTCAGGGCCTCAAGGGTCTAATTAAAGTGACAAATCTCCACAGAGCCTGTGATGTTGCAATGCTTAGTGGCAGAAATAGGAATAAAAATCACTCCCTTTCCATTGTCTTCCTGTTAAA
Organism: Cyanoderma ruficeps; assembly: GCA_008694505.1. Taxonomy (NCBI): domain Eukaryota; kingdom Metazoa; phylum Chordata; class Aves; order Passeriformes; family Timaliidae; genus Cyanoderma; species Cyanoderma ruficeps. The sequence continues at coordinate 3,529,481 of VZDJ01000049.1, forward strand.
ATGTGTCCATTAGACAGGAGGAGAGGCATCAGGGTGGACATTTTCATCACTTGGAAAGCAGTGGACACCCAAAACTGAGCAGAGAGAAGGCTCACTCATTTTCTGTCTTTCACAAGCATTTACTGAGTAGTAAAATAGAGATAATTCCAGCTATGTTCTCGTGGGAGTTCTGTGGAGTGCAGGAATTTTCCAGGGCCCTTCCCAGATTTCCTGCAGAGTTTTCCACGGTTCATAAGCCAAGCTGTGGATCCATGGGTGGGGTTGTGTGCTTGCAGCTCTGTACCAGGTTTTGGCTGCAGTGAAGGTGATGACAAAACTCCAGGTAAAATCTGCTGGAAAAGTCCCTCCCCATGGGCTCAGTTTTCACATCTGTGGCCTTTCCTCAGAGCATTCCCGTCCACCTTTGCTTGCTGTGCATTCCCTGCCTGCTCGTGCTCCCCATCCCCAGCCAAGATCATCCAAGATTTGTGCCACAAACCCATTCTTTTATGAAGGAGTTGCTGATGGAGAAGAAATCACATTCTGAATCATCAATTCCTGCAAGAGCAGAGTCTCTTAGGAGCAAAGATTGCAAAATGAGGCAGCGCACTCAGACCTTTCACACCCTGTGCTCCTCGGGCTGCTCCCCCAGGCAACCACATTTTCCAACCCCGCGTCACCCACTTGGGGAGTTGTTTGCTTTTCTTCAGCACAGAATTTTTTAAATGATACTTAATCACACCAAGGAGCTTTCTTTTCCTCTGACAAATTGTGTATTTACATACAATTCTCTAATTGCTTGCAACGTGTTGTCTTCCAAGTGTAACACCTGCCTGGGGAGGCTGCTAATTTAGATATAACAAGATAAACGGTGGAGTTCTGCCTTTTGTAAGGAAGGCAGGAGAAAAGTAATTTTAAAAATATAATTAATTAAGATTACATAATAATAGGGATAATAATTTTTTTTCATATTCCGTGGGAGCTTTTTTAGAAAATGATTTATTTTCCTGCTGAAGAAAGGAAAAATTCTGAGAAAATTTGGCCTCATTATAGGACGGAAATGAGCAACAAAAATCATGCCTGCTGTGTAAAAATTAGGAGCCTTTAACATGTCCTTAACATGCAGTTTTAGAGCCAAAAAAGTGCCTATTTCTTGGCATAGGAGAACCAAGAGGAAGATGCTCTCTTTTCCCACTCTCCCTCCACATCCTCAAGCCTTTCCTTCCAGCTGCCCCCGTGCCCAGCAGAGCTCTGATGGAACTCACTGAGTTTCCCATCTCTGCTTTTTGCTGTCTTTCCCTTTTCCAGCCCTCACTGCAGAGGCCTCTCCAAAGCCTTTTTCCTCCGTTTGAGGCCCCCTGCACGGTACAGTGGGGAGTAAATAAATGTTCTTTGAGGCTCCAGAGGCCAGGCTGGGTAATTGCTGGCAGGCTGAGCTGTGTCTGTCCTAGTCAAATCTTGCAGTTCAGAGTTTCTTCCCTTATTGACAGAAGTTTGGGTTTCTGTTCTGCTCATCTCGTCCTGCTCTGTGCATCACAAACTAAAGGGAATGTTTGGTTCTGGTTACGAAAAATGTTGGTGGAGATGAAGCACAGGGAAGTGGCCTGGGCTGAGAAAATCCTTTTGGTTTTCACTAACCACGTCTTGTATATTGTCTGAGAGCGTTGGTAGGAAATAACTGTGTGGGGATGTTGTGTCGTTCATTTATTCCCACCACTCGATTTCATTTGTGGCTTTGCTTCCTCCCTAGGATGTGACTTTTCTCTTCTGAGAAAAAGTTCTCTTCTTGCTTCACAAACTGCACTTCTCTCAAACTCGTATGTATTTAAATGTAGTTTGTCTCCTTTTTCAAAATGGAGGGAAAATAGGATTCCACTCTGTCCAGGTAGACGGGTTCTCACCTCCAAGCTTAGTTTTGATGCATTCCCTGAGCAGGAAACCCAGTTTCCTATGGCTCCAGGAACGATTTTCCCTTTTCCCTTTGGCAAATCCCCTGCTTCCCATCCTTAAACCCCCAAAACATTCCCAACTCCATCCAGCTGTGACCATCCCCTCCCGTGCCTCACCTGAGCTGTTTTTAAAGACAATATGACAAAACCTGATACCCAAACTGGGCCATCACAGAAAGGGGTTGAACTGGTCTTTGTGGGCTTGCATACGGATCTGAACAGAACTCAGATCTTGTGTTTTCAGTATTTTCTCCCACCATGGAGAACCCCTGTGTCTGGAAAGGACTTGTCTTAGTTTGGAAAAGGCAGAGAAAGTTGGACCTTCCCTTGGAATGGAGAATCTAAACCTCCTCCCTCCAAATTATCATAGTTTTGCAATTAAAGGGCTCTCAGGTGAAGATATGGGAATAGGAATAATAGTCCTTTACTAGGGATATTAGAAATAGAAGCGTAGCAGTACCAAAAAAACCCCAACAAAACCCAAAACACCCTAGCAAAACAAAAAACTGTCAGAGTCAGTGGGACCAGTCTTCTCCTGGGAATCCAGTACAAACAGGCTGTCCTGGTGTTTTGAATCTCAGGTTTTATCCAGGTAGGAATTCTTGGCTCCTCCCACTGGGTGGAGCATCTCCCAATGGGATGATGGAATTGTATCAGCCATGCAGTGAGCCTTGATGGCCCATGAACAGCAGATATCCCCTGCAGGGAGGATGGGTCCTGGAAGAGATAAAAACACTGCCCCAGCTGCTTTAGCAGCTGGCCCATTAACAGAAGATCCCCCCTGGAGTTATGAGGAATGGATCATAGAAGAGAGAAAGAAAACACTTCCCCAATGAGTTTCAACAGCTGGGAATAGAATACATCCTGGATTACAACCCAAGTCAGGACAGAACCCAAATCTTGTGTTTTCAGCATTTTCCCCCACTGTGGAGAACCCCTGTGCCTGTAAAGATGGCTCTGCTAAATTCACTGCAGTGCCTTTGATAACTCTGCTGTGACAAATTGTAGTTATGCCACACGATGCAGGGCACTGATTGTATTTAGAGAATATTTGCAGAATTGTGTAATTGTGTGTGATTGTATCTAATCTATATCTATATATCTGTATCTATATATCAGTATCTTTTTTTCCCCTGAGGAAGATATTTCATTTTACATCTGGGTCTGGCTAGATCCTAAACGAATCCATATGGAAGGTGCAGGAGGGGGCTGTGGAACAACAGAGGCTTTTTCTTTGCACTTGGAGTCCGTTCTGTGCTGCAAGCAAGCAAATAGCTTTGCCACCTGCAGCTGTTTGCAAGCCAAAATGAAATGAGCTGATGTCCTCTGTCCTGTTCCAAGCATACAGGCGTCCACTGGATGGGAAGTGTTATTGCCATTGGCAGGGCTGTGACAGTGCCAGCACAGAGCCCAAATGGCTCTGGCTGGAAATTGCCCTTTGCTCTGCTCGGGCACCAGGCTGTGCCTTGTTCACAGGGAAACAATTCCTGGTTTAATGTTTCTGCTTGGGCACTGACTGCGATTGAAAGTCCATTGTTACATCACTGAGGTCTGTTTATTGAATTCAAAAGCCTTTAAGAAAGGTGTTGAGCTCCTTTTTAGGGAAAGTACAGAGCTTCATTTGCAAGGTACACCAGGCTTCCTCCATCCTAACCCATCTTCTGGCCTCTGACAGCTTTTTTTTAGAATTTTAGAATATTTTTTAGCATGATAGAGTGGTTTGGGCTGGAAGAGACTTTTAAATGTCTCAACCCTCCTGTAATCAGCTTGGAAACCTTCAGCTGGATCAGGCTGACCTGGAATGCTCCCAGGGCTGGGGCATCCACCCCCTCTCTGAGCAACCTGTTCCAAGCCCTCACCCCCCTTACAAAAACCTTCTCCTTATATCCAGTCAGCACAAAAAAACCCGTTGGAATTTTGCTGTAGGAAAAAAAAAATTGCAGCGCTGTTGAAATGAAAACTTTTTCTTTTGGGAATGTGTTTGCTAGTTTTGACAGGAAGCATTTCAGATGTAAAGCTGCTGCACAGAAGATGACTTCCCTGTGCCTCAGGAGCCTTTCTCCCTGTGCTCACTCTAACTTTGACAGTGCACAAGATTTGGGAAAGGCTCCTTGCCTGATGCCTGTGCTGTGAGGTGAGGGTTTCAGCCAGAATATCTGGACTGTTTTCATTGGTCATTCGAGGATAGTTCAACTTTTATTCCCATAAAACCACTTAATATAATTGTGGGGACTGAGCCATGGCGGAGTGACCCACGATTCTGAGTGTGCCTGTTGACATCATTCCCAGTTTTGGTCCTTGGTGCAAATCTCCTCTGCTCAGGATGCACAAGCACGAGTCTCAAGCAGCAATCAATACTTCACCAACACTCCATAAAGCCCCACGTTTAATCATACATTTCCATAAGTGATTAAATCAGAGTGTGGACCAACAGGGCTGCTCAGGGCACTTGTCAGCACTGCCTGGGAATTGCTAAAGCAACAGGGCTCAAGGAACTGCAGCAAAACAGAGACACCAAGCAGGAACTCCTTCCTGCAGTGAGAGGATTTTATTTTAGGTTTCACTGGGTTTTGTTGTTGCTCCCTTTTTTTTTATGTTTTATTTGTTTCTTCTTTTAGGGGTGACAGTGATTGTGGAAACAATCAACCCCCTAGTCAGCTGCACCCATCTCTGCGCTCTGAGACTCTTGAAGTTTAGTTATTCAGAACAGTTCTTATGTTACTCAGACCAGTTCTTTACACAGAACAATTCCGTGGTTATTTCAGTGATTTAAATCTGTGTGGGGACTGGCTGCTGTGCTCCTGACCCCCAGAGGCATCTGTGACTCAAACTTTCTCATTTATGATGTGATTATTGTGGCCCTGTGGTCTGGATGGCACAGGTGGGATGGATGGCATGGGACACTACCAAATCCGTGTCAACAGAACTGCAGCTCTTTGCTCAAATTTCAGCAGGATTTGGATCAGCTCCTCTAAAAAAAAAAAAAAAAAAGATTTTCTCAATCTGCATGTAGGGCCTCTATCTCCCAAACTGTGCAGCATCCCTTGCAAGTATCTGTAAACACTTCAGCACTTCCATTGCTGTGCTGCTGCCTGTCCAGCCCTTCACAGAAATCCATTCTGATTTCCCATTTCTGCAGGGATGTTTGCTTATCTTCTTTCAACTGTCTTGGCCTTCAGGAAATTGAAACAGAAGGGCTCAGACCCCCTGCCAGAGATTTTGTTTCACAGTGCTCTGGTGCTCTTTATGGCTGAATGATGAATACCAATTTAATTATACTTGGGAGCCTTGGCTGAGTTTTCTTTTGTTAAGTCAAAAGTGTGGAAATGAGTTCCAGCTACTGTTAAAAAAAAATAAAATTACAGTACTACCATAAAATACAGAATTTCCACTGTACATGGCTTGTTCTACAGCCCTGCTAAATTGAACTCAATTAAGCTGCATGTCTCCTCTACTGTCAGAGATATAAAAGTGCTCCAGTCACGTGTGGGATGTGGTAATGCATTAAATCAGGAGATTGTCAATACCTCTGCACCGTGTCCTAAGGTGCCCTGTGCTGAAGCTGCTTTTAAATTAGTGGGAATGGCTGCAGGTGCAATAAATACATCTCCGTACTCAGGACATTCGGTATGGAATGGGGCCAAGGGTGCAACGTAATTTTGCTGCTTTTAAGCCTTGTGAGCAAATGTTTGTGAGAGGAGATGGATAAATGAGTGTGATCACTGCAAAATTCCTTTTGTGGAACGGGTGAGGATCCTTTATGTGGACGGATTTTGTTTGAATTTTGTCTTTCTGTGGAAATATTACGGAGATGGATAAATGAGTGTGATCATTGCAAAATGCCTTTTGTGGAACGGGTGAGGATCCTTTATGTGGATGGATTTTGTTTGAATTTTGTCTTTCTGTGGAAATATTACAGACAACATATGCTTCTGAAATAAAGTGGTGCATTTTCCAGAGATTTCAATGAAGTTTCATCCCTTAACATTGGCAGAAAACTTGTTTTGGAAAAAGGAAAACAACAACAGAGCAAAACATATAAGAACCTGATGCAAAATTCCTTTAAATTCTCAGTGACCTCCGTGGGCACTTCATGAAGCACTAATATTATTCATAATATCTGGTTTTGAGTACTTTCTTTCTCTCTTATTGCTGCTTCTTTCCCCACGCCCCTTAAAATTTACTAAGCAACGCTGGTATTGAAATGATATTTCCTAATATATGTGCTTTGGCTGACAAAATGTCAGCAGACTGTTAAACAAAAAAAAAAACCCACCAAAAAAAAGAGGAAATTTATTTATTTCTCCTTGCAGAAGTGGGAGGAGATGAAAAGCCCCATTGTCAGCCACCTCTCAGAGTAGGCAATTAAGGAGCAGCAGTGTACTATTCACATTCAGGGCGTAATTCAGTAAATGCATGCTGCATGCTCACATTCCACAACTGGCAATTACACACAGATGCAATCAACAGGTCTTTTTCAACATTTTTACAAACCTCACGTGTGATCACCGAGGCTGAGACTGTCCCAGGGAGATGAGGCCACACCAGCAGCAGTTCAAGGGAACTATTTCTTTATTCAAAAATCTGACTCCATTTATATACATTTGTACAAAGGTCAAGGGATTGGCTACACAGGTCGCCACCTCTCTAACCTGGATGGTGGACATCACCATCAATCATTTCTCCTCTCAGAGGAGAAATATGTAAATATCTTTTTTTACACTCTTGTTTACGTTCCACTCTGTGGGAACCCACAGCACAAAGACAGAAGGCAGAAAATTCAGGGCGACACTCATGGAACTGCTAAGGAACCTCAAAGGGGAGCATGCCCACCCCACACACTCCCTGCTCTAACTCTAACCCCTAAATAAGTTCATAAATAGAAAAAAAAAAAAAAACAACCCAAAAAAACTAGAAAAAAGGTGTGGACAGAAAGGATTTATCTAAGGAGGGAATTAAAAATTCAGCATGATTTCAATTATAGGCAGTGCCCATCTCTGCCCATGGAGATGTCGGAATGTTTGGGGAGGATGGGGTCACCCTGTGATGCAGAGCATCCCTCTGCCCGAGCTGCTCTGCACTCACAACACCCAGGGGATGAAAGTGATGAGGAGGAGGAGACATGCAAAAGGAGGTTTCCTTCCTCCTCCTCTTGGCTTCGAAGGTGTCACTCAGAAGTGCCATTATTTGCCTGAAGTGTGAGAGCAGCAACGCCTGTGCAAAGCAAAATATTATTTTTGTGCATTTTAACAGCTGTTGAAACACAAGCAACACTTGTGGTTCCAGCCACAGTTTTCCCTCTGCGCTCTCAGACAGCATCAAACATGAAATTGTGGTTACAAGATGTGCTGTTTGCTTTTCTGAGTGGTGCAGGGCTCTCAAATCCCTCATGATCAGGAGAAAATGAAAGATATAAGAAGTCCTGGTGACCCTGAGCAGACCATGAGGGAATGATCTGGGGGGAATTCATGTTTTGCTACGGTTTTCTTTCCCATAGTTCTGAAAGTTTGTAGCTTCCCTGTCACTTTCTTGGTTCCAAAGAGAGCTGGGAATCTTCTCACCCTCCACTTCATTTGCTGCGAAATTGATAAAAAGTTGTAGCTAATGGGAGTCAGTGGAACACAGATGGATGAGGCACTGGGAGAAGCATCAGGAGCTCTAACACTGATTTATGGGACAAGTGGCTCGGGGCCACCTGCAGTAAACCACTTGAGCATTGTTCACAAGCTTTAAATTACATCCCCAAAGTATTCCAGCTGGATGCTGGAGTCACCAGGCTGTGCTTTCTGCTGCTCCCGTTCCTCATTGAATCCTAAATTCCTCTCTGCACAAGGCCCAGCTTTAAGAGGACATTTGGAGGGTAACATTCATTTTGTGACACTCTTTCCTCCTCTGAAATCCACATTTCCAGACCCTTTCCCAGTCCCTAGGATGCAATTTTTTTCTGGGAAAACTCACTGGACTACATCTTTAAGAGAAAAGCCCTTGGGGTGATCAATTGGAATGTTGATGGACATCTCATTTCTGTACCTGGGCGTGCTGAGCTGTGACTGGGAGCTGTTCCTAGGCCAGGGGGTGGAAATTTTATTATTTTTCCCAAACTATAGGTAAGAATGGTGTTAGAAACTCATGGGAAGATGGGACATAATGTATCCCACAGGGATAAGCTGGTGCCAATGTAGTGATGAGCAGAATTATCACCCTCTGCAAGAAAAGGGACCAGGCTGCACCAAGCTAAAAATTGTGGTGAACGCTGTGTTTGTAACTGTGTGTAAATTGTTCAGCCTGAACGAGGAGCAAGGAACGTGTTCCTCTCAAAAAAAAAACAAAAAAGAGATGATTCTGCACCATATGCCATGAGATGGAATTTTCAGGTGCTCAGTGAAATTTTGAGTAAAAGCTGCATTACCTCTGTGAAGGATGGTCCTGAAGGATGGCAGGAGGGAGCAGGAGTGTACTTTGTGCCCAGGCACTCACAGCCTGATTCAGCTTCGTTTCATAATCTCCTGTAATTGGATGTAGTTTTTTTTCTCCACGTCTGGAGCGCTCATTTACCTTTGGAGAGGATTTTGTGCTCAATGGGTGGAAGGTGTCTATTGAGCACGGAGAGTCACTTTGTTTAGCTGATGATTGAGCTGAGGGCCTCGCACAGGTTTATAGCAGAGCATAAACCAAGGCAGAGAGAAAGAAACAATGCTTCAGTTCAGTCAGAAATGGAGAGAGGAGCAGCTTTGCTGCTGAGTCACTTGAGCTCCAGGAAATGCGCCTCATTTCCTACCTCTCTGCTATCAGAGCAAGGACTGATGTTGTTTTCTTCACATCTAAAATGCACCAGCCTCAGAGACCACTCCAGCCTCCTTCATCCCAACCATCCCAAGGTGGGTTGAGACTTTCTAGGAGAATCATTCCCTGCGGGGCAGGTGGTGGCAAATGGACCAAAACTTATGAAGTGTGAGACCTCGTGGCCATGTGTCCATTTTGTGACCGTTTTGGGTCCACCTTGGGTGTAGCCCTGGCCAGGCTCTTGTCCTGCCCAAGGTGTACTCTAAAAGCCTTTCAGTAAATATCTGTTTTATTCTCTGCCTCTGTCCAGTCTCTGTTCCAGCTCAGCCTTCCCAAGGCATCAACAGTAGCTCATCTCTCCCTGTCACACCTCCACATTCATCCAGCACACTGAAGTTTCCTGGTTTCACTTTGTTTCCCTGGGAGCAGCCAGCCATGAGCTCATTGATTCAGACAGACTCTTTTAAGGAACCCCCCACCTCTGCTGTCTCTATATTCAAGCAGACACAGGGGTCAGCAGTTTTTCCACACCACCATTTCCTCCTCATCTCCTGGTCTGCTTCTTCCAGCCCGGGCCAATTTTTCATTAAGGAGAGCTCAGCAGCAGAAAGAACACGCAAAGCAGAAAAGCAGAGTGGGTTTTTGTTGGTTTTTTTTTTTTTTCTGTTTCCCACCGCCACATGATTTTTTATTTTGGAATTTAAACACAACCTGTGGCATGCTGCTCTTCAAGCCACTGAACTGGTGACTCTCCTCTCTGTGTGTTGTCACCAGCAATCACGGACAGGGGAAAGGCAATCCCTCCCAGTACTGATCCTTCCTAGGAAAAGGCAACGGACGCCTGAAAGATTATTCATCCCCTTCTACGCAGACGGTCTCATGTGGTGAATTTTATCTTTATTAGAATACAAAAAATATTTAAAATTTGCACCATCAGGAGCCTAAGCACTGCAGTTTATTTCGTGCCTTTAAATCAGAGCTGTGTTAATCAAAATATTTGCCTTGGAACTGAACAGCCACTTTGCTGGTTAACCTGGGCTGTTCCCTGAAATGCTCACATGTGGGTTAAATGAAAAGGGTTTGATTTGTTCCTGCAGGATTTTATTCTTCCCTGTGTGAGGACGGCAAATGCTAATCCTTAACCGGGGACATTTCTTTCAAGTAATCAAGTGCCTCATTTGCAATCACCGGGGCCGGAGCTTGGAGAGGCTCTGGCCGGGTGATCAGAGGGAATTGCGTCCCCCAGCAGGGCTGTGATTTCACCTGCTGGTGGTTCTGTCTGGAGAGGCACCAACCACCTGTCCACGTTCCAGCCCGTGCTGGGGGTACAGAGGTGAAACCTTAATTTATTCCTGGGTGTCTAAAATGGAATTCTGGCTCCTTCCACCAGGGCTGTGACACAGAACAGGAGTCACTGTGTGTGGCCACCCTCAGCCTGCGGCACGAGAGGGAGACACATCCAGAGGGGACCTACACTGGGAGGAAACACTGAATTAATCCCGTTTTGGGAATGCACAGCTGGGAGGCAGCCCAGGGGCAGAGCCTGAAAATCCTAAATTTCAGTCCAGGGGTTTCAAGTCGCCCCTCAGAGACTCTGCTTAGGCCTCCTGGAGAACACCCTCCCAGAAGGAGATGCTGCCATGGGAACAGCAAAAGGAGCCCTTTAATATTCTGTGCATTGAGCAGGCTTGCTATCAATATGCTTTTGGGATGGCAGCATTGCTGGGTTTAATGATTAAAGATGCAAAAGTGCAGTTTGGTTCTGTACTTCCCAATGAAAATTAGACCCTCCAGAGATTATGGATAAATGACTACATATCCCAGAAAGTAATTTGAGCAAGTTCCAGATCACTGACCAGAAGAAAATTCAACTACTGAACACAAAGACATGTTTGCAGCCATGAACACTATCTGACAGGGTAACTAGATTATGTCAGATTCTGCTTACAGGCAACTGAAAATAAATAAACCTGAAAAATTACTTCACAGTGTGTGGCTGTAGGTGGTGAAAAATACCACTCATGAAGAATTATGATCCAAACCAGAATTACCTTTATGTCCCTAATCTGCTCTCAAGGCTTTCTTTTTTGTCTTTAAAATAATAATAATCATAAAAAAAAGCTACAGCCTTAATATTTCTTACATGTCAGCTCAGACCCCCTTGGGTTAATACATTCTGCAGTCTTGTTGTTTACTTCTCATTAAGCTAAATG
>VZDJ01000049.1:3541829-3558495 GCA_008694505.1 Cyanoderma ruficeps
TATATATTATATATTATATATTATATAATGTTCTATTTAAAATTTTTATTATTTATTTTTAATTCTTAATTTTTTTCAGTTTTAATTTAATTTTTTTTTTTTACCCCTCCCAGAAGCTCGAGTGTGGCAGCAGACAGTTCTGTGTGATGGGTGGTGGAACCAGTTAAATGTGGCACGCTGCTGTGAACCTGGGCAGTAATTCTGCTGCAGGAATTCCACAGAATGCAGATAATTCTGCTCTTACCATGATGACCTTTCTGGGGAGAAGGGGAAAAAAAAATTAAAAAAAAGAGAGAGTAGGATCACTTTATAGCTTTCTAATAAAAATAAGAAGTAATCCTGTTAAATTCAAGCTCATCCAGCTAAATCACTTGAGCTTTCTCATATCCCTTCTTTAAATATCCTCAGCTGACTGTGTGGAAATGGGAAAACAGCCCTGGATAAACAGCAGCTGGCCCTGCTTGGAGGGGACAGGGGTGGCACAACATCCGTCACTGCTGGGACAGGCACAGTTACACTCTCGGGTCACAGAGGACCTCTGGGGCCCTGGAATTCGGGAATTTCTTGGGAAATCTCTTTGGGAATTCCTTTCTTTGGGAAGAACTGGGGCAAACTTGGGACTCGTGTGAAGCTGCCCGGGTCTCCACTCAATGGTTTGTTCTGTTTGTGCAGCTCAGCAGAGCCCCTGGCTGGGACACCCAGGAGGAAGAGTGACACTTCACTGCCACTGTCACCTCCTGCAGTTATTCTGGTTATGACTGGTTATTCTGGAATAATCAATTCTCATGTATTTAATTAGTTTAATGGCCTGGAAGTGTCTAAACCCAAAAAGCTCGTTCCAGCTGACTGGAAAACTCTCTGTGCTGAAAACAAAGATTGCTCGTAGCAGATTAATAAATTTATGTTTTTTTAATCAGAACTCAGAAAAAAAAAAGAGATTATTCCCTAAGCCAAGTCTTAGGAATTTTACAGTTGAGAGAAGTCCCTTTAAGAAAGTAAATTACATTTTGCTTGTCTGTGGGAAAGGCTAATGAGGCCAATTTGAAAGGGATGTCATTTGTTCTGAAAAGTGTTGGCCATTGCAGATTGCTTCATCTATTGGAGAGAATGACCTAATTTTGCTCCAGATGAGCCTGCTTTGGATCCAGCAGTTTGGATTTGTGTGCACAGAATGATTCTGCTTTTACTGGGCTTATTTGCATGAAGCAATTTGGATGTGGTTTGGTCATAAAAAAGACTCTTGCCTGCATTTTCCTGGAGCTTTTTTAAGTGATAAACTATAGTATTTACTTAATGAGGAGCATAAGAATATTTTTTCCCTGTTGGTGGCTCCCTGGGATTTACCTGCATCAATCTCAGTGTTTTATGGCAACGATGTTCACCAAATACACATTTTTGTTTATACCTCTCCCCCCTTCCTTTTCCTGCCACTCAAAACTACAATAATTCAGACGGGTTTGGTTTATATGACACAAAACTTCCACGGGTTGCAGCACGGATTTGCACTCCAGCTGAACAGAGCAAACCATTAATAGTATTTTTATTGTGGTTACAGGTGCTACCGGTTCAATTTACCATGCAAATTTTATTTTTTATCTTGAATTTTCTCTTAATGAGATATCTGTGTGCCCCCCAGAGCTGTTGGTTTGTGAGCTGGGGAATGGAGGGGACGGAGCTGCTGGCATCACCCTCTTTGCCACCACAGCTCTTCTCCTTCCAGTCCTGTTCCCACCTGGCTGCTCTGCATGGAAATAATTATTTCTTGTTTATTTAATGTGCAAAGTGCCTGTTTACAGTAATAGCCAACATATAATAACAGAGAAGGTGGTTCTTAAGTCTTTGCTGCAGATCTTCTAAATATCAGGCACTGGGAGCAGAGGGAGTTCAATAATCATCCAGAAAATGCCTCAGAGGAGGATTTTCAGGTTTTCACTTAGGCACGTGCTTCTGCCTCTTTACAGTCCAACAGGGCTTTAAACCCATCCCTTAAAAAGGAGTTTTTAATGTTGTTTGCTCCAGGTGGAACCAAAATAGTTAGGATGAAATAAAGGACTAAAGAGAGGCTTGGGGAATAGAGGGCCACCATTATACAGAGGGAAAATATTTAGTAGGGAAGTAAGTATTTATGAACATCTGCAAATATTATTGCATTTTGCATGAAGCTCCTCTGGTAGCAGCTTAATGTTTTTCCGGGCTGAAGGGAAATTCATTTGTAGAATCTCTGCTTTGCTGGGTGATCTTTCTGTGAGAAGTGCATCAGGGTGGAGAAGGAGGAGGGAGATAGAGCTGCCTCTGGGGAGGGAACAGGGATTAAATTGAGGTGTGTGGGTGGAAATCTCCTTTGCGGTCTTACATCAATTTTACAAACCCACAAATTAATTGAAGTGATTCAGGACAGCTTAAACCATTGGAAGGTTTTACTCGCTCCTGGTCTGAAAGGTTTCAATGAAAATATACTCTGAACCCTGGCTCAGTAATTGGAATTCATGTACTGGCTACCAATTGAGTGCCTAATCAGAATCTATTACTGCAGCTCCTCCTAACAAAAAAAATGTATGTTCTGGAGTGTAATTCCACTCAAATCATCTGCCACACCCATAGATCCCCTCATCTTCAGGGCAACAATTGTGCACAGCAAATATTGGCACATCTCGTGCACATCAAGCTGCCGCCTCCATTGTTCTGGGTTTTGCTTTACATTTGGAAAATAAACTTGATTTTAATTTTTCTCCAAACATCATATGATAATCCCGGCATGTTTGCTTTACGGAGGTGCTGTCCAATTAGCAGAGTTCTAATTAAGTTCACATGCAAAATGGCTATATCAGGTGCCCATTTCAAGCATTAGAACCTTTGGAACTCCCGGGATTTCTCATGGCCTCGAGTGACATTCACATTTGCATGAAACAAACCGTGTTTTAAACCCCTTTAAGTTCATGTCCCTAATGGATTTAGCAACAGCCCTTGCAGTGCTGATACAAGCTGAGCCTGAAGAAGCCTGATCAGGTTAAACCTCCCAAGATCCTTGGGATCATCTCCAGGGTCCCCATCTGGCCGTGAATTAACTGACACAACCAACCCCGCACACGGGATTTGAAATCTTGTCGTACAGGTGAAGTCAAACACCGGCCCAAAAGCCACCGTCCTGTGAGCTCAAGGATAAAATGGGAATTAGGAATGATCCTGTTTTCCTGCTGCTGGGGCAGCACAAGGAGAGGTGCCCTGAGCGTGGCTGTGCTCAGCAGAGCTGAGCATGGGGGAGATCAAGCTCTGCTGACACATCCTGGCGTGTTGGAACCCTGGAGGATGAGAATTTCGGGCTTTCTGTGCTGAGAGGTGCTGACCCTCAAGCAAGCACCACATTTGACTGGAGGCCTTGTAACAGGCTCCTGAGATTGAGTGATGGCACTGGGGTTGTGGGTGTGTGGTTTGAATAGAAGTGTGTGATATCGCAGGGTGCAAAACTTGAATTTGGGATTTTGGTATATAGTAATGTGTGGGGCAACATGGAGGGCTTTGGGCATTGTCTGTTCTTCTTCATCTTCTTCCTTCTTCTTCATGGGTTTGGGTGGTTTTCTGTAATTGGGTGAAAAAGGTTCACATTGCAGGCCATGGGTGCTCATTATTGGGTCAGAAATATAAATTATATGGGTGTCATCTAATTATTGGGTGATTATTGCTTAAATAACCTTGGAAAGAGTCAAAGGCTCTCCATTTTACCTCATTTCTTTAAACTGCTAGTTAGAGCTCACGACTCATGAGCCTGCAAATAGATAAGAAACAATAAACATCCAAGTCTGAACATGAAACTGTGACTCCTGCGTGTTAATCCTGACCTTGGCAGAGAAAAAGAAGCCAGAACCGTCACACAATCCCTGTGCTAATGCCTAATGCTGCTTCCTCACCTGCCTCACTGGAACACCTCTCCAGCAGCTTCCCAGTGTCAGAGCTGGCTCTGCCTGCCCTGCCTGCAGCTGAACATGAGGCTGCATTGTGCAGAGAGAAGGAATAAACCCGTTATCTGCTTAGTCCCACTGCTGGCAGTGTGGCCATGAATAATGAGAGCAGGGTTTGGTTGTTAATCCTTCATGTGCAATTAATTCCTCTTTCAAGTACATGTTCAGTTCCTCCTTGAGCCCGTGTAAATTACTGGCATCTTGTAGCATCCTTTTGCAATTGTTTCCCAGCCCTGCTGTGTGTGGTGGGAGGAATTTTCAGGAGTTTGGAGTGTGCTCCTGGCCATTTATTCCACGTCCCTGCTTTTCCATGGATGCAACGGTGAACAGTTAGTGAGAACTCATTGCCTCTCCATCCTTTCAAATTTGGCACGCTTCTGTCACATCCCACCAGATGATTCTTCTCCTAGGCTGAGTAATCCCAACTTATTCTATTATTGCTTTTATGGAGAGTTATTAGATAGCCTGGTTTTCATCTTCTGAAATTTTTTCCACTTCCAATATGTTCCTTTTGAGTTGAGAGAACCAGCCCTATGCCCAGTGTCCAAAGTGTTTCTGTAATGGCTCCTGGTGTGGTGCACAGGACTGTGGCTTCCCTTTCCTCAGGGCTGAGATATTCAGGTCTCTGGGATGTCCCTCTCAAAGGCTTTTGGACTTGCTTTGGCTTCTAAATCATCTTTTCTATTTTTCCTTTATTTCTTTGCCTCTTGTAGGCAACGCAAGAATATTTCAGAAATATCGTTTTCCTCTTTACACCGTTTGTCTGTGTGCTTTTTGGGGTGTGTGCCCTTTACCAAATAATTCTTACCAAGAGGAATCATAAAATAATTAGAGCCAACACTTCCCCCCTTTTTGAATTGCTGAGGATGTGGTTATTTGGAAGCCAGTTGTGTCTCTGGAGCTTTCCCTATTCTTTTTATTCACTGAAAGGAAAAGAAAAAAAAATGGAAAACATGACATCTGCAACTTACTTTGTTATCAATATGAATCTTGGATCTCTCTCTGTTCTCTCTGTTGTTACCCAGCCCTTGTTATGGATGAAATCCAATGTCATCTAAATTCCAGCTCATCTAAATTTGCAATTTGCAACCCCATCGACAGCAGACGGATTGTGGGAACGTTCTCCTTCATTTTGGTTGCTGCTTCCCGGATCTTCAACTGCCACTGGGACCAACAGTTGTGCCCCAGAAGGAAAAGAGAAATGATTCCCTCCTTTTGAGGTGTCCCCTCCAGACTGGCTGTGTCCTGGTTCTCAGTGAGCCTTCACTCCCTTTGTGCAGGAATGTTCCCCTGTGAGACCGTAATGAGCAAAGTCAAAGTTAAAGCCAAAATTGTTAAAGGCAGGAATATTTCACTTTGATCCTTTGAGGGGATGACAAGCTCCCTCCATAATCAGGATGGCTTGGGCAATCAACCTCAGCAGGAGCTTATTTTCTACTTCCAGTTCATTTATAATCCACACAATATTTCACTGTTCCCCCATTGAGGATATATCTTCCCTTTTATATATATTTTATATGGACTTCACATTATGGCTCCTTAGATGAGAGTCTTAATGTGAGATCATGCATACATTACCCACATACAAATAAATTATACATGTGCTATTAATTCCCCTTTTCCTTCCTCACCTCTCATGTACAAACTGGGTTACAAAAACGTATATTAAATGCCTGCTTAGGGTATTCCCACTTTTCTGATGCGTCACTTACTTCTGTTTATTGGACTAGAATGGAGATTAAAATTGGAAAAGATGTTTTCATCGTTTGTCTACTTTGGAAGAGAAATCAAAGAGAATGAGCTGATTGCTGCATCGATGGAGACACAGATTTAGTGTGAGCTCGCAGGAGAGACTGATTGGGAAGGGGAATGATTTGGGTTGGTAGCTGACATTTATGATGGATCACAAACCACGGTGATTTACTATTTAATGCAGGGGGGAAGAACTGTGGCATTTCTAAGCTTTGATTCGGGGAAGGGATGAAATATTCACAGAGCTCTCAGTGCACGAGTGGCCCATGTTATTCTAATAAAAGTCCCCACAGGTTGTGAGTCAGGCACCAGCCTTGGCAGCGGGCTGAGCTGTGCAGCAACCTGACTTTTGAACAGCAGCCACTGGAGGAAGGACGAGTGGGAATTAAGGATGCTGAAGTGAATCAGCTGTTGAATGGCTGGGTAATTGAGTACCCCGTTCCTGAGCACAACATTCTGGAGGACTTTGAGGCATCAGAAGGCCTTCCTGCAAAAAAAAAAAAGAAAAAAAAAAAGAGTGAAATAGCTTGGAGCTGTGATGAGCTGTAAGCAAAATAGTGAGAATCTTGTGTTTTTTTCCTACTGCTCGGGGAGAAAATGAAAGAGGTAACTACCCACAGATTCCAGGCCAGCATTTCCTGCCAGATAAAGCCTCTCTTAGCAATAATTGTGGCCATCATGGAATATGATAAGTGTAGGATGACTGTCTCTCCCTGGCAGATGCATTTCAGGACGTTAATTAGAATTCCTTAGTGAAGTGCAGCTACACTGCAAAATATTTATCTTCTCAGAGCGTGTGCTGGGGTTTGCATCAAGTACTCTGGGGAAAATAGCACGGTTTTTGAGGAAAATGGCATGTTTTTTGAGGAAAATAGCACGATTTTGGTGCCTCACTGTGCTGTGGCTGGACTGAAAGCTGGTGGAATACTTCTCATTCTCCACTCCCATCATCCCTCTTGAGATCTTATTTGAGTTGTGAGAAGAACTTTCATCAAAATTGAGTTCAGTCCTTCTCCAGACTTCATTTCTTGTGAATCTCCCACCAAGCAATTCTAATCACAATTGCCAACCTAAGAGTAATTTTAACAGAAGGCACATTTGTAACTGTCAGTGTTCATTCCAGAAACCTTGATCTAGATGTTAAATCTGGGGAAACACAAATATACAATAAATCCCATGCATGCAGCTGAAACAATTTATATTCTTCATCCTGAGTATTTGTAAGTGAACACCCAGGCAATAACTATTCAAATGAATTTATTGGAGCTGAAATAGCGTCAGAAACTCAGGAGCTGTTCATGTTCAATTCAGAACAATGAAAGAGGTGAAATAATGTACAATTGTAGCTTGAAATTTCTATACCAAGACCTGGTGGAGAAGTTCACCGTGGCTCATTCTCGTTTTCTGTGTGTCCCTCCATTAGGAGCAGGAGGGTGAATCCTTTCTGGAGAGATTTTCTCTCAGTGCTGGATGTGTGTGATAATATGCTGATAGGAGATCAAACTGACTCCTTAGATCCGATTCCTCAGCCTTCCAACTCATCTGAGTTGTGTGTCTGGTGTAAAAAAATTCATTTTCTCTCTCTCTCCCTCTGGAGAAGGCTTGGATCAGGATGGAAGAGGAAATCCAAACCAGTGTGGGTCCCTCCAGGGACGCCTCGCTGGCTGTTTGCCATCTCATTTCCAGCACCAGCTGTGGCTCTGAGGAGCAGGAGGGTGTTTTGAGGGAATATTTTCTGCCCAAAGCTCTTTTCCAGGCCTGCTGCCTGCTGGCTCTGGGCTGTGCACAGCCAGGGTGGTGCTGGAGGCTGGAACTAACCAAATTCAGGGAGTTTCAAAGACAACTTTCAGTCTTTCTTGGTTGGGACACCCTCACCAGACCAACACTCACCTCCTATTCCTCTGCTGTGCCATGACACTGTGCATCTACTCCAAAAGCTCAAACAATGGCCATGAAAACAGGAAAAATAAATCGCATTCCTAAGAAAAATGCTGCAGGTAGAAAATGCATTTCCTCCTCGCGGTGCCATTGCAGTAAGGAAATGATCTCCCAGCACATTCCATTGCCCAGACAGCAGCACAATCCAGCCTGTGCTCTGCAGTCCCCGTGCTCTGCATCCTTCCCCTGACCCCATTCCCTGGATGGCAGCACTCCAGAAAATCTGCAGCCTTATGGAAATAGACTGCACCTCTGACAGTGAGCATTCCTCTCCAGAAGGGTTGCCAAACACCTTTTCTTTCTTTCTTTTCTTATTTTTTTGTGCAGCACCAGCTACAATCTGAATAGTCACATCTCTTCGTGCAATGGCCCCAAATTATGAAGGCCCCTCTCCTTGCCAGGAGGTTGTGTTCCCTTAAATTCTCTTTTCAAAGAATAACTCCCAACAAGGACCATGAAATAACCTGGTGTCAAACACAACATGGGATTCAGTGGTTTGTTCCCAGCTGTGGGGTGAAGTCCATTGCACGTGAGTGGATCGGGGACACCAAGGTACAACCAAACCTCTGCATTTTCCTAAATTTCTGCAGCAAACCTGCATAAATCAGTTCTTAAATGCTCCACTTCTCCCTCAAAAATGTAAAGATAGATGTCATTTAGCCCTGAGCTCCTTTTTTGGATGTTCTGCTTCCAATAATCATTAGCACAGATTGAAAAGCAGATCGATGGCGAGTCCAGAAAATCGGTTGTGCTGCCTCCCTTTTGAGGCCAAGTAAAGAAGTGAAGGGGACCTGGGACAGTCTCCTCTTGGATTTAGTGTCCAAAAGCAAGATGTGAACGGCCTTGGCAGGGAGAAGGATTCTTCTCCTCCCAAATTTTAGCCCTCAGCCATAAAGAGAGCACTGGGGAGCTTTGGCAGAGCAGGAGTGGAAGCTGCCCCATTGCAGCGGACAAGAAAGCCTTTAATTTGGAAAAAAAGAGATTTATGAAATGAGAAAGATCAAGAAGGTCTTGTGCAGGGTCTAAAGACAAAGAAAAGGATACAGCCTTTGCTGTTTATGTGAAAATAGGCGTTTTCTTTGGTTGGAAATTTAATTTTTGGACGAAACCATCACACTTCTCACATCCTCCATTTTCAAGCGCAGATAATCAGGTGGGGTTTGTCTGCTCGAGCAGTGTCCATCCCCTGAAGGGAACTGTGTTTGCAATGTTTGGAGAAAAGGTGGGCAGGGTGGAATTTCCTGGAGGGTTAGACCTGACCTGTGCTTGCCCCTGGCCTCCACTGATCTCAGCTTTCCAAGAAAACAAAATATCGTGGATTTCTTCCACACTGCTCTTGCTGAGGAGCGTTTTACTAAAATCTCTTCTGTGCAGGCACATCCAGACTGGATCTGGAAAAAAAAAAAAAAAAAGTGTGTTTGACTTTTTTGGGCCTCTATTCCTTTCCCTTATCTTCCTGTCTTTTATTCCACCAGATGAAATAAAAACTCCAGGACATGGCGTTTTTATCTCCTCCTTCATCCTGAGGCGCCTCTTTTCTTCCCGGTGATAAGGTAAATGGAGTGAGCCTTTGAGCACCCCATTGTAAATCATCTATTCGAATGCAAGAGTTTCCCTATCAGGGTGTTGGGGAGGAGATAAAAATCACATTTCTGTTCCTGCTCACATTGCCTCTGTTTATACAAAGATTTCATTAGTGCTTTTTTTTGTTGCGGCATCATCCTGGAAATTCATCCATTCAGCTCCCAATCCACTCGGAGCAGCAAATCTTTTTGGAGTCATTTATTTCCAGGCTATAAATCCTCCGTGTGATGGGGATGGGCACGGCCAGCATTCCCTGTGTTTGTTGCATTTCCCTGTCTCCAAGTGTCCTTTGCTTGAATTCCCCCAATTTACCAAGCAGCTTTTTTCAGGTTTTTTACCATTTTTTTTTTCCTCTCAAGCAGCAGCTACAGCAGCCACCAATTTTCTCAATAGTGATTTTATATTTAATTCTGGATCACTGATGAAAAGATTGAATTCTAGGAAGCAGCGATGCACTAAAATTCCATTTTTCCACCACGACTTTTCTTGAAAACAGGTTTGTAAAATCTGCCATATGGCTGGTTATCGACGCACTTAATGTTTATATGAAGATGGTACGATACTAAATTTAAACAGAATATTGCAAATTACACTGCTGTAACATTACATTTACAGGAATTTAAGGGTTTTACCTCCATAAACTGCACTTGTCATTCCACCAGGATGTGAAATTAGGTTAGTCTGGCAAATCTTTCTCCCACAGAACCACGGTGACTCACGGCCCCTTTTAATTCTTTATCAGATAAATTCCTGTTCAAGTTTTTGATGCTAAGCAAACAAACTCTGGGCGAGTCATTTCACTTGGGCTCCCTGGCCCAACATTTCCACTCTTACATCTTTCCAAAATTTTTTTTGGCGGTTTGCTTGAATAGTTGAGATATCTCCTAAGCCTGTTCTCGTCAAACTCTCGCAGGATATCCATTCTTTCTGATTTTTGGCATTCCGATGGACTCCACTGAACATGCTCTTGCAAAGAATTTAAGGCCTGTGATTAGAAGGTTCTTTCACTACTACGTAAAAATCTCATAAAAAATAAGATTTAAATCAAAAACCAGTCGCTTGTTGTTGAATCCTCCTTGCACTTTGTTTCCTTTTCTTTTTCCTGACCAATTAAAGCACAACTCTAAGCGTTTGTTTTGCTGAAAGAGCCTTTCTGTCTCTCAGGCTTTCCTCCGGCTTGTAAAACTCCACAATACTTGTTCAGAAATACTTTTGGGGCATGCTAATTTCAGTAAGTTCACTATACATCTGTAGTCTTTGAGGTGAAGTCAGCTGGGCACTGGGAATTTAAAAGAAAATCCACAGGAACAAAACAGTTTGTGAAGGAAAGGAGAAAAAAAAAGTCTCCTTTGCAAAGCAGAGAGTTCTTTTTCTGCTTTTCCCTGGATACATTTAATGAGAGGAAAAGGTCTCTTGCAGTGACACCTAATTGCTTTTGTTCCTGTGTATTCCCCCTGCAAAATATTAGAAGCTGCAGATCTTTTACTGGATTTGAGGACAGTTGTCAATCACTTTTCACTGACTATAAGACAAAGAAAGGATCACCAGCCCCCCTAGGCATCAAAAATCAGATATTTTCTGTATTTTCTGGCACGGTGTTTTTTCCTATTTGTGTGCACAGGCTCATTTCATACCTCGTGCTCCCTCCATCACCTGTAGGACTTGCACCGCTGGGCAAAAAAAAATGTCACAGGTTGGACATTTTTGTA
Organism: Cyanoderma ruficeps; assembly: GCA_008694505.1. Lineage (NCBI taxonomy): Eukaryota > Metazoa > Chordata > Aves > Passeriformes > Timaliidae > Cyanoderma > Cyanoderma ruficeps. The sequence goes on from VZDJ01000049.1 coordinate 3,552,769, forward strand.
TTGGCACAGTTCCATTTCTAACAGGGTAAGAAATCTCCACCACACGACACGTTTCCTTTGTAAGCAGACGGGCAATTTAGATGACAGAAATCCCCAAGGCTGTGAGTCAGGGATGTGTGACCTGGAGCAGGAGACAAAACAGGAACCAGATGTGGCAGAGGATGATGGCCTCCTCACCTGAGCGGATTGGTGAGCAAACCCTCATATTCCCCTGGTAACAGGGTGCCTCTCCCCCTGAATTTGGACAGGAAAACCTTCTTTCCACCTCAGTGTACAAGACCATCTCCTCAAGCTTTAGTCCTGGTCTGGGATTGAGAGGAAAACACTGATTCCTTTCTAATTGCCCTACTTTTATGGGGTTTGATCTCGTTTCAGTGGAATCTTCTCCAGGCAGCTGCTGCAGAAAGTGAAGTGACAGAGCTTCACTCTGCTCCAGCACAAATCTGTCACTCAGACAGGCAGCTGACTGCAAACAACCCCGTTCCTCCACCAGAAACCTCGCTGCTCCCGAGCCCAAACCGAAGAAAATTGTTTGGAGAACTCCCTCTGCCATTTCCCTGCTGCAATTCCAGCCTCGTTCTGCCAGGGAAGAGAAGAAGTTTTATGGACCTTCAAACAAATTGCTTGTAATTTATAAGTGCCAAATGGCACTTCTGGCACCTCAATTGTGCCTTGTTTCGTTATCCCTGGGTTGGTGAGAGTTCTGCTGCACAGATTCCACTTGTGCCAGCTCCAAGGCGATGCGGGGAGAGGAGAAGCAGCTGCTGTTTGCAGCAGTTTCTGTCACAGGGAAACAGAAGGTTCCCGAGGGACCCTTTCAGGGGGTTCTTTTTGATGAGCTGGGCTCTGAGAGGAGTTTTGGGATGCCTTAGAAGTTACTTGAACACTGGTTGTCATTATTTTGTGGGAATGAACCCCCTGAAATTCAGCAGGAACGGGATACCTGTATTCCTAAGGATGCCACAAAATCATGCAGAATTTCACAGAATTTCACAGAATTTCACAGGATGACTGGGTTGGAAGAGACCTTCAAGACCATCGAGTCCAACCCAGTCCTAAACACCTCAATTAACCATGGCACTGAGTGCCACATCCAGTCTTTGTTTAAATACATCCAGGGATGGTGACTCCACCACCTCCCCGGGCAGACAATTCCAGTATTTTGCCACTCTTTCCATAAAAAACCATTTCTGTGGTACTGTTTCAAGGGTTCCACTCCTGGCTGTCCTAACTGAGCTGGGTTTAAGCTCAGACTAAAACCCAGCTCAAGAGGAGAGCAGCACCCTGTGCCTGCCCAGCGCTGGTGGTGAGTAATGAACTCCTGCTTCCCTCCAGCACTCGCTGCTCAGGCCCTCCCTTCCCCAAACATTCCTTTTATTTGCAAAATTGAGTTGAAATGTCAGTGCTTCACGCTGACACGCTGCAGTCTCTGATGGATTCATTTCCCCTCCGCTTCTCTGTATTTCTTTTCATTTGTTCTGTATGAGGAAAAGGTAATAACTAGATCAGATTTCCAGGGTTAACCTCTTGTGTGTAGTTTATAATTTGAAGGACCTTATGTAGTGCTAAATGGGAACAGCCCTTTGGGCACCTTGAAAAGGTTCTCTCATAGAACTTTTTATGATTGTTTCCTTTGGTTGCTGTTGGGATTTCTGTGACAATTACTTTCTTTTTTTCTTCTTTTTTTTTGACATGTATTAGCAAGAGGTACTGACTTTTTTTGCCGAATCCTTTCAGTTTTTCACGTTAATGAAACACATCCCCCTTTCTTTTAGAAGGAGCCCCAAAACTATTAGAAAAACGAGAAACAAAAATAAAGTTGTTTTGTTGGTTTTTTTTAAATTATTCTTAACCGCCTTTCAGCATCTCCACAGCTGTGAAGCCTCATTTCTATAATGGGCCTTGAAGCCATTCAACGAAAGGTGCTCCAAGAGGGCAAATTATAAACAAGCTGCAATTTGCAAGGCTACACTGACACCGAGTGCTAATTCACAGGTTGGGGCCTCAGCAAAATGAGATGGAAAATTGTCTTGATAAGTTTTTTGTACTTTTAAAGTTATGTCTCCGTTCCAGAATTTATTTTCCATGCATATCTTGGAGTCTATTGCCAGGATCTTTTGTTTGCTGTCAGAAATTACCCCGGCGTTATTTCCCCCCCCAGTTCAGTTCCGTGGAGCAGCTGTAGGAGGCATCGATTCTCTGCGATTTACAGAAGAGATGTTTGGGAGGGGTTACAGCCAAAATTCTCCCGCTGTTAATCAATAGGTAACAGCAAGGACAAAACATTCTCATATTCCACCAGTTCCTCTAGAAGCCTTCAGTGGTTCTGCCCTCCATTTTGTCGAATCATTAAACCCCTGTAAATTTTAGGCATAATGGGGAGAAGAGAATATTTTCCTCATTTGCAGTGGGCCTGTCACATGCAAATGATTTATTTGGGCTTGCACAGTTCCATTTCTAACAGGGTGAAAAATATCGACCGCACGACGCGTTTCCCTTTTAAGCAGAAGGACAATTTAGATTACAGAAATCCCCAAGCTTGTATTATGGAGATGTGACCTGGTGAAGAAGATAAAATAGGAACCCAGCTCTTCCTGGAATGTGAGCTGGATCTGGGAGAACAGGTTTAAAACTGCTCAAAGATCTTGCCAGCATTCACTCCCTCACAATCCTCTGTTTCCTCCTTCTGTGAAGGGCAAGGGACCTATTTTTGGGAGCTGCTTAGCACTTGCAACCTCCTCTGTATTCCCTGGGTTTGAAGCTGAAAAGTGAAATTCACCTGTGCACTGAAAGCAGCACTCCTTTTATCCTATTTAATGGGTCTCCTGTATAGGAGTAAAAAAAAATAAAAGCACAAAAATGTGTCAGATCAACTTTTCAGTAACATATATTAGAAATACCACAAGGAAATCTGCTTACTTTTAAGGTAGAAAGGTATAATTTCAAAATACTTTTAAATTTTTTTAATGAGATTTCCAGCCAAGCTCAGTATCCCCAAGATTTCTGCCTAATTTATCCACTAGTCTAAAGTTCTAGAAAGGGTAATTATAAAGATTTCATGAATGTGATACCATAGACCCCCACATTCCCCTAGCAGGGATAGAAGACAGCTCAGGCCTGAATGACCCATGATATAGAGATGGTCCTTCAAGTCCTGTCCTTCCATAAAATTCATCCTTAACTGGGCTGGGTGATGTTGTTCTACCCATTGACCAAATAAACTGACACATAGCCAGCTGGTCATAATTAAAAAAATATTATTATTAATTTCCTTTTGTGACAACCGAGCCCTTCCTTCAACCCTCGCTCCCCTCAGCAGCCTTCATCCTTGGGCCCAGGAGCAGTCAGGAATTCTGCCATCCCGGCAGAAAGCTGCTGGAGAATCTGACCTGTGGCCACTAAAACCTGGCACTTTCAGTATTATTTCCTGCACAAGCAGAACACAAGGATGTGCCATCTTTGCCTGCTGCTTGAATGCCTTAAAATTTCATTCAGACAATTTAAAAAGGTGCAAAAATGTAATCAAGAGCTGCCAAGCCCCAGTAAATTATTCAGGCCCTCCATTAGAAGGGGGATGTGAAGAAATAAGATTTGTTAATGTTTCTAGTTTGTGTTGTCTTGCTGTGGCAATTATACTTTCAAATCCGCTGTGCCTGGATCTGCAGGGATTATGTGCATAACTGATTGATTGGAGAAGCTGTGGATGAGCTGCCTGTGCTAATTTGGGACAGGGAAAAGGCTCTGGAGCAGCCCTGGGCTGGGGTGCCCATGGTTCATGTTTGGGGTTGAGGGTAGAGCTCCCTGCCCTCTGTGACAGATCTGAATATGTTTTTATCAGCTTATCCTAAGGGGCTTGTGATGGGAACAAAGTTCTTGCTGGTATTAGACCAGTTGGATCTTCTTGAGGCATTTTTTAAATTATTTCATTTCATGATTTGTTGTGAGGGGACAGGCTCTGCCTTGGGTCTCTTTGCCTTTTGTCCTTCATGCAAATGCACCAAGAGAAATCCAAAAGGGCTTTGCAAATCCTACCGTTCCTAGCCTGGAACTGAGAACTTTTAGAAACAGAAAAAAGGTCCAGATGAGACAGCAGCAAGGTGAAAAATTCACCCCCTGCATTCACACCTCATGGCTTTTTAGGCACACTCTCAGCCCAGCAATCCCCAGTTGGGTTAGGGTTAGGGTTAGGGTTCCTGGACTGCCATAATTTCAATATCACTCCTCTTTCATACCTTGATTTTTTTTTCCCTTTCCATCTAAAACTTGTTTTGAGTCTCCTTTCTTTTTTTTTTTTTATTAAATTTTTTTGTTAAATCTGCAGAAGTTGCAGATCCCAGCTTTGTGCCCACACCACCCTGCGCTGCTCTCTGTGATTCCCCTTGCGTCCTCTCCGAGGACACCCTGTGGTGTCCCCATAGCCAGCACAGAGTGACAACCAGGCCTTTCTTCCCCGTGGCCATGGAAATTTCCTCGAAGAGCAAATTGCCCAGGGTGTAAGGATTTGCTGTGAGCAGCTGTGTTAAATCATGGCACACACAGGCTCAGTGTCACTTCAACACTGCTGCACAACCCAAAGGGACTGGTGATCCAGCACAGCCACTGACTTTCACCTGAGGGGTCTAATGTTTTGAGATGCAGTTTACCAGAAAGATGAGGGAGAAGGGAAGCAAGAAAGGAGAAAAGAAGGAGAAAAATAATTAACCCCCCCCCTGTTTTTGTAGTAAAGCTTCAGAAAAGGTGACAGAGTAAAGCACAGCTTAAGAAGTGGCCTTGCTTAGGAAAAAGTGACTGTGTGGGGGTGGTTTGTGTCCAACCTCCAGCCATTCTGAGCCTTCCCCCTTCACTGCTGGGGAGCTGCTTTCCTTTTCTCCCCTGCAATCGCTGCACACATTTATTTTCTCAGCCCTGCAATTTAATGCCAGGCACACTTCATTTTGTCCTTTAAAAAGGTCTATAAATCCTGGCTGAGTATCACAGGGCACCTCTTCAGCTTGGTGAGAGTGTGAAACCAGAGCACACACTCACATTAAATGTGTCTTTCTCCTCTTTCCTGTGTGCCCAAGGATCTACTGCGAGGAGCAGCCTCATGTGCTCCTGTCCAAACACACAATACAGAGTTTTTTGGATGCTGAGAGGAGCTAAACCAGCTCCTCCACAGTGATTTACCCATTTAACACCACTCCTACAGCTCGGGCTGTATTATTGTCCCTCAGAATGTTCCTCCAAACTGGTGTCTCCTGGGCCTTGCATGGAGAACAGGTAACACCTGGTTATTTGTGCAGGCCCAAATTCAACTCTTTCCCAAGTGGGAGCATTTCTGGATGTGTTGCCACAGTTCCATTCACAGTCACAAAAAAAAAAAGGGGGAGTTTAGCCCATCACCTCTTTCCTTAGAGAGAAATCACAACCTGGCTCTTGTTCCTCCTTGATGGATTTATTTCCTTTGCTGGCAGGTAAGGAGCAGGATTAGGGTGTAATGGATACAAATGGATTTACAGATTGAGGCTGCTGGACACACACACTCCTCTTTTTCCACCTATTCCAGCTGCCAGAGGGGCTGCACGTGCCTGCCCTGGTTTGTGTCAGCACTTGGAACATCCATCCTGGGGCAGCAGCCACTGAAGGGATGACACCACAATCTCAGCTGCCTTGGTTCTACTGGAGAATGTGGCTTGTCCCTCAGCATTGCAGTTAATGCCTGTTAGAGAAGATTTAACATCTCATTTT
>VZDJ01000049.1:3563931-3623985 GCA_008694505.1 Cyanoderma ruficeps
AGTGCGAGGTCGAGTCTGTGCCACGGAGAAACAGAGACAAACCTTCCCTGCAATGTCCAGGACACTGAGGGACAGCACAAACTCCTCATTTCCCACCAGAAAGCCTTGGTCCACTCCTGGCAGCAGGAGAGGAAAGTTGTGCAGATCTCCAAGCCCACAGCACTGTGATGCCTGAATGTGAAAATCTCTTGGAACAAACACACGGAACGGAGAGAGACAAATCTCTCATCTACCCTCAGGGACCAAATGCAACTTACAACTGCTGAGTGAATAATTAGTGTTAATTAGCAGCAGAAATTGATGCCTTTGGAGATAGTCTGCCAAGTTTTTAAGCACTTTAATACTAATGGATTTTTTTTTTCTCTGGGATAAATCTTTATAGAGGAAGCGAGTGCAAATTGATTTTTAAAGAGCCTGTCCAATGTCGAATTTATCTTACGAAAACATTGGGTTTAAAAACAATTACATTTACTTTCAGTGTATTTTAATGCTTTTTCCAGTGGATTAATTTCTCTTTAAATATTTTTGCTATCGTTTTTTTGCCTGGTTTCTTGGAAAAGGAGTATGCGGAGTACATTTGCATTTTTGGAAGTTGTTAGGATAAAATATGCCACCATGTCAAGCTACTTAGTTCCTAAATCATTCTTCAATTATGAAGAAGTATTCAGCTGTAATGATAATGGCAGTCTAATGACACTTTGAATCACAAGAGTAAAGTTCACTGAGCAGAGGCAAAGACCTCAGAGTTAAGAAAATTGTCCAAGCAATTTCATGTCCTCTCTGTTCAAACAGTCGCTGCCTCAACCCAGAATCCCTTTATTTAGGTTTCTTCTCACATCCTTCAAGTGAAAATCAAGCAATAAGGAGAATAGGATTTGGAGCAAGGAGTTAAGACTGCCTTTCTGGCTCAGGAGAATTTGGGATTTGGGCATTTCCATGAGGAAATCCACATTCCCAGCAGGGACTGGCACATCAGTGTCACCGCCCTGCTGGCTCTGGGCAGGGATCAGGGATCAGGGATCAGGGATTGGGGATCAGGGATCAGGGATCTGGGATCAGGTCCACTCTACCTCATGTTGCTTTCCTGAAGAATCAGACTGAAAAGCCAAAGATAAACAAAATATCTGGATTTCCAGAAGTTTTGGGCACTTTGATTTCTCCCTGAGGTTTCTGAGGGAGGCGTTTGTTGAAGGCATCAAAACTCTGATGGGGAAAGCTTAGAGATGTTTGCAGGCAGTTGATATGGGGAACTCTAAAGCAGCACAGAAGGAAAGCTGTATCTTGCATTATACTGCAGCCAGGAGCCAGAGAAGTAAATCGGTGCAGTAATTTCTTTGTTGTTATTGCCAGAAACACATCGAGCCCTTTCTGGAGAAATCAGAGCTGAGAGGGAGGTTTGAAACAGATTCATGGTCAATATTAAGCACATTAATTACCACAAAAGTGTGGAACTTTTCTCTACCAGGTGGTGTAGCAGTTCCAGGTTCCCCGAAAAGTCTGCTGTATTTTTTTTTTCTAACACTGTTCAAAACGTGCAGGCAACACACAAACCAAATTAATTTCCTGCAGCAGGAAGGAAGGACAAATTTAGATTTACAGGGAAAAATGTTTCTTCTCTTGCCACTGCTTGAAGTCTCACTACTTGAGACCTCAGAATGTTTGTTCACAGAGGTTCAAATATGAGAGTCACAAAATGAGAAATGGTAGACAAGACCCTCTCTGCTTCTCCCTTCCTTCCACTTGTAGAATTATTTAGAATATTTTCTTATAGAAAAAAAAATACATATAAATAAAAGATATAAATTATAAAAAATATTCTTTAGAATATTTTTTTATTATGATCCAGACCCAGCTCAAATCCATGAAATACCTCCAGTGACTTCCATAACGTTTGGGTGAGGCTTTATCTGAAAATCACTGGGTGCTCCACAAGAGAAGCAACTGCTGGAGTTACCTCTGCAACTGCGTTCGCCACAGGTTTTAGCCAATATTTGTTCATCTGAACCGAAAAAGAATTAACAGCAGCCTTTCAAACAAATTCTGTCCCCCATTTGATACCTTTTTGTAATTTTTTTTTTAATCCTCCAACACTAATGGATATTTCTATGCCCAGTTTTCTTTGCATTGCTCACCACCCATCTCCTGCCCCTCTTCATTCACAATGATGTGATTATTAGTCACAATAATGTGATTATTAGTCACAATAAGAGCAGGAGCAAGTGATTGTGCTGCAGGAGCTGAGGCTCTACCTATTTGTCTTTAATGAGCTGCTTTTTTTTGTCTTTTTTCTTCTCAAGGCTACAAGGCTGCCATGAAATAGCAGCCAGACAGCAGAAGGTCATAATTTGGGAAAGCTTTTTATTTTCAAAGAAATATTGATACAGTGGAATTGATTGTTTTGAAGATAAATGGGGTGACGGCCACTTTTTTGTTCCTTTTTCTACGAATTTTCTGTCTCAGCATAATAGTGACCCTCTTTTACCTCAGAAAATGAAAAGGGACCTTTTCAGCTCGAAATGCTGTGATGGGGACGGCCTGAAAAATCAAACTGTTGTCTGTGGATGGAAATTTTTGAGGGGGGAGATGAATGGAATCATGGCGTGATGCTGTTAATAAGTAGATTTGGGAAAAAAGAGAGATAACCCAATTTTAAAACCGGAACGTAACAAGAATTTGGCAGAGCAAGGTGGAGAAACCCAGAAAGCCCCAAGTGCTGCATCCACATGGATTTTAAATCCTTCCAGGAATGGTGACTCCATTCTCCTTGGGCTGCCAAGGAGTTCCAGGGCTTGACAACTCCTTAGGTGAAGAAATTCTCCCCCAAATCCTCGCTAACCCTCCCCACGCCCAACTGGAGTTTGTTGTTATTATTATTGAGGATAATTGTGTGTCTCTGAGCCCTGCTGAGCTGCCCAGCAGAACAGCACTGATGGTTGTTTTACTCACTTGAGCACGTACACGAGTCTTCAAGCAGCAAAAATATCAAAAAGGCCACTTTCAACTGGGAGTTGTGCTTTTCTCCATGACTGAACTGGCCAGCAAGGGGATGATAATTAGGTGGAGAATAAGTTGCACTTTAAAATCACTTGTCGCCCTCCTTAGCAAAAGAAAAAAAACCCTCATGGACACACTGTGAGAGTGAGGGATTTAATCTGATAAATACCATCCCTTCAGCCACAGGAAAATGCAGCAATTGGCCAATAACCCACGTGTTTCCCCATGATTGATACACGAAAGGATGAAAATCCCTTAATATTTTTTAAGAAAAGAGGGAAAAAAACCATTAAATTTGTGTTCTGTAATGCTTGCAGTCCAGGCTGGATAACAAACAGCTGTCCCTCCAGTGTGGTTCAGTTCATTAAAGGCATATTTTATTGCCATTCAATTAGAATTGTGTTGCACTTTTGCCTGTGTGTCTGCTTCCCATATTGACAGATAGGTTTGTGCTTGGGGAAATCATTCCCGGTTTTCCCGAGATGTCCCGTACCTTATGACACATCAAAAGGACACCCAACATATGCTGTTCCTTGCTATTTTTGTATTTTATCTTTGCTTGGATGTTTCCTTGAGGGCTGTGTCATAAAGTGGCGCAATTTTTAATTGGTTTCAATCACACCACAAAATCATCCTGCTTTTCCTCACTGTCCCCCAATGAAATATTTATTTTTGATGTTCATTATTAGATCAGAGAGGAGTGAGGCAGAAAGACCAAAGAGTCATTTTTGGGGACACACTTCAGTGCTTCATCTAGCATTTTGTCCACCCTGTTCTCTGCTTCCTGGCCTTTCCAGACCCAAGAAATGGGAGCAGATTTGGGAGGGCTGCCAGCCCCAGGTGACACACAGCTGACCCATTTTGTCCATTCAGGGCGCTGCTGTCTTGTCTGTGCAGTGGCCATTTTTTAATTCATATTTCTGTGAGAAATAATTGGTTTTCTGCATATTTCTAAACCAAGCAAAGAGCGCTATGCAGACTAGAAGGTTTTGTTAATCAGTGTGGAATGTGCGATGGAAAAAGCGTTTGCCAGCTTTTTGTTCCTGGAAAATCAGAAGTCTGACAGAATTATGCCGTAGCTACAGTCCGGACAATTTTGTTTATTTCTTCTCTTTTTAATGTGTTTTATTAGGTTTCACATTATACAGACATGCAGAACAAACCAGGGGAATGGCTGAAATGAAATGTTCTCTTTGTTCTCCACAAAGACGCACAAAAAAGGAAGATCTTGAAGATTGGATTTCGTTAACATCTTTTTTTTCCTCACTTTCCCTTTGCTTCTTTATTTCCCTTCTAATTCCACAAAGAAATTGACTTCTTTTGTTACCATTTTTGGGGGGGTTTCCTTCATTTGCTTGATTTTTATGTTTTAACTAGAAATGCGTCTGCACACAGCTTTGTGTTCACACGCAGCCAACTCCCCCCACACCTTCATAAAATCATTTTCTCCTGCCATGTGAATATCTCCTAATGCCATTTGCTGCAGTGATCAGAGCACAATAATGCTCTCCCTGTAGAAATGTTTATGGCAAACTCTATTATTGTTACAGGAACAATCACTCCGCTTTGATTCGTGTGAGAAATTGACACATTTCCTGCAGACTTCATTTTCATTTCCCTCGGATATCATGGAAGTCAAATCAAATCAAATCAGCCCCGATTTATTGCAGCATTTAACACCACTCACTTGTTGGGAGCTGCTTTTTCCAACACAGCTCAGCCCTTTCCCCCACCTCCTCCTTTGAATAAAGCGGGAACAAGAAAAATCCCAAGAACTCCAGGACAGGAGGATAATTTGAGCAGGGATTGGAATATTCCCAGTGCCATCATGAGCTCTGGGTCATTCCTGAATTTCCTGGAAAATGCCACCCCCAGTGAGCATGGATTTCCATGTTTACTGCACCTCAAACCATATTATTTGTCGAGCTTGATGGGTTTTTTTCCTCCCACGTTTTGAAGTGTTTATCAGACAAAATAACAAATTAAGTTTTATCAGTCTGTCAAATGCCAAGACTTTTTGTTTGTAGGTTTTATTTTTCTGCACGTGGGCCCAGAATAAAATTACTGCAGAGAGCAGGGCTGGGAGAGGAGCCAGAATTTGGCTTTGATTAATACTTTGAGCACATTTCCTAGATTAAATATATATATGTGTGTATATAAATATATATATGAAAACATTTAATAATAACCTTTTTCCTGGCGGAGACGCCGTGCTCGGCATTTTATTCTCATCCATTTCTGAGGCTGCTGGTTTGATTCCTGAGGTCAGGGTTGCTCTGAACGCTGCATTTCTCAGGCCACACAAACGTGGACGTTTATTTGAGCTGAGGAGCTGCAGGAAAATCTCTTTTGCAGGATGGTTATGGCAGCAGCACAGGTTATTTATTATCCCTCAGGTGGCTGAGGAGGTAAACATGACTCTAAATTAGTGGGCAGCAATCCTTTCTGTGGAGGCAGAGATGATAAAGGCTCCCTACAAAAATAATATTTAGCATTTCCCAGCGACTGATCTCCCTTGCATGCCTTGCAGCAGCACTGCAGCTCGTCCGGGCTGGATTTCCAGGTGAAATTCTGATTTAATGTGGCTTTGTGCCGAGGGAGCCGTGCTCTGCGTGTGCTTCACAGACGTGAGGTGAGGTGAGGGAACTCTGGCACAGGAATCAGCTGCCGTGGGATGGGTTCAAACAGAGGATCAGGGTGTTGTGTGAGAATGTCTTCGGAGCAGAAATTCACATTTGCTGTGCAGAGTTCGAGCAGGGAACCTGCAGATGCAGCAGGTGACAGCGGTGAGCAGACACTGCCTCAGCACAGGGTCAAGGTGGAGAGAATTCCCACCTCTGAGTTTAGAATCAGAGCCTTTCCTGGGGCTGGAATTTCAGCTGTGACAGGCTCTTATCAGAATGACAGGGCAGCAAGGTTTAGAAATATGCAGAAAACCAATTATTTCTCACAAGAAATATGAATTAAAAAATGGCCACTGCACAGACAAGACAGCAGCGTCCTGAATGGACAAAATGGGTCAGCTGTGTGTCACTTGGGGCTGGCAGCCCTCCCAAATCTGCTCCCATTTCTTGGGTCTGGAAAGGCCAGGAAGCAGAGAATAGAGTGGACAAAATGCTGGATGAAGCACAGAAGTGTGTCCCCAAAAATGACTCTTTGGTCTTTCTGCATCACTCCTCTCTGATCTAATAATGAACATCAAAAATAAGTGTTTCGTTGTGGGACAGTGAGGAAAAGCAGGATGATTTTATGGTGTGCTGGAATCATTGAAACCAATTAAAAATTGCAGCGCTTGGCATATAAATATTTTCACTTATCTATTGCACAACAGTTTCCTTCTTAGATATTCTGGCTGAGCAGTGCTGTTATCCTTTAATAAAGACAATAATTAATGTCACAGAGAGTTTGTGCATAGCTGTCCACCCAGCTGTGACCCGGAGGAATTGAGGAATGTCGTGCTGGCAGCACACAAACTTCACACCTTCACTCCTGCAACTTTGGACATGTTAAAATATCAGACAAATCCAAGTAACTCACAGATTTATTAGGGAGCCTGAAACACTCGAGAGAAAGAAACCTTAACAATATCATTTCCTCACTGATAAGATCCCCAAATCCCTTGCAGTTCCAAAATTACAGAGGATTTAAAGGACTTCATGCTCCAGGTTATAAAGTGACAGTGAGGCAGTCAGAGTGAGGAGTTCTGTCTTACAGGGACACTGAGCCACTATTACTTGGAGCTTTCGAGTTCTCTGCAACCTGAGCCTTGACAGGGGAAGAGAAGCCAGACATGTCACTCCTTCCACCCTCTATCATGGCTGAGTTATTTACTTGAAAGCTTCCCACATCATCCTCTCAGAGAGGGGGAAAATCGACAGGAAATCTGTCCTGAGAGCTCAGGGAGCTGCTCCTGAGGATCTGAGCTCCTCCTGTTCCCCTGAGGCACCAAGGGGGGGAATCCTGAGGGACAAAAATATCCTGGATGCTGCAGTGGGAAAACCAAACCAAAAGGGTGTCGCCCTGGGTTTTCTTGTTTTTGAATGCTTGTAAATCTGTACTGCAGGTTCTCACGCAGCTTCATGCAAACAATGTGTATTTTTAGAATGTTTACATATTTCTCCTCTGGGAGGAGAAATGAGATTGATGGTGATGTCCACCATCCAGGTTAAAGAGGTGGCGACCTGTGTAGCCAATCCCTTGACCTTTGTACAAATGTATATAAATGGAGTCAGATTTTGAATAAAGGGAGAAAGAAGAAGTTTCCCTGAACCTCTGCTGTGCCTGCTTGTCCTTTGTGACCCTGTCCCTGCCTTCATCGGGTGACCCTTTATCTGATTCGCCCATCAAAAGGGGAGCTCTGCTGCAGCAGCACGGGTTTGGGGCAGGGAAAACAGATATTTATTCATTTACCCTCCATCTATCCAGGCAACAGATATTTATTCATTTATCCATCCATCTCTCCAGGCACAGGCCACACTAAAACTTGGCCCCAAAGCACAGCTCTGCCAAGAGTTCCTGGTACAGCTCCTCTGCCCATCATTGGGTGTTTATTTCTTTATTGGGTGTTTGTTTATTTATTTACTGGGGGGAATCCAGCCCTGCTCTGTGCTGGTGCTGGGCCCAGCCAAAGGGAGCAGGCAGGGGCTGCAGTTTTGGTGGAGGCTGAGATTCCTCTGTGCAGGTGCATCCACTGCCTGCTCCAGAATCACCCCAGAAAAGGCATTTTTCTCCCTGTTGCTTTGGCTCTGGAGTCCAGTTGGGCCATTTAGTTACAGTGCACAGATCCCTAAAGGAGCTGGACTGACAGTGAACAATTTCCCTTGGCAATTTGATACTAATGGGCAAGATCTGTAGTGAATTCAAAGGAGTTTTCCAAAAGCAAATATTTATTGTAGCTGGCATTCATGCACGCTTGCTTTTGGGGTCGTGCATTTCGGGTCCCAATAGGTTCTGAGGTAGAACAGGTCTCTTCAAAGAGTTTTTGCAGCTAGGAAAACTTTTGAAACTTTTTCCAGGCCCTTTATTGCCTGAAATAACATCAGATGAAATGGGCCCATCAACTGCAGAGCCCAGCTCAGGTGGAGGTGGGGCTGTGCTGTCACACTGGAATGGAAGCAGATGTGCTGCCTGGCACCAGCTGAGAACCCAGTGAGGTGGGCAAGAATGGGATTCTTTAATTCCAGGAAAAAGCCCCACTTTCCTGGAGGCAGCCAGGGATGGTTTTGCTGCAGCCCCTAAAGCACAGCGAGATCCCCCGGGCCAGCGCTGAGCCAACACTCCAGATCTCCTGGGTGTGTTCAGGAAGGCAACACTTAATGGGGCAAAACTGCTGAATTCTGCTTTTGTGGGGAAGGGAATGCTAATTCAATGAGTGTGTGTGTCTTGGGTAACTGGTTCCCTCTGTGTTTTTATCTGCTGATATTAGTTACACTCCAGCTGCCTTCCTGAGCTCACTCTTTTTCCATCAGGATGCTTCTCTTCATAAATGTTTTCCATTTAGCTGTTTCATATGTATAGAGAAAACAAATACAGGCTTCCCCTGAGGAAAATAAGAGAGTTGTTTTGTCTAAAATAGTCTTTTTCCTCATGGATTGCTGCCCACAACAACAGTCCATCTGACTCTGGATTCCATATTTGAGAAGGGTTTTCAGCACACCCCAAAGACCTCCATCAAGGCTTCCTAAAAGGTGTTTTTCCCTAAGGGAAAACACCTGGATCAGGCACAGCAATTCAATGGATATGTTGTGGTGGACGGTGGTTCTGGGGTAGTTAACAGGAGGGGCAACATGAGGCTGGGGGTGTTGGAGCGGGATGGAAGAGCTGCAAACCTGGAAAGAAATGGTTTGCTAAGGGTTTTTCTCATAAAAAACACTTTCTCTGAGAAGTTTCTCTGCTGTTCTGGGGCTGAACAACTCTGTTTGCTGCTGCTGGAGGTCTTGGGTGATGAAACAGGTTGGGGTGTGGATTTCCTTCCCATCTGTCTCTTAGAGGTAAGATGTGAACTCGTAACTTTTTCATATTCCCAAGTCTATATTTGATCATAAAAATCAGAAATTGAGGAGTGAGGGCCAAAACACACCTTAGTCCTTTGACTGTCTGCAGCGTTTTGGGGTTTTTTTCTCTCATTTCCCTCATCTCTTTTTGAAGGTTTTTTTTTTCTTTTTTCCTTAAGAGCAGAGAAAATTAAGTTACTTATGGGCAATTCATGAACTAGAGACTGAAAATTTGGATGAAATATTTAAGATTTTTTTCTAAACAGTTTAATGAAATGAACAAATACTGTATGGGTATTTTTCTTTCACATGTCAATCAATCTCAAATTATGTTAGCTCCTTAAATTCTTTTTATGTGTTAATGGCATCTCAATATTTTATTAATGGTCTACAACAGAGTTATCTGTATTTGTTTTCCATTAGTGGTTAGACCTCTTGAAATGCCTGGACAAGTATTAGAAAGTCAGAAACTTCCTCTTTCCTTGGAAACTTGGGAGAAGTGAAATTTCTCACAGTTCTTCCAGGATGGATATTTGAACGTTATGTTTTAACTTTTATTTGTTTTCTTTTCCTGTAAGCTTTATTGTTTTGATTTCCCCATCACTGAGTGATTGAGCAGTTGGGGTCAGAGCTGCCCTGGTGTCCCACAGAAAATTCCAGGGCAGAGTTTGGGCAGTGCCAGGAATGGATTCCCCTGCATTGCTCCCTGGAGCTCTGCTCGTGCTGGATGAGGATCTGGAGCTCTCTGAACACCCTGCTGAAGCTGGTTATCTTTATTAGTTGTGTTTGTAGAATATTTCTGTCAGGAAAAGGTGGAGTGAAGTCAGCAAGTTTGACCGGGGCAGTGAGAAATGGAACATTTTTTTGTTTGGTGGTGGCTGCTCTGGAAACCCACCTGTGGGGTTTTAGTGGGATTCAATGGAAACGTTGTCAGAATGGAAATAAATGTCCCTGTGGGAGGTGTCAGCTGTGCCAGAATTTACAAATCTGTCTCCTGAACTGTTCCAAAAGTCTGGTGCTTTCCCAGGTTTGGTTCCTCCACCTGCCCGCTTTCCTGCAGGTGTTCTGCTGGTGCAGCAGGAAGGTGTCAAAAATTAAGCTGCATCAAAACAAATTCTGCCACGAAAATCTGCAAAACTTTGGTTTGCTTTGAGTCAGATTCTAAAGCCACCCATTAAATGTGGATTTGTTTGCTTTCAAAACTGCAAAATATGGCTTACACCCAACATGTCTTGCATCCAAGAAGGGTTTCAAAGAGAGGTGGAAAACTATGAATGCACAGCCTGAACTGTCTTTGACTGCAGTAAATCAGCAGAGGAGAAATAAATATGTATTTAATGTAGAAATTAAAATAATGCATTCCTGGCCACAAAAAGGTTAACACTTTGTCACTATCCCACACGTGCCTCAGCTGAGTTGCTGCTCTCAGGGATATCCTGAGGATCTGTTTTACACTGGCCCCTCTCCCAGCTGAATTTATAAACCTTGCTCCGTGTCCCCCTGCAGAAAACCGTGATAGAAAACACACAAGAAAATACCTGGAACTGTGTTCCCTTGGTGCCACATGTGAATGACTTTTCCTGACTACAGTGCAAAACAAACTCAGATTTATGGCACATTCCGAAAGCACTCCCCACCTGCCTTGGTAGCTCTCATTTTTTTTCAGGATCAGTCATCAGTTGCGCCACAAATTCATCAACAATTCCACTCTTCTCTTTCTTTGGCTCTGCTTTGCCTCCCTGCATGGCATTTGCTGAGAGATGATCTTTACCCATCAGCTCGCAGGAAGTCCCACACAAGCTGTAAATAAGGAGCTGGCCAGTGGGAATTGTGGGATTATTCCACCTTTACCTCCTGAGTAAGGAAGGCAGCCTAATTAATGACTTCCCTGCAACTGGAGAGGTGCAGGATGGTGATTTGGGCCCGGCAAAGCTGGGATTTATTGTCAGTTCCGAAGGCTGTGAGTGCCAGCTCTGCAGTTCTCCACATCTCAGCTCACAACTGGGATCAATACTGCAGCTGCAGCCTCCACTTGGATGTTTTGTTTATGGAACACAGTTTGAAACTTGGGGTTTTTTTTCTCCCTGTTGTTTTTAAAGAGTCACTGACACTTTGATTTAGGCTAGACAGGATTAATTTTGGTTTCTTTTGAGAGTGGTACAGCAGCTGCTGGTGATGGTGTTCAGGGTGTGTGCACCTTTGCCTGCCACTCTCAATCCCATTTAACTTAATTTCTCCTCCAGCCTCCCCTGGCAGTGCTTTTATCAGGAGCACACTCCATCATGACCAGCAGGATGGAATAAAGCCTTTGGTATGTGTGAGGAATATGCTTTGGATAGATCTAGAAAATTCCAGTGAGCTTTCTGAGCAGCTGCAAGGTTTATTTACTGCAAGGCAGAGGTTTATTTAAACCAAGGTCAGAGCTCTGGGCATCCCTTTCCCCTGGAGCTGAGGGCAGCTCCTCTGCTCAAACCTGCAGCTCCTCTGTCATGTGCTGACACTTACAGGTGTCCTGGATGTTTTATTTACTGAGGAAGTGAACATTGAAATGGGAATTGCTGCTTCCAAACCCTCCACATGCACTGTGTGTGTGTATATTTATAAAATATGCACTTTGGGTAGACACTGGTCACGGCTCTTTTGGAGTTTTCCCCTTCTCAACCTTAATTTTGCCTTTAAAAAACAGAATCATGCCATTAGTGATTATCTAATAAGCCCATCTGCAGAAAGGTTTTTTGTATTTCAAGTTAGCTGTGTTCCCATATTGCTTTTGTTCTGGATGCCCTGGTTATTGATCTCTACTAAATACCTGTGAATTTTAACTTCTTTTTCTTTTTTTTTTTTGGATCAAGGAAAGAGCAATATCAGCTGGACAAAATGGAGATCAGGCAGTTACAATTTTCCTCCTTTGCAGTCAGTGCATTCCCAACTCGCTGGATTTTGGCCTTTCCTTGTGACTGTGCTCAGGCTGGTCACAAAATCCCCAAATCTCAGCGCTTCAGGGAAAAACTTCAGCTTTAAGAAAAGCTTCAATTCAATCCCTCTTTCTGCCACCAGCCAAACAGTCTGCCCCCACCCTGAGGAGCATATTTTGGTTTTCTATTCCACAAAACCCCAGCCTAACAGCAGAGCTGTTGGCTAAAATGCGCCGTGATGGAAGCCTGGCTGTAGCTTTGATATACTGCAGGAAGGCTGCATCCATGAATTGTGAATAAGAGCAACAATTTTTCAAATATATATTGTCAAAGCCGTTTTCTCTCCAATAACACTGCCCATAAAATGTAACAAGTGTAATGGCTGTTTTACTCACAGTTAAAAAGTGCATACAATTGTAATATATCAGTCGTTGTTAAAATGACATCTGGGAATATAGGGAGATTTTTCTTGCCCTTTTTTCCAGCTTCTTTACTACCACTGTTTCCTGGTAAAGGTATTAATATTAAAGAATTGCTAGGTAGGACAGCAGCTGCATACATATGTGTATATACACATAAATATATATATATATATGTGTATTTGTTGAAATAGATATTATTGGCTGTTGAGTGACACAATAATTTCCAAATAATGGACCTCTCTGGGTACTTTCACTCACATCTGTCCAATCCAGGGGGGCTGCAGCTGGTCCATGGCCATCCTGAAAAGTTGTTTGTTCCCAGATCCCGTGGAAGGAAAGGCTGGCTGCTCCGAAGATCCCAAAACTGAAAGGGATGGTCTTGATTTGATGGATTCGGTGAAGTCGTTCACAGTCAAATAAATTCTTCAACTGCACTTCAAAAGCTCTCTAATGCGGGTTTTTAAAAGCCCAAAAGGTCTGAGAAGGAATTCCAAGTGCCTTCTGAAGGCGGA
Organism: Cyanoderma ruficeps; assembly: GCA_008694505.1. NCBI lineage: Eukaryota > Metazoa > Chordata > Aves > Passeriformes > Timaliidae > Cyanoderma > Cyanoderma ruficeps. The sequence goes on from VZDJ01000049.1 coordinate 3,576,768, forward strand.
TTTCCCTGCTCTAAGCAGCCAGCCTGCAATCCTCCAGGGGCTGAGGACAAATGCAAATCTCCCTTCTGCTGAGGCCGGGATTTCACCCACACCGCGGGATTTCGGGGCCCTTCTCATGGCAGATGTTTGAAGTCTTTAACAGGAGTAGCAATGTTGAAAATCCCTCTTAACACTCCGTGCATGTGGCACTCCCAGAGCTTCCTGTTCCCTCCCCAGATCCTCCAGTAAATCACTGCTTAAACCCAAACCTTTATTCCTACACTTGCTCCTTGATCCCACACGGGGCTTTGCCCTCACAGAATTCAGGGCAGAATCAGTTTGAGCTGCTCCTGCTTTGGACCGAGGGTTTAGAAGGCAAATCCTTCAGAGGAGGAAAGTGCATTTATTAATTTGGAAAGCTTTAAAGCTCCTCATCTTAGTTTTAGTGTATGAGCTGTGGCCTGGGTGGTGCTGGATTATCTGAAGGCGTTTTCTCCAGACATCCACTGCTTGACGAGAAATCTGGATCAGCCAGCACAGCTTCTTGCACAGGATGGTTTTCAAACCCTGGCAAGGAAGGAGATGAAAACAAGACTCTGCTATGAAAGTTAATATAGTTAAATATTCCTGCTTAGTCTGAAGGGGCTGTTCTATCCTTCTGCCTTAATTTTCTGAGAACTTTGATGCTGCAGCATGTGCTTTATCAAGCTCTACCCTGAACTGGTCACCTCATTCAGTTCAGTGTTTTTTTAGTGAGTAAATATATATATTTTATATAAATATATACTAAATATATAATATGTAATATAGTAATTACATCTATATATATATAAAATTTATATATATTATATAAAAATCATAACACAAACTGTATCCACTCATCCTTTTTTTTCAAGCAACTATTTGCAGAGCATTCGGAGGAGGTGTGAAGTACCTTTGTCAGGGGCAGGACAGAGAGAATGATCGTTCTAAAAATAAATTCTAGATAAATGTTTTATTGCACGGCGTGTCACTCGGTATTTGGGGACAGAAATTGCTAATCTGAAGACGTCGTTCCTAAATGTCTAATAGGGGATTTGACAAGAGGCTATAAGGGGAAAAAAAGTATAAAACCATGAAAAAGAGAGTGCTTTTCCTGGTTGTGTTGAACTGAAGTTGACTTTCACAGGATTCAGTCTTCCCAAGAGAGAAGGTGACATAATACTGAGTCAGGGATATGAACGAGACAGAATTCTTTAGGTTTAATACCAGCCATTGCTAATGTAATCATGCTGAAGTTCTGGGAAGATTGAGCAGAGCTGTGATCAAAGGCCTGTGAGCTCCTTAGCAGACTCTAGGCTACTTTGGATAATGAATTTATAAGTGCTTCTGTCAAAAGGAGAAGTCGCTATTGTTTTGTAGGCTGTAATTTTATTGGTGTCCCCTATAAAAATCCAGTTCTGCTGCTGAAATATCAACTGTGAATAGTGAACTGTGCATGGTGGTTTTTTATGCTCCAATGCATCTACCAAAGATGGGAAGTGATCAGGGATTAACCTTGTCTGGTATGTTTGTCTAAGTTCTAATGGCAAGCTCAAGAAAAAAGGCCCATGAACATCTAAATCCTCTAAAAACAAACATGTGCTGATCCCAACCAAAGTGCCTGGTGGCATGGAAGTGCTGTTCTAGCCCTGATTTCTGTGCCCAAGGAGCCTCTGACAGGGCCCAAGGTCCTGTGTGCCTGAGTTCATCTTTTTCAGGGTCATTTGTGGCTATTACACTGTCCCTGTGGTTCACTCCTGTCACCGTGTTACAGTCAGTGCCTGTGCTCAACCTGTATTGTTGGGTTTTTTTCTTCTTTTCTGTCAGAGTCAGGATTAAATGCTCAAGAGATGGTGTTTCGTGTTCAGACTCAGATGTTTATTAATTCTTATCCGTGTTACAGTCTCTCTATCCACAGTCCTTTTGGAAGTGTGGCAAACACCGACTAAAGCAGGGGCTGCCTCAGTGAGGTTTTGTTTTCTCACCTTCGCTTGTTCCTTCTTTAACATCAGTAACTGCAACAGAGCAAAAGCGTTTCAAGATGAATTCTTGAAGCTTCTTTAGATTCTTGCTCGATGGAAAATTTGGGCTCTGAGAAAAAAAAAAGCACAGGGAGACGAGCAAAAGTATCTGAGTTGCAGTGAAATCACTGCTGGTGTGAAAAGAAGAGACACGAGAGCCTTAAGGGAAGAGTTTGTGCTTTGAAAATTTATAATGGCAGTAGAATAAGCAATTCTTTCATATCTGCTTTCAGAAGCTGAGTGCTAAAGGGAGACACAGGTGTTTTGTTGAACAGTGAATTAATAGGTCATGGTCTCTTAATATGAATACTGCTGCGTTGTTAGTATTGGAAATTTGAAGCAAGTTACTATTCTGTAACTTTTGACTTCTTTTTCTTTTTTTGGTGTACGTGTGATTTCAATCCATCTTCTTTTCCACTTTGCCGTTTTGATACATGGGAGGAGAAAAAAAAAAAGGCAAGGAAAATAACAAAAAAACCTTGAGGAAGAAATGAAACACTAAATGCTTTCCAGAGAAAAAATACATTTCTGTTTCATCTTACCGTAAGTAAAGGACTGAGCTGGTACGAAGCTGGCTCATCCTCGCTTTACTCAGAATCCCCGTGGTGGTATCAGCAGCTAATGACTCCTCTTTACCTATTGAGATAGTGGCAAATTCTATTTACTGTTGTCCCTGGAACAGCCGGGGCAGAAGGGGATGAGAGAGGATGGGATAATCTCCTGGAAGGCAGAGTTTAACACCTGCCTGGGAGGAGATAATTGCTGCATCCCTGAGGGATTAGCACACAGGAACTTTTCCAGAGCCGAGCTCGGCTCCCTCTCACCAGGCCGATGTCAGAAGGCCCCGAGCACAGAATGGAAGATGCAGGAATAAAGCACGGTGTGCACAGACAGAATGCGGCTTGTGCCTCAAAACTGGAGAGAGGTTTTCCTCTCTCAGCCCCGTCCTGGTTCAGAAAGGTTTGGGAAACACTTGGGAATGCCTGAAGTGGTGTCTGGGTTGCAGGAGGAAGGAGAAAAACAGGATAAAAACGCTCTGATGCTCAACTGTGAGCAGGAAAATGCGGAGTTTCAGAGCAGTGCGGCTTTGGGGTGGACTGGCCCCGAATGCAACCTCAAAAGCTGCAGAGTTTCAGAGCAGTGTGGCTTTGGGATGGATTGGCCCCAAATGCAACCTCAAAAGCTGCAGAGTTTCAGAGCAGTGTGGCTTTGGGGTGGATTGCCCCCCAAAGAACCTCAGTCAGAAGTCTTGGTTTTGGTTTTGGCACTGAACTTGTAGTACAGAATTATTTTAACAACTGACTTGATTTTAATTATTTAATGACCTTCACTCTGTTTAAGAGCCCAACAGCTGAAAGTCACTGAGAGGTTTGTGGCAGACGCAGAACTTTAGAAGGGAAGAATTGTTCCGTAGTTTTCTGAAGAATAATCCCAGAAAAAACCACATTGCTTGGCACAGCATTTTAATTTAGGAGTGAAATAAAGCTCCAGTGGGATTTGCAATTTCCATTGTAGCCCTGTGACCACTGTCAGTATTTTCAGCACTGTGTGAGCACAGTTCTCCTGACCTGCTGGGAGGACACAGGAGCTGAATTTTTGCATCAATTGACCCGGCCAGGAGCAGGGAGTTGGACTCAGTGATCCTCATGGGTCCCTTCCAACCTGGGATGTGGCACTCAGTGCCCTGCTCTGGTTGTCGAGGCGGTGTCTGTTGCTTTGAGTTTTTTACCTTCTTTGTGCAGAAGTTTCTTACGCAGCTTCATGCAAACAATGTGTATTTTTAGAATGTTTACACAGTTCTCCTCTGAGAGAAGAAATGATTGATGGTGATGTCCACCATCCACGTTAGGGAGGTGGCGACCTGTGTTGCCAATCTCTGACCTTTGTACAAATGTATATAACGGAGTCAGATTTTTGAATAAAAGTAGAGAAGAATTGTTCCCTCATGCTGCTGTGTGCCTGCTTCTCTTTCTGTCCCTGAAGTGGGACACTCCCAGCCTCCACAAACCACACCCTTCCAACCTGGAATGTGGCAGTCAGTGCCCTGCTCTGATTGTCGAGGTGGTATCAGGTCTTAGGTTGGACTTGATGATCTCAAAGGTCTTTTCTAACCCAGTTAATTCTGTGATATTCTCTGACACTCTGCTGTTGTCTAATTGCAATGGAAGCCAACAGCCCCATTTGGTGGATTTCATCCTGAACTTCACCTGCTCTTCACTTTCCAAAACACACAGATTTTGTCACGTTGTAGTGATCCTTGTTGAATGAACACGGATCTCTTACTGTAACAACATCTCAGACTGAGAAATTATATTGTGTAATGTGTACGTATTGTTTCTAAATGCTGTCTCAGGTGAAATTGCAAACATCGTTTAAAATGTCTCAGGAATGATCGTAATTCTAAATTCTCCTCGTCCTGGCATCCTTTCAAAATTGTCTCCCACCTCGCTGCTGCGCTGGGAATTACCTCTTGTTTAGCAGGTAAGTCGGAAGGCAGAATAAAGATTTAATCACAGCGAGGGCAGCAAATGAGCTGTTTGTGTTCCGGTGGCTTTGCTGTCACGCCGTGTGAGCGGTGACACCGAGGGGGGACCAGAGCTACCAAAGGTGTTCGCAGCTGATGTGCCCGGCTTTGCATTTGGAACAGGGGACAATAAATGCTGATTGCCTTCTGACTAAACACGGCTTTGGCCTGGCCATCAGCTGAGTTTGTCATTGTCACATGGGTACAAAAAGAGAAATGCCCTGTGACTTTACCTAATTTCATATTTTTTTATTTTATTTTTAAAAATTTCCTTTTACGCTGGAATAATTTTGCTCCAGCACTAATTTCCGGTGAAACCAGAGGATCAGAAAATGGGGAATGACCTCCCAATCAGAAGCAGCAAGTGGAGTTGAATTCATTTGCCTGGAGAGAGCTTTGCCAACTCTGTCATGGAGAGCTCGCTGCGGCTGCTCCAAAAAGTCACTTGTGCTTATAATAATTAGAGTTCCAATGATCTGGAACTGCTTGATTCAGCTAAAGTTTTGGCAGGTGGTTGACACGAAGAAGACTATTAAAACACTGTGCTAGCCTTGAAAAAGTCATTTCAAATTATTTGCGTGCCCGTAATACTGTTACAGTCATCAAAAAAACCCCAAAACCCAAAATGATCAATCTATTAGCTATGGATGTGTAGTTATCGTTTTCTGTCACATAAAACACATGAATTACGGATTTTGGGGAATAAATGGATCGAGAAAGTTCACTTGGTTAGCTGCATTAAACGTTTTGCTGTTATAAATTAAATTGTTCCTCTCTATATTTTGATCTGTGACAGCTCAAGCTCATTTGGCACTTGTAGTAAACCTTCCTATCTGGAACTGCGCCTGATGAGCAGGGCTAAATGTGGAATTGCCCAAAAATGCTTGAAAAGTGTGTCCTTCCTCTTCCATTACAAAAAAAAAAAACCAAAAAAACCCCCCCACCAAAAAAACACCATCTATGAAAAGCTCACAGTAAATCCTTAATTTCATTTTTGAACCTGCTCAGATTTGCAATCAGAATGGATAAAAAAAAATGGATAAAATCAGATAAAATCAGAATGGATAAAATCAGAAGCAGGTAAAATCAGACATATTTCAGAATGGATGACTCTCTAGGGGCAGGTAAGGCTCCAGCAGAATTGAAGCACATGGTGGAAGTTCTCTGAAGGTTCTTGAGCTGTGCATAGACTGAGGGCTCAAAGCTCCTCCTGCAGCCCTAAAATCAGTGAAGAGCCCTAAAATCAGTGAAGAATCAATTCCGTGCTGTAAGGAGCAGTCGCTGCTTTCATCCATCCTAACTCTGCTCTCTGAAAAAGGAGTCACTTATTCTCTGCCGCTGCCTTACCCCCCAAAAGGAAGGAGATGTAAATCAAGTTTCAGTAATAAATAAGGTAAAACTCGGCCCAGGAAGAGCCGGCAATGAGGCTTGAAAATGAAGCTGGGAAGTCTGCGCCTGCACGGGTGTGTGTGGTGAGATTTGGGCACATAAAGTGTCAGGCTCCACGTTGCATGAGCTCATTTGCAGCTTTTACAGATAAAGCACCAGTGGTGCTTTTTCCAGGCTGAGGGAATGGGACTGGGATCTCGTCTCCTGCAGTGATTCATCTCAGCCTTAATATTCAGATGTGAGTGCATACGAGCCACTCTGTGTGCTCGGTGTGTGTGCAGGTAGCTGCAAAAGAACAAATAGGCTGAAGCAAATGTCTTTGAGTATTCAACCCTTAATGTGTGTAACATTTAATCACTAAATACTGAGTTTAACTCGAGCTGTTTTGATGATGATGATGGAATGATTAATAAAGTGGTCTGAAACACAGTTCAGAGCTTCTCTCTAGGGAGTCTTCCTTTGCCAATTTTGGCAAGATGGCCTCCTGCAGCAACAGAATCAGAAATGCCAATGGTAATTGAAATTTTTAATTACATTTCCTGCTTTATTTCAAGGTAACAAGTGTCTGGGCCGGTGGTGTTTTATTTTTCCCTCCTCTTTGACTGTTGATAGTGCTGAATGCGTTACAGGCTTCCTGTGAGCCCTTGGCTTTCTAAAAAATGATAAAGGATGAGTACAAAGGCAAAACAAGTCCCTTCCAGAGATAATAACCACAGTGTTTTGCAAGCTTTTTCAAAGCCCTGTCAGGCACGCTGCAAGTTTACTTAAATAAAGTCCTCCAATTTCACGTGGTGTTAAAGGGAGATTTGAGGGAGTGCAGCTGAGCAGAGCAGTGTGCAGCCCTCACAGCACGACCCACACCTCAGATCATAAATCATGGAGAGAGGGTAGAAGGAGACAAAACCCAGTCAGGGATTTCTCAGTGGGACAATTCCTTTGCTTCTTGCAGAAGGTTAAGGCTGCCATCATCCTCGTCAGCACAAAGAGCCACGAGGAGGGTGGGGGATGCTCCCAGGGACAGGCCAAAGAGTGGGTAAAATAATTCACCCTGAAGATGAAGAAATCACTGCAGCCTGCTCAGCAGGGGCTGCCCTCAGAAGCTGCAGACTGAATTTTTAGATTTTTAGACTGAATTTCCAAATTCTCAGGCTCAGTGACTCGGCTCTGGGGTTGCAGGGTGTGCAGTCAGGACTGGAGAGGAAGGGTTAGGTCTGAGTGAGATGTTTCTGTTTCAGGTTCCCAGTTTAGATATTCCACTTTTCAGCAGTAACAAACGACATTGCAGTTTGTGGTGGTCTGTCATAACGTCCTGTTTATTCCCATATATTCTTTTGAGGTTATTTGGGATTTGTGAAGCCCTGGAGTAGAAATAGTACAGTAAAACTTAAGAGACATGTCCCCAGATTGTTTTGCCTCCTGTTTAGCCCACCAGCAGTTCAAGTTCTTTAGTTACAAACAGTTGCTTTTGGCCAGGATTTTTTTTTTTTTTGCATGTTTAACTAATGTTTTTTTAAATGTCTTAATGATTTGAAAAGGTCAGCAGGGAGAAAATAACTCAAGTTGGAGTTTTGCCATGGAGTAGGCATTCAGTATTGACTATCTGCTCCTCAGCAGACCCTCAGCTGCCTTGATGGATGTCGTGGCATCACCAAACAGAGACCCCAGGGTCTGTGTTTGCTGCTGGGACATTTTGCCTTTGAGATGGGTTTAGCTCTAATTTTCCTGCTGAAGCAGAGTGAGCTATGCTGAGGCTCTGGCCTGTTGCTTGACACTTTTTACATTTTATTTTTAAACACAATTTACTATTATGCTGGATATCCTTCTGGCAGAACTTTAAAAGTTATTGCATGTCTTCCTGAAGAGCTCCTGTTTGGTATTTCCGTTGGCCGCGGCTTTCAAACATGAACACCTGAATTTTTTCCTCCTGGAAAGGCACTGAAAAGCCTCACCTCTGTGCTGGTTTTGTCTGTTTGTGATAAAGCTGATGGCAATATTTCTTAGACACAGCAGGGTCAAATTCCTCCTTCATGTGTCTTTTTACCTCAGAGATGTTACAGCAGAAATCTCCTTCGGGCTGTGTTGTCAAAAGATCTCATCTTCTGTTTGAGAACCAAAGTTGCCCGGTTTTCAGAATATATCAACACATCAAGGACATTTTCGACACAGAGTTTCAGTGAAAACACCCAGAGTTTCTGAAATGTTCTTTTTCTTAGATACATAAATTGTAGCTGAGCTCTTCAGAAAATCTGATCCTGGCAACAGAGCTGGCAATGTTGAAGTCCAGGTCTGAGCATCCTATAAATTAAACTCTATTAATGTTAATCTAACAAAGTCAATCGCTGGTTTTTACATTGGAGGTTCTGTAAATATATGCTAATTTTAAACATCTCATTTAGAAATATAAATCAGGAATTTCAATAAACTATTAGTATTCTTTTGCAGGATTTACATAATAGCGTATTTTTGAATTTTTTCATTTCAAATTTAATGTTCCTATTTAATTCTTACATTTCAAGAAACTGTCTAAAAATTGCTTAAGATTCAGAGAGAGAACTTCAAATTCTTGATTTTCAGATCATGGGGAGAGAAAGCTCAAATCCATTTTCAAATGGAAATTCTAACATGGAGGTAAAATTGACTTTTGAGCCATTAACTTGCTTTTAACTCTGCCGTGTTTGAAAATAACCGTGGAAAAATTAGTGCTCATTTCAGAGCGAATTTGTATAAATTTTAGCAGATTATATGGCAAATATGTTGATTTTTTTTCCTCCCTGGGGAATGGAAATACAAAATGGTTTTGTTGGGTTTTTTTCAGTAGAACTACAGCTTTTAATTAATTGCTGTCTCAGTGTTGTTGTGGCAAGTGCCACAGAAATAATTTCATCCACACGCTGCCTGGCTTGTGCAGAGAGAATCTTTCCATCACACACGATCTTTACTCGATTTCCCCCACATTTATACAGTCAAAACCCAGAGAAATTCACTGGTTCCCTGTTCAAAGGTCCCAAGTTGAGCAGTTCTTGCTGTTTGATTTCCTGTTGGTTATTCATCCCTTCAACTTTGATATTAGGTTATTAATATTAGGTAATTAGGTTGTTTTTTGTTCTCTTATGGATGTTTTCCCAGACCAGGTGCCTCTGACCATGCCAGGGGTGATGTTTGGAGATGATGCTCATTAATATTCATTAACGGTCATTAATGGTCAAATTATCTTTTGTGTATCTTCTGTGCTAGTCCTGGTTTAACATTTCTGTGCTGGTCCCGGTTTAACATTTCTGTGCTCATCAGACCCCCAGTGCTGAAACAGTCCTGTGAAAAGAAACTTCAATCACTTTCCATCTGGGCAAAGGTGAACAAAACCCCTGACCAAAGATACATTAAAAAAAAAAGAAAGACATAAACTTGTGTAATGGTTTTACGTTTACCTGTCTTTGTTTACCAAATTTAGTGCAGTGGTTTCAGTGCCTACAGGAACTCTGCTGTGAGATAGGATTAGGAGAAAAGCAAAGCAGGCTCAAATCTTAAAGGTATAAAGATAGATGTATCAGCACGCACTAAAAGAAGAAAATGAGAATCAAAATGAAACTTTCAAAACACTCCTCCTCCCATGTTAACCCAGGACAGCTTGGTAAGGGCAGGGCACTTCTCTGGCCTGTCACAACTGTCAATAATTTCCCCTCCCTTTTCCCTGTTTCATGTGTGAGAACATTGCTCTCTGCATCTTTCGTGTCTGATGAGGAATTTCCTATTTCCAGATACCAATTTCCTTGGAGATGAATGCAAACTCAGCTACCAGCTTCTTCCCCCCTCAATGCTGCTGCAGTAAAGAAACATTCATCAGGCAGGCAGAGCTTTCTTTATTTACTCCTGTTCTCCTCTCCCTAGAGCTTCTTGTGCCTCACTTGTGCTGGCTGCATGATTATTCTTCTTACTGGGATGAAAAACTGACTTTGAGATGTTTTCTTCGTGTGAACACAACACTCCATCCCAAGGCAACAGTTGCAGATTCAAATTTAATTGTGAATTAATGGAAAATGGGGAGAAAGAGGCTGTGCACTGTAAAGGAAATTTAACGTGCTTGTTGCAATAATGAATGTTTTAGAGATTTTTTTCATATTTTTCCTTCATTCTTGTAGTCATGGTTGGCTTGAATGCTCAGATTCTTTCCTTGGATTGCCTCTGGAATGTCTGGAATATACAGCTGTTCCCAGCCACCCCTGCAGCCAACATTCACAAGGAGTTTCACACAGAATCTGTAGCACAACCTCCTTTTATTTTCCCTTGGCATTCACGCTTGAATCCTTTCTTTGGCAAAGATTTTTTTTTTTTCCTTTATCTGCTCCTTGGACTGTGTCTCTCTTTCTCTCTTTTTACATTCCTCTTTTGCCTCTTTCTTTATCACACCCGACGGAATCTCTGGGTTCACTTTTAAAGCCGTTTGCAGCCTCTCTTTGCCTTCACCCTTATCTCAGGATCCAAAGCCAGCCCCGTGTCTGATGCCAGCCCCTATCTCCCACCTCTTAATGTGATGAACAAACAACTCTCAGCTTTCCCCTCGTCACTGGGGAAAAGATTCTCTGTGCTCACCACAGAGCCACAGCTTGGCTCTCTTTCAAATTCCGCTTTTTTTAAAACAAAATTCTCTTCTAAATCTCTGTTTTCTTACCACTCCTTCAGAACGCCTGTGTGAATCTGCTGAGAGAGAACACTGCCATGTGATGTGTGCTTAGCACAACCCTGCTCTTTATTTCTGCTCTTCTTTTTTTATTCTTCCTATCAGAGAAATTGTGTTGTGGAGGGTTAATTTATTTTTTTTTATTATTATTATTTTGGTTGCATATGCAGGTCATCCAAAACAAGTCATAAATTAATATTGGATCTGTAAAACTGTCTCTTGTCTTGACAGGGAAAGGGTTGAGATCAATTCTGAAAAATTGAGGAAAGATATATTTTGACAGGTTTTGAATTTATTTTTTTAAGTGACAGCTCTTGCAATACATTTTTTTTTTAATGCAAGTGTAACAACGGGGAAACAAAATCAAATCATGTTTCAAACTGAATGATGTGTGCTTGGAACTAAATGCTCTGAGTTTGGGCCTCATTTAAGGGTAAGAGAAGTTCTTTGGCCTTTAGGAGATGGAAGGAGAACCTTCCCTCTGATTAGAGTGGAAAACTTGTGGGAATTGTACACATTTGATACAAATTTTTTGTCTGCCAGCCCTCAAGCTACTGGAAAAGGGAAAATAGGATGTTTCTATGGAATTGTAGACCTTGATGAGATTTTAAAATATCCTGTGTTCTGTATTTTTTCTCCATCAGGGTCAAGTATATTTTCAGGATCCGTCAGACTCTGCAGCTTCCAAAGTCACTTTGGGAAAGTCTGGGAAGGTATTTCTTGTTACCTAAAGTGATTTTTCTTGCCTCAGTTTAAATCCCTTTGTTTGTCACAGACAGAACCCTTGACCAGTATCTGACTTTTTCCTCAGGCTTCACGGCCACATTTGTCCTCTAAGGAAAGTTGGGATGTAGTTTTGAGGCTTCTGAGCCTCATCAGAAGTTCCTATGAATGTTTTTTTTTCTGGTCTTCCTTCATCTTTGAGCTCGTGTGAGACTCCACTCTCTCTTTCCTGCTCTGAAGACATAAACACACTCGAAATAATGTTCAGCTTTACAGAAACATCCCTGTCTTCACTGAACTCTAAAGCTTTCATGAGAAGAACAAAAATAAAGATAAAAATTTGATCTCAATATGCAAAACCAAGGACATTTCCAAGCCCTGCACTGCTGGATGGGGAGGATTTCACAGAGGATAAGAGTTTCTGCAGCAGGACAAATGGGTGATTGAATAATTAGTGAGGAATTCAATCACTGCGTGGATTCTCAGTGGGCCTTAATTACACTCTTCATGCATGATCCCGCAAGCCTCACGCAAGTGAATTTTCATTAAAGCCAAAGAGAGGTTTTTATTGCCTGAGAATTGCAAATTTAGGCTGTTGGCATATTTGGATTTGCCTGTTTATTTTGTGTGGTTTGGATGGATACCCAATACTGGGCTTTTTTTTAAGCTCTGTATTTTAAACACCCGGCTCTGCCCAATTTCTCCGTGGTGAGAAAGGACAAAGCTGCGCTTTGCAGAACAGTGAGGTGGAAGGAAATAAATAAATTCTGCTAAGCATTAGACTTTGTGCCTGCAGAAAACAAAACAAAACAAAACAAAAAACCCAAACAAACAAACAAACAAAACCTCAAAAAAACCCCAAACCAAGATATCAAGTTGGAAGTATATGGTTTCCTATTTTTCCAGCAAATTCCTCTGATGGACAGAGGCAGTAAAGCAGCTGCAAGAAAATAACGGGCAAGATTCTGCATGGATCTAAAGGCAATAAAATCCTAATAGAGAGCTAAATCAGGTTGCAGGGCTGGAGCAAAACGTGTATATTGTTGGAAAGTTCTTGCTGGTGTTGATCCAGGAGCCCTGAAGCAGTGGCAAATCTTGGTAAATATTCATCCCCAAAGGGAAGCACAAGTTCCCTGCCATGAATATCTGAACCGGCTGACAAGATTCCTTTGCAGCCTTATATAAAGCTGGGGAAACACTTTATATTTTGGAAAATATATTTTCTAAGGTACTATACTAAACCCCTCGACTTTTCTGTGTTGTAGCACAGCCTCATTTTTGTTTTCTGTCACAGTGTAAAAGTGGCTTTATTTTCTTAAAATGCTGAGGAAAAAAAATTATCAAAATTGCACCGTCTTCACTCTCCCTAGTGGCAATGGGGGATGTTCTAAATAATCTCTACACAAGTAGGAAAGCTTGTCTGAGGGAGATGACTTTTTTAGACTGAATTTCCAAGTGTTCAGGCTCTGGGGTTGCAGGGTGTGCAGTCAGGACTGGAGAGGAAGGGTTAGGTCTGAGTGAGATGTTTCTGTTTCAGGTTTCTAATTTAGACATTCCACTTCTCAGCAGTGACAGATGACATTGAAATTCGTGGTGGTCTGGTTAGAGTTCGCTGCCTGTTCCAGGGAATGAACTGCACAACCTGCAGCATTTGCAATGGAAATACTTTGGAAATTATTCACATAAATAAGATTTGAATAATTGTGGATAATTGAATGCGCTCGGCAGGGCTGTGATCAGAATTGGGGAATTTGGGAAGGAGAGGAAGAGGGGGAAGGTTTGTCTGTGAGACGTGTGACCCTCACAGAGCTTTTGCCTCATGGGAATGATCCCAAGAAAAGTGTCTGGCCAGGTAAAGTGCAGGTATTGGTCACACAGGCCTGTGGTTCGGGATTCTGCTCTGCTGGAAGAACGTGGTTCTGCTTTTGTGCCAGTGTCTGGGGCTTGGCAAAACGCTTTTGTTCCCCCAAGTTGTGAGATTCCCCCTCACTTTCTGAGAAAAAAAGGTCTCATGTGAGGAGGGGATAAATTTCCTGTGTTCATTTTTAATTGATTTTCAGGCTAGATCTTAGAGAACAACAGGACAAATGTTTCTTATGTACCGAGAAGAAAATACTTTTTTTTTTTTTAACTATTAGATCAAACATCAAAGGAGAGGATAAAACCTTGATGTTTCTTTTTTGTGTGTTTTATGTTATTTTTCTGATCTTTGGGAAGGCTTTTGTGAGGACACAGTTGCCTCTATCCCAGAACTCTGACATTCCCTAGGCTGCCACGAGTGGTTGTACACAGATATTTAAACCACAGGGCTCCAGGCACAAATGGAAATTCCAAACGGTGCGCAGCAAAACTTGACTTCTTTCTTGTTCCAACTACTCCTTGAAAAGACTGGAAGGAGGTGTCTGATTTTGCTCACTGGTCTCTCTTGAGGTTTGTTCATTAATCCAGCTCTTGTAAAATCTCAGGAGATACTTGGCTCTGACTGAAACCTTGTAGAGTATTTACCCACTCCTGGAAAAGGTCCTGATCCAGTGTTAGATCAGGCTTGCTCTGACAGATCTGCTTTATTTGTGGTTACAGCCATTGACAATTACTTTGGTAACTATAACTACAGACTAATTAGGAAAAAGCACCATTTAAATGCTAAATAGATAAGGGAACTAGAATTCTTTTAGCTTGTCAAATTGATCCATTAAATCTCTGTGTGTTGTACCTGTAATTTCAAAGCTCCAATTATCATACACTTAGCGAAAGGAGTGATAAGGTTTTCTGGAGCAGAAAGTGATAAGAGATAAAAGTGAAAAGTTGCCTAATAATAACTTTCACTAAAAGCTATCAACAGCAAATGTGTACCTCTGATAAGAACCAGAAGGCAAGAACTTTAAATGCTGATATCTGCAAGCAAACAAAGTGTGAGGGGAGAGCAGGAGCTGGGAGGAAACGTCACCACGTTGTTCAGGCAGGATTTCAAACAATGTCCTGGGAGCTCCATGAAATCCAGACACCTGGAGAAGTTTAGTGTCCACTGGCTGACAGGTAAAAGGATTATAAAAAGGCCTCATAAAATCGGGCCTGCTCTGCTAAATTGCCAGAGTTAGAAGTTCTTAGCACTTAGAACTCCTAAGTTCTTCTTAGAAGAACTTTGTCACTTCTTCTAAGCAATTTTCAAGTTCCCACATGAAAAAAATCTTGGTATGAAAACTTGTTAGCATAACAACCTATTCTTGAGTTAAAAAACAAATGTACCTGCAATAACAAGGGATTTGTCCCAGGAGAACCAGTGAAGAAAAGATGTAAACAACCCAAGAACAGACGGATTCGATGGACAAGTAGAATACTTTTACTAACCAATAGAGTAATTGACAAGAAACCCATTAACCAGCTAAAGTTGCACTCAAGGTCTGTAAAAACTGTGTAAAATGAATTGTGAAAATAAAGAACTGGCTTTTCCCACATGAAGAAAATGGAGTCTCAGCTAACTTATTACAATATTCCGTGTGATGCAGGAGAGAGTCATCTGCCAGAAGGCCAGCAGAGGATGGAGGATCTGGGGCCATTCCTGGTTGTCTGTGGGATCGGTTTTGGCTGTGACCATCCCTGGAGAACAGGCAGCAGCTCCCAGGGGTGCCCAGAGGTTCTTCTGAAAATTGTGTTGTCTCACATCTTCTCTTGAAAATCTTTGAGGGTAAGATGGAGAGGAATGACCAAAATGCAGATGGTCATTCAGGCCCTGGTGAAGACTGGAGTTTATGCAGAGGGGAGGAGAATTGGGGGTGTTTCTATTTCTAATCTACAACGGGGGGAAGCTGAATAAAGTCTGTCCTGTCTCAGTGTTTTTCTGTTGATCCGAATCTTTGAAACGAGAGCAAGAGAGGCTTTTAAAAAGCCTGGAATCAATTTTTGAAAGAGTTTAAAGGTGAGAGATTGTGTGAGGGACAAATAATTTTGAGAAAAGGAGAAGAAGGCTGGCCTTAAGAAATGGTGAGATGGAAAGGATTGTTCTTGTTAAGCAGAACTTTCCTGGCAGGAAAACAATGCAGGACTGGCAGCTGTTTGTGAGAAGGGGGAAAGAAGAAAAGAATCATTCTTTTTTGAGAGCCCAAGAGGCTTTATTTCATTGCGAAACCAATTCTTTGCAACATAATGGCAAGAGGGCATATGTATTCTAAATGGCACTTCAACCCCTCTTCAAAAAAAGTCATCAGTGTTAAAACACTCGTCCTGACTTTGTGGTGTTGCTTTCTTTCTTTCTTTGTCTGTTGTTGGATTGGAGATGCCAAGCCTAACTTCTGATTGGTTTTAGAGATACTGCTGGTGAAGTTTTGTGTAGAAAGGGAATGAAGCTGAAGTATTTTCAGCTCCTGGCAATAGGAAAAAAATGAGAAACACGCAAAAAAGGCGATCATTTTTGCTTTTAGAGTCCCTTTGGAAGTTGGACTTGAAATGAAGGAATGACTTTCATTTGAATGGTTGAGATGAAGCAATTAAAAGGTTTTGCCTTTAAGAAATAGAAATGTTTGTTCCAGGATGGGGGATGCTGATGTTCAGATGGTTGAAATACACCTTTAAAAACTCCTTAAGCTGAAGTGTATCCCCTGAACCAGTGGCAGCCACACATGACATGGGCTGGTAGGCAGTGGCAGGAGAAAGAGAACACTGGGGAAGAAGGAAGGAAGGAAAAATACGTGGTGATATTCCTGCGTTTTCAAGATGTATAAAGGAACCAACACAAGATTTCTTCAGGTTTTGTTTTGCAGAACCTTATTCTGAGAGGGGTTTATTTGCTGAACACTTTTAAATTTTGTGGTAAGGGTTAGGAAGGAGGCAGGAAGCGACACTGGCCTCCAGTCAATTAGAAAATTATCTGCCTTCATAATAGGACCACTTCAACAGCAGCAGCCCTAAAATTGTGCTTCAGTTGTCATAATATTTGTCTTTCTTATAAATATACCAATTTTTTTCACGGGCTATTAGTAGCAGTCTTGGTTAAGAATTATTCTTGATGCTGAAAACTGTGAAACCTCTAAATGTAGTTGTGTTTCCTTAAGTGGTGGGAAGATGTGGTTGTGTTGTGATTGTGTTTGACAGGCTGCTGATGTCCTGTCTGACAGGACAAAGAGGAATGACTCAGATTTAAACATTTCATTACACTTTTCCCTGTGTCTTGGGACAATTGAACATCAAACTAATAAATATGGAATTGGAGTGCTGACAGAAGGCGTGGGTGGTGAGAACTGGCTGAATATTTTGGGCTGTGTGAATGTCACTTCAAAGAACTCTCCCAACAGTGAAAATTGTCCAAATCCACGCTCCCCAAAAAGCAGTTTGGTACTGGGGAAAGGTGCAAGGGAGACCTGTTCCAGCATTGGCCTGACGGGGAGCTTTTCACATGAAATAATCTCACTGAGCTTCAGTGTGAGCAGAAATAACCAAGCAACATCTTTTTGCCTGCTGAAAGAGCACAAGTCATTCCTTTTGGTGGTTGTAAAATAAGGATTTTCGGTGTTTCCTTCCTCACTGTGGGGCTCAACACCTCAAACCTTTGAGTGATTTATCTGCACCAGTGACTCTGTGCTGCTGGTTCGTGGGATCTGTGAGTGCTGACAGCTCTTCCATCTGCAGGAAACCATTTGTTTCTTTCTGTTTAGAGATTCTGAGGGATAAAATGCAAGAACTTTGTAATAACAATGACAACACCTGAGAGGCCACAAGTATCACTGGGGGTGCAGGTTTTTATTAGCTAACCTGTTAAGTGGGAATTAAATGCTAAACACTGCATCAAAGGTCTGCAGTGACACCTGCAACAAACACTGGCAGGATAAAATAATCCATCCTGACCAATTTTAAAATTAAAGCAGCTTAGATTTAAATCTAAGCCCTTTGCACTTTTTTGAGCAACACCTTTTTTTTTTTTTTTGGGAATATTGACCACACAAAGAGGTTTCTCCAGGGAAATCAAAGATTCTTGGGAGGCTACAAAATCCCTTCTCCAAGCTGCAGGAGGAGAGCCCCAGCCCACTGCGTCATGCTGAATGTTCCCAGCAGGAAGAGAAAGCCAGGGAGGGACCTGAGCTGAGATGATGGATTCCCCCTTCACCTGCTGCCTCCATCTCATTAGACTGCAGTGATTAAGGAGTTATCAAAATTTAATCCTTCAAAATGACTGCACAAAAGCAACTTCTCCTCCCGGGGAGGCGTCGTTAGAGGCCGTCACTCACTCACCTACACGGAACTCTTCCCACAAATCTCTTCCTCTGGCCACTCCCTCCCCAACCTGCACACTCAGCCCTTAAATTTATGAGCAAGTGGTGAAACCTTTAAGCCAGCAAGAGCCACTCCTGAGGATAAATATGGGCTCTAAATTATTTCAGCCCGTGGGGCGTATTGGTTATTAAACTTCGCCTGGTGCGAGGGGGCAGATGGATGTGCTGTGTCATTGCCAGCTGCATTAATTGCACGGTAAAGATTTTCAATTATTTAGGTAGAAATATGGATTGGAATTATACCAGGATTATTCAGGTGACTCTGACAAGCTGCAGCTTGAGGAGATGTATGGGAACAAATTGGGTGCAGCTCAGTTTGATCAGGCATTGACTGTTGTCACCTTGCCGCTGTTTTCTTTCTCTCTCCCTTCTGTGCACTCTGTGCAGATCAGATCAGTCCAGGAGAACATGAGCTGGTGCTAAAACAATTAATTCCCAGCATTTTTCCATCAGTATATCTGTGAAATTGTCCTGTTCCCAACCCTCATTACTCAAGAGCCCAAAGCCACTTGCAGAAAGGTGACAGCTTTAGTTAGAGTCTGTTTATCTTGGATTCAACCCATGGCAATGTTTCCTGAGCTGTTTCCCTGTATAAAACCCCCTGACATGAAAAAGCACCTTTGGAGGGTGGTGGCTGGGCTGAGGATCAGGTTCTGTGGGTGCTGGACATCATTGTTTGCTCGTGGAACTCTCTCTGCATGAAATTGCAGGAGCAAAGGGATGAAAATTGGGGCCAAAACAAAAAAAAAAATCGTTGGAGCCTCTAATTCATCAAGTTTTCCTGCAGTTGACATAACATGGGTTTTGTTTTCTGGGTAGGGATAGGTCCTGTGAATTGTGACAGAGTGCCTGGCAAAATTCAGCTGTGCAGTGTGGGTGCTGATAAGGTCGGCAGTCTGTGGGGAGGGGGATCCTTCAGGACCTGTGTCTGGATATAACATTTTCCCCAAGCCCCTTCATGTAAGAAGTTGAGAAACTTCGTGCAGAAATCCAGAAGTAAACAAAAATCACAGCACAGGGAAGTCTGAACTGATGGAAATCAGTTTAAAGTTATTAACTGCCTGATATGCTGCTGCTTTTACTCCAGCTTATACCCCAGTATAAAAAAATCCAAATTTTTGTGGTCATTTTTGTATATGCACCGTCTCCATGTTCTCACAGATCAGTCTAAAGGAAAAATAAACAATTGCATAATGCATATCATTTGAGTTTAGAGGGAGTTATTGAATTAAAAAATAATCAATCTGCAATCCGTCTTCCATCAGAGACTTGGTAGAGCAGCTCATTCTTCTGCATCAGGCAGGAAGGGTCATACCTCTGCTTTTATAGGGATTATTTACTTCCTGAATGTTTTATTTAGCTCTTAATTTCCAGTATATTAGCATGTCCCCTTGGCTGCCTCTGTGAGTTACCTGTGTCAGAGGGTTAGGGCCGGAGCACATAAATGTTAATTTAGGAGGTGCAGTAGCTTTTGCAGCACTGAGCTTACACATCAAAAGTTTCTAATACAATTTTCAGAGGTTGGAAGCGTGTGAAAGATGCAGGAGTTAAGGGCTCAGGGTAGAAATGGCTGGGGGATAACTGGAGGATACAAAAACACTGGTACTGTGGTATGGTTTTGACCTGGTAGGGATGGGAAAAACCCTCCCCACATTCATTACCCTATGTCAGCTTACACTAGGAAATGTAAATTATAGCAGAGATGCAAACAGGGGGAATGGAGTTCATTCTGTTCTTAATCTCTCACCAGAAAACCAGCTCTAAGCAGCCTGCACAGGTTTTCATAAGCAGTGGGAGGTGACAAACACTGGGGCAGCAATAGTAACCTCTGCAACAGGATGTGAGAGGTGATGAGTTTATTTCCAGGCAGGCTCTACGTGGTCTCTCTGTATCACACAGTGCTTTGTTCTTCTTCTTCTCATTGATTGCACTTATTGGTGGTGCAGGTTTAAGTGACCATCAGGACAAGGTGCCCTGGTCCTGCCACTGACCACGTTCAGATCCATGGAGACACACTCAGACCAGTGCAGTTCACCCGCTGCAGCTGCAAAGAGGGAGAGTTTTACTGATTTATTCATAAATCCCTTTAATGCTGCTCTGGGAGCAGAGGGGACCTTTGGCCACGAGTGCAAACAGCATTGCACAGCACTCTGCACCGGTGTGTAAACTCTCACCTGCTGCAGTGCAATTCCACACACACAACAAAGGTTCCTAAATAAGGAAAAGAGTTTCAGTTTACCTCTGAAGATATAAGGAAGATGAGCTAGAAAGTTCTGTTCCCTTCTTACAGTGGTTGGCTCACACAGGGGCACCTATTGGATCTTTTTTGGGATGTTTCTCAAGACTTGTGGCTGTTTTTATAGGGCAGCCAGCCAAATTATCCCTCCTTGATCGTTGTATACCCAAGAATGCGCTCAGAGTTGCTCAGTGCTTTTTGGGGTGTCTTAGCCAGGTGTAAAGGGCCGGATTTGTTTTTGTACCATTTGTTATTTTATCATTTATTAAAATATTTTTTTATTATTATTTTTTGATTTTCAAAGCACACCTAATCAGACATCTTGAAACTATTCTAGGCCGTTCTGAGGAGTGCTGGACACCCTCAGAACCTGACATACCTTGGTGAGGCTCACTGCACCCTGGCCTCAGGTAAGGTTGTATCATCCCTTAGAGAAGTGGAGCTTGTGGAGCCTCCAAAGGTTGATATTTTCTGCTTGTGGTGGGAGTGAAACAATTACAAGAGGTGGCCAAGCTGGCCACCCAGAGGTTTGTGCAGCATCAACGCTGGGATTTTCTGCAGGTTGACTACTTGTAACTTGTTTTTCTCTGGCCAAACCCCAGGATGTTGCTGTGAACTGGGTGTCCGGATGATCTCGGCTGCAGAATGAGAACTGCAGCTCTTCTGAGCAATAAGGAGCTGCACAGAAGCAGGAGTGGTAATGACAGCATGAATATGCAAGCAGCGCTCACTGCCAGCATCATCAGCACAGATGTTCTCCTGCATCTGGGGCCCACACACGCTTCATCCCTTCTGCACGTGTTCCCACTCAACCAGCTACTCTGAATATCCCCACCCGATGGGGGATGGCTGACTGTTCAGCCTTTGTCATTTTCTCCTCAAGTTTTCTCTGGTAACATCTGTGTGCAGCCATTACAGGCCTGGCTCTGGCTCCGTGTTGGGGCTGATTTCCTCTTCTGGTGGCAGCAACACTCTCATTTTCCATCCCATTGAACACGGAAAATAAAGCAACTGGTGCTGTCAGACGCCATCAGGCTGCACTTATCCCACCCAACCCTGGAAATGCTTGATCCTCCTGTCACTTCTGGGATAAGTGTGGAGTTGATGGAAGCACCTCTTCCACCAGGACAGTTGGGCTGTGCTTCTGGGCATCACCCTACAGTCAGAACTTTCTCTCAGCTCTGAGTGTGTGACATACTCCACCATCCACCCAGCAGACTTTGCACCTTCCCTTCATTTTTGGTCGTATTAAAAAACCAAAAGAGTAACCAGCCTATTTCTCAAACGGTTACAGAGCCCTGCTGGGCTGTGGGCTTGGTAGAGTCAATCCCATTTTTGGTAAGGAAGGCCTAGAACCCTGTTGTCTTGTTTTGAATGTTGGTGAGTGATTGATGTGTAAGGCAGTTACAAAAATCATCTGCTGCTTCTTCCACATTAAAGAGAGAGGGGAGTGTAATAACTGTCAGCTCAGCCTGCCTTTATCCTGCCCATATTTGAGTTTTCACCAGCCCATATTTGAGTGTTCACCTGCCCATATTTGAGTTTTCACCAGCCCATATTTGAGTTTTCCAGCACCTGCAGTCACATTACAGAAGTCTGTGAAAGCACAGAACGGTTTGGGTGGGAAAGGCCATCTCAGATCATCTCATTCCATTCCCCTTGCCATGGACAGGGACCTTTCCACCAGACCAGGCTGCTCCAAGCCTTGCCCAACCTGGCCTTGAATGCTCCCAGTGGAGTTGATAAGGCACGTGCAAGTTCTGACAATAAACACAGGGTTTGCAGCGTTCCCTCGGATGTTCACCATGGTTCTTCCTCTTGGGAAACACAGAAATCACTGAAATGAAGGAACAAACAGCCTTGTGAGTTCCCAGCTCCTAGGAGCAGGATTGGGATGAGGTTGTTAAGAACATATTGCAGTTTAGTTATCAAATGTGTTTGCAGGAGTTGGGTTGTCCCTGGCTTGCTCGTTAGTGGTGTGTGCTTCCCGTGAGCAATAATTGAGATTAAACATCCTCCGGGGAAGGAAGTAATTTATTTTGTAGTAAACTGATATCTGTTGATATTTTAACGTTTTCTTACATTATTTATCGGTAGATTTGCATCCATGAACTGGAAAATATAATCTTTTATTGGGTAAGAAAAGTAATTTAATGTTAAAATTAAATAAAATATTAATTACATATGAAAAGGCTTATGTAGCACAGGCCACGTACTATATATTATTACAAATTGTTCATGCTGAATAAATTGCTTTGCAGAGGAAATGGGAATACATTAGCAGAAAATAGAAGCACTGGAAGGTGGCTGTTCACTTTCCTGGATTGGTTGGTATGACTGAGCAGGCTGCACACGTGGTTACATCTCCTGAAGACAGGAAAGCAGGAGAGAAATGGGGGGATGGCAGCGGTCTGTCCTTGGGCCTGGAAAGGCTCTGCTGGCTGAAAGCTCCCTGGCTGCAAGGCAGGAGAATTCTGCTCTGTGGAATTGGTTTGTGTTTCCTTTCCCTCTCCTGTCTGAGAACCTGCAGCTGGGAAATCTGGGGCTCCCCCACCTCGCTTTTCCAGTTCATCAAAACCCTAATGATTCAAGGAATGGTGTAATTGAGCAAAGAGCTGGATTAAAGTTGTGACAATTCATTTAGGCCTTTAATTCATGTCAGGCAGAGGACAAGCTTGGCTGGCAATGGGGAGAATGGTTAAATGGTGATGGGGAAAACATTTCATTTCATCCACAACATCAATATTCTCTATTAACACCAGATCTTGGTGCAGGCCTTCAGCACACAATTATTCCTGGATTGTACATTAATTTCTGTGATGAGTCTTGGCCTCATTTGGTGTTTTATGTGCTGAACCAACCCATATCTGAAGCAGGGAACTGCTTGCTTAGATGGATAATGTCCTGGCAGTGAAGGCAACACCTCTGAGGGTTGTTGGAATAATGTGCATGGCCTCTGGGGCTGGAAAACCTCCCCGAATCCCACGTCATGGCTTTGAACTCAGCACTGCTTTGGGTCAAGATGATTTATTCTGAGGAAACACTCTCACCTGCTGCACCCTGACCTTGGCAGAGCTGCTTCCACTGCACTGCACAGCCCCTCCTGCAGCACTGCTGGGAGGTCGCCTCCCTGCAGGATTTGTGACAAAGATGAAAGTTCTCTCCCAGCCTTTTTCCTGAGAGCTAAATCCACCACAAAAACAGGGCTTTCAAGACTTTTTCTAAGCACAGAAATGTTGAGCACTCAGATAAATATCATACTTTATTTTTTTTCCCCTTGCAGCCACCTCAAAAGGCGTCTGTGTTTAATTCACAGCTACTCTGCACCCATTTGGGAGTGTCCTGCAACTCCCATCCCTTTTCTACAACCACTGTAATACTCAGCTAATTTGAGTAGTTTTTGTTCTCATGTAAACTGTGTGTTTCTGCGGGCCGGTTGTTGAGTGATTAATAATTAATACTTGTGTAATTTCACCTGAATATCTCCAATCTAGTGAGATTTTTGCAGTATCCTTTAGAGTGCTGGACTGCCAAATGCCGGTAAAACTTTGTGCACAGAAATAAATTTATGGAATGAGGCCTGCATGCTTGTGCTGCAGCTAACTGTATTTTAATAATATCCCACACCAAGTGATACAATAATCTAAATATTCAGTGTGTGGAGCTGTCAGTGCGTGTCCATCCCTCATGTTCTCCTTATCTGGGGGCCTTTACATCAAAGGCCCTCTTTGGTGCATGCAGTCATGCATGCATTTAAATTCACCACACCGAGGTGATTTTCCTGGCATTCCTTTGTACGTTT
This sequence comes from Cyanoderma ruficeps, assembly GCA_008694505.1. NCBI lineage: Eukaryota > Metazoa > Chordata > Aves > Passeriformes > Timaliidae > Cyanoderma > Cyanoderma ruficeps. The sequence goes on from VZDJ01000049.1 coordinate 3,600,401, forward strand.
GATGATAAAATTCTGGTGTGCTACTTCGTTATGATGCAGGATGATTCCTGCGCCGTTGTCTCTCAAAGATATCGGTGTATTTCATCTGTATTTCCACCCTGTCTCTCCGAGCACACAGGGGCAGCGATGAATTCCACTCTTAAAAATGTGCTTTATTCTGGCCACACGGACACAAAAAGCAGCATTAACTACCCAGAACATCCAGAGTTTGAGGAGAGTGCTCAGGGCAGCTGTGCTGGAAACAGCATTTGCCCTTTTACAGCTCCTGGATGGATCCTGAGTTGGAAACAGGAATCCCTTCACTCAAACAGGTGCTCTCGTGGACATATTAAATGAATATATACCCCTGTTATCAGGGTGTGTGGATATTTCCTCACAGGAATGCTGTTGGGAGTCTATTGCCTGTCATAACATTGATCCAGGCAGTCAGCTCCAATGGATTTGTTAAACGGGTTTTTTACATCAGCACATAAACCCGGGAATTTATGGCTTGCCATAAGGCACACAAAGTGAGATTTCAGCTCCCTGTGGTGCACAGAACATCACGCGTCAGGGATGTCACTGTTCCTTGTAGCATCTATTACTCCAACCTGCTGCTAAAATGCAATTCTAGGCTGTGCCTCATGTATTTCAGGAGATGGGCTAAGACAGGAGGATGGATAAATTGCTGTGGGGTGGTGGCGCAGAGGTGGTAAAACCTATCCTTCTCTGAAACTTTTTGTGATTTTATTTCTGACCCTTTCTAACCCAACTTTTTGACAACCCTGACAGTTCAGATGACCACTAACAGGACGGATTAATGGAAAACACAGGGAAATCAAAGTGATGGAGGTAAACAATGTACCACAGCTAAATGATGGCAGTCAGTCAGTCTAAAATGAACTTTTTCATGCCAACAAACTCCTCTGCAAGCTCCATTTGTGTACAGCAGCTGATGCTAATTGCTGCTAGCAGTGCTGCTCGGGCTCTCCTCCAGTGCCTCTCTGCTGAAGGGCCTCTTGCAGTTCTGAAGAGCAATTTCTGTCCCCCACGCAGCCAGCAGCAGTTGCCCAGCAAGCCCTCGCAGTGTTTCAAAAGCTGCTGCCAAGACTTTAGAGCTTCCTTTCCATCCACTCATCATCTCCAGGCTTAGTGTTCTCAGTGACAATAGCAATTATCACCAAAAAGGCTCAATAGGGTGAGTTTTGACTGTCTCTAGAAATAGTTCAGACCTTTAAAGCAATTATGTGCTTCCCAGCAGCCACAAGCTCCCAACAGCAGCAGCTGCTCCAGGTAGGCTGAGGTCGAAGGAAACCTTTTGAGGTCGAAGGGAACTTTTTGTTCCCTTCAAAGAGGTGCAGAATTTATTGATGGTGACGCCTTAAGTTTGAGCTTTCATGTATTTCAGACTCTGTGCTGCCCACGGGTGCAGTTCTGAGCTCACATTCAGTGTCACTCAGCTCTGCACACAGCAGGGACACAAAACAAATCCTTTTCCTGCCGCACACCAAGGAACTGGTTGCAAGTTTTCAGGCCCAAAAGTATGGACAAGGCTTGCTGAAGAGAGAAAACAAGAAGGATGAGACCTCAAAACCTGAAGCTGTAATTGGATAATTAAACCCCAATGTGCAAATGAACCAAAACTTATAAAAGCATGAGACCTTGCGACCATTTGTCCATTTTGTGACCATTTTGGGTCCACCTTGGGTGTAGCCCTGGCCAGGCTCTTGTCCTGCCCAAGGTGGATCCTAAATGTCTTTCAATAAATCTCTGCTTTTTTCTCTGGCTGTGTCCAGTCTCTGTTCCAGCTCAGCCTTCCCAAGACATCAGTGGTGTTACCTTGGTCTGACAGGCACAAACCCCCTTGTGGGGATTTTAATTATGTGTGACCTGTGCTTTTCTGCGAGTCCCAGCACCAAATGTATCCTCACACGGATGCAGCGAGCTCCTGAGCCGACTCCCGTTCTGCTGGGTGAATTTCAGCCTTGTTTCATTTTCATTTCATGCACCGGTGTACAAATTTCTTATCAGCTTCTTGCCAGAGTAAAGCGTGTCCCATGCTGGGCAGCTGGATGTCAGGGCAGTGTAAAAATAAAATTATTTTCCATTGGCTGGGCTTTGGGAATGGAGAGTGGAGCGAAAAGCCAGTTACATCCCAGCCTCCATTTCACGCATTTCTCAGGTAAATAGTGACCACAATCAAAGGGTTGCCTGCTGGCTGCTTGATACCTGCTCTGAGGAGGGATAACAGCCCTGGCTGTGCTGGCAGCTGTGCCTTTCACAGGTGGGATCATCACTGTCCTTGGAGCCCGTGGGAGATGCGGGGTATCAGCTAACGTTATAAATGAGATTATTTAAAATAATAAAAATTATTATTTAATAAGAATATTAAATTATTATTTGATAATAATTTAAATTTTAAAAATTAAATTTAAAAATGAAAAATATAACATTTTTTTCTCGCGTGACAGTGAATACGAAAAAAATCGAACAAAAATTACAGCCACGAAAAAAGGGTCAGTTCGATCCAGGGTATCGACACTGGGTGAACGTGGGACAGGCCTTTGTATTTGGTGATTTCTGTCTCCTTTGTCTTTCTTTGGGTGTCTCCGGGCATCCTGGAATTCCCCTTTTGTTACATGTTTCCAGCCTCTCAGGGATGTCCTTATACCTCATTTTGTTTCTTATTACATTTTATTTCCAGCACGAATTAATGCACAGAATTTTCTCATAACAGCTAACATCTGATACGTGCTGCACACTCACACACTCACACTGCTCCGGGGAATTCCCTCTCAGCCCCTCTCCCAGCACATCCCACCCCAGGCTCTCAGTCTCCCCTGTGCTCTGAGGTAGCTCTGGAATGTGGATGGCAGTGGCTGGGTGCTGTCAGAGCTCCTCTGGCCCTGTGGTCTCTGGCAATGACAGAAATCTGCTCTCTCTCAGGATGCACAGACCCTCCCCTTCACACTGATAATCCAGATTTTAGCTGGAATGCACAGACCCTCCCCTTCACACTGATAATCCAGATTTTAGCTGGATTGGGGTGAGGGCTGGACTTTGTGCCATCTTCTGGAGCGAGTCCTCTCAGCACTGTTCTCAGTGAATAGACAGGAAAAGAAAAACTCTGTGAAAGGATGTCTGGCAGAAGCTGAGAGCCAGCCTTCCACACGAGCTCAGACTGCTCTGTGCAAAAGTTTGGTCAAAAAACTCCAAGAGGGACCTGCATGGGTACAGAACATAAGGAAACCTGCCTTCCCATGTGTTTGGATCTATGGTTCATTGATCTAGGTGACTTTCTTTTTTTATTTTCAACGTTTCATTGTGGTCACAGCCCTGATCTGACATCAGAGTCCTCTTGGAGCAAATTCTTGGGGTGCTTTAGATGGTCCATTGGAGGTGAGAGAAGTTTTAAGGGCAGATGACCTGGAGTCCAGGGTAGGTCTGGCTCAGAGCACAGCCTTTTTCTCAGTGGATAACCTTCATAACCTCTCTCTCTTTCTGCTTCTGCTTATAAAGCTTGCAGGTATTCTTTATCTTTTAAACTTTTCTCCCTCCAATTTGATTGAAACCTGATGGACAGGCTGAAAAGCTGATTAGTGACAGAAAGACAAGCTGTGCACTCATTTGTGTACCTTATTCCCTGATAAGATCCCAGGCTAGGATCTATAAATTATAAAAGAGCCGCCCTAAATTTCACCAGATAGGCTTTATCACGAGGAGAAAGAAAGGGAAGGGGAAAAAAACAAAAGAGAGAATTATTTGTTTATTCCCTGGATAATGCTTCAGGCATCATTATTCTTGGAACCCTGTAGCTTGCCACATCAAGCGAAGCATCAGTTTCTGGACACCCTGCTGACCACAGGAGGAAGGATGCCAAGTCCTTCCCAAGCCCAGGACAAACAGATGTGCTGCCTGCAGTGCTGAGCCACCGAGTGGAAAGGTTGGATCAGTTTCTAGGAAATTAACATTATTTAGCCTTTAGCAGAGAAATCCCATCCCGGGTACTCTTTTTCTAATATTTTTTTTTCTCGTAGCCTCTGTTTCATTTGTACAAATTCCCTCGGTGTCACTGGTGATGGTTTTTTTGGTTTTTTTTTTGGGTATCTGCACGCTGCAGAGGATCAAACAGCAGAGGCTGCAAAAGCAAACACATGAGCTTGGGCGATATGGCACAGGAGTGCAGGCTCCTCACTCTGCTGGCTGCTGCTCCCAGTGCCACAAAGAAAATTCCTTCCCAAATACAATGACTGTCTGAAGCCCATTCAAACCAGAGCAGGACAAACCTCAGAAGGGCCCCGGGGTTCTGTTTGGCTCAGATAAGCTTCAGAAGGGATCCAACTGTTTTGATGATTATCAGGGAGCCTTGCATCTGCCAGACTGGGCTGTAAAACTTGTCAGAAGCTCCCAGACTTCTTATGTTTTTGCGGGTTTTTTTTGGGGTTTTTTGTTGGTTTTTTTTGCTGCTACCTGCTTTGAGACAGATGCACGTCTGGAAGGGCCCCAGTGGTGGAGATGAGTGGCACAACTAGAAAGAATTCAAATGGCCAGAAGTGTTGGTGTTCTAAGGAATGTGGCCCTTCATTCTCTGATGCCAGCTGGGCAGGACTGATAGAAAAATGTGTGGAAAAGGAGGAACAGCCATTGCCTTTTAGATCCCAGCAGCAACAATAAAATTCCCACTTTTCTGGTTGCAAGAATTTTCATTTTTGGGCCAGTTTCCAATTCATTTGTGGAATTTTTCCATTTTTTTGTACGTCTCGTGCAAACCAGGACAGAGTTGGGAGCTCCTCTTGCCATCTCTATAATTTTGGGTGGAACAAAGCACAGGTTCTGGCTGACATTCTGACAAAATACAGATTATCAATGTGTGGTGCTCACTTGGCTGCTCTCTCTTCTTTCATATTCTGGTGCTGTTTGTGAGACTCCTGTTCCCTTGCAGCTGCCTTGGGTTTGTGTTGATCCTGCTCTTTCCCTATTTGCCACCACCTTTTTCAAGGGAAAAGCTTCCAGGGAAGCACCAAGAGGAACTGACAAGGTAGCAGAAGTCTGAGTGTTAGAAAAGAACACCCTTTGAAAAAGGTGCTCCAAAATGTCCTTTTTGTAGAGATTCTGAACCTTGTGCAGTATTTGTCAGTGGGAGATGAGCTTTTGCCCGTTCTTGCTCCCATTTCTGAAATGTGCACAAGTTCTGAGTTGCAGATCCACAGGTGGTGAGAGTGTTCTTTTCAAATAAATCCATATAAATGGCAATTTTGGAGGCTGACATCCCCAAACTTTTAGAACAGCTTTCTTAAATGGTTTGGGGAAAAAAAAATAAAATTACCACTATCCATTAACAGTAAAACCTTTATGTTAAAGCTCAAATTTTGCTTTAAAAAGAGGTTGAAAAAGGATTAATCAGCAGCTACCAGGCCCTATTACAACATGTGGAGGAACTTCAGCCTGGAGCTGAGGTTAACTGACATGAAATTACAAGGCTGGGATAGTTTTGCACTCCGAAATTTCTCTGGCTTTGCTTGTCAGAGAGCTGATTCCAGAGGAATCTTTGCACTGTAGGCTGAAAAATGCATTTTGAGACCCAAATTCCTGAAGCATCATGGTTGTCAGGCCACAGAGCAGCACAGCAGTGTGAGTGAATTCTGAGGGAATCACTCGGCGGATAAACTCCCAGTTTTCATCCAAAGCTGTGCATTGTTGGTAATGTCATATTTCCATTGGATCAATCCTTACTCCAGGAGCTGTTTTTACATTCGTGTCCAGGTTTGTCTGCAACAAAGTCAGAGTTCTTCTCTCTTTGGGCTGAAGAAACTTCTCCTGTTCCCTATATCCTGTATTTTACTGGTCCAGATGAACTCCAGCAAGGAGGGACACTTTGCAATCTCTGCTTTTTTGCCATCAGTTTAAAAATTTCTGTTCCTTTTTGCAAAGAAAAGGCTGCGAGAGTGTCAAGCACCTTAGATTTTCAGATTATAAATTCTATTCTTTCTCAGCCTGAAGAGCCCTTGACCACAGCTTCATTCTTTGTTTCCCACAAGAGCCACTGATTAAGTCAGAGGGAACAGCCAGGATTCAAAGAAAAATTGGCATTTCTAAGCAAAAAGTAATGACTCAAGTGGAAGGATTTCACATGAATGCTCTTCTGCTGTGATTTGAATGTATTTTGGGTATATGGGTTAAATGTATTATTCTTTGGTGATCTGCAATAATATCTTGCATCTCTAAGAAAAAAGATTTTTTTTTAAGAAGTTATATGCTTTCTTCAAAGCTGTGGCTGAATTAATTCTTAATATTATGAGAGTTAAAACATCACCTTTATCTGAATGGCGAGGGAAAACCTCAGAAAATATCTGCAGCAATAACACTGGTCAGTGGCTCCTGTGTCATCCCTGGGGAGCTCCTGAGCACAGGGATGTGCTGCTGCATCTCTCTGTGCACCGCAGCCTCTCCTGGGGGAATTATATTCCTTATTATTTCTATTGTCTGCTTGTGTTGCTGGAAGATGACACAGATCTGGTCTTGTTTTCTGGACCAACACATGAGTGACTTGGAGGCTTTGCAGTGTGGAAAAGATAAGGAGAATGAGATTAATCAAGAGGAAGGCTGAGGTGCAGAACAGTAACATGAATACAACTCAGCAATTACATTTTTACCATTGCTAATACTATAGCTGATGTTTTTCCTTCTTATTATTATTTTTTTAGCAGTTTCAACAAGGATTTCTGTAGAAGTTAGAACCAAAAAAAAAATCCATCTAGGAGTTTTCTGCTGGCTCACTCACAAGGACTGTTTGTTTTTATTTTTACTTTTATCTCCGTCAACTCGGACTGAAATTAACTGCCAGAAATAAAAATTCCAATTCACATTCTTAATTACCTGCCTTCAGGTATGCTCATGGATCATCATGGGCTGAGGGAGCCTGCGATGACGGTACAATAATTTCGGGCTTGGCAGCACATTAAACAAACACGTTCAGCCACAGAGGTTCAGCGCTGCCCTGGGGACATCCCTGGGTGTGCTTGTGACCCCGGGGCACGGGGGCTGCTCCAGGGCTGTGACAAGAACAGGGCTCAGCCAGGAGCAGGTTCTGATCGTGTTTGAATGCAGAAGGGTTTGTGGGGTTTGTTCCTGTAGCCGTGTCCAATTCCATCAGCTGTGCCCAGCTCTGCCCACAGGCAGATAAAACCCCTCTGTGTCCCTGCAGGGGAAGGTCTTTAATCAGCTGGGGAGACAAATCCTGCTAATTCTGTCCATGCTGATAGCCTCCTTATCTCTAATGAGACAATTTCGGCTGATAATAATCTGGAAGTTGTTTTGTTTCACGGAGAGAAAGATGGGCCCGGCTCTGCAGACCTCACTCCATTCAATTAAATACAGAACATTGCAGGTCCTCCTTCAATCCACTGGAAAACTTCTGGTTTGATGTGCTTAATTTCCACAGTAATTCTAGTAATCGATTCCCAGCAATCCAGCAAAGCTGTTGAATCAAGAGGATCTGAAATCTGGCAGCACAGAGGGAGAGCAAACAGTGGGACAGAGGGCTCTGCACCCCTGGCTGTGGCAGCTCAACCAGGGCCTTGCTGCAGGCTGGTGAATTCTCCCTCTGCTCTCCCTGAGAACCAGGCAGGGTTGGGGCATGAGGATACAGGAAAGATTTACATAAATATAAATTTATATATAGATACATATCTCTGATGTATAATATATAATATATACATTATATATTGTTGCCCTGAGGTTTTCTGTCTTTTGTCTTTCTGAAGAAGTTTCACCCGCAGCCTTGATGTAAACAATGTTTATTCTTAGAATGTTTGCATTCTTCTCCTCTGAGAGAAGAAATGATTGATGGTGATCTTCACCATCCAGGTTGAGAGGTGGCGACCTCTGTAGCCAATCTCTGGACCTCTGTACAAATGTATAAAGTAATTAAATTGCAAATAAAGTAGGAGAGTTCCCCACTGCTGCTGTGTCTGCCTGCTCTCTTTCTGTCCCTAAAGTGGGACATGCCCAGCCTTGGCTAGCGACAATGTATAAAACGTTTTTTCAGATTTGGCAAAATATTTGAGATACTGAATTTCTTTGTTTGCCTTATCAAACCAGAAACTTTTTTCTTCCTCCTTTTTTCCTCCTTTCTTTTCCTTATTTCCTCTTCTTTTTGCTTTTCTTTCTCTTTTTATTTTAATATTTCTTTCAATTTTATTTTAGAGCAGACTCGTTAGCCTGTGTATCAGCCAGGGCTCTGAGCAACCTGATCTGGTGGAAGGCGCCCCTGCCCGTGGCAGGGGGTTGGAAATATGAGCTTTCAGGTCTCTTCCAACCCAACCCATTCCATTATTCCATCTCTCTGCTTCCACACTCTTGAGCTGGATCAAGGAAAAGTGTCAGAAAAGTAAAAGCAGAGCCTTTTACAGCAAGACAGCTGATTAAAGCGTGTCAGCTGAAGTGAGAGAGCAACAAGGGTCCAAGGTTTGGGGTGTGCTCTTGGTGATTAAACACAACCCAGTCGTGCAGCCCAGCCAGGAGTGAGGAAACAGCTCTCAGCAGGACAGATTTGCTCCTGGTGTCTGCGGGAAGGCAGCACCCACTGTGCTGAGTGAGACATCTCCCCATCAGCACTGGCTGCTTCTGCTCTCACCCAGCTCTCAGATTGCTCTGATGGTGCTGTAGGACCTTCCCTGGGTTCTGTTTGGGGTAGGCCAGTTTGCTTTGGAATGGGAGAGGAGCAGAGCAAAGTTCTGTTCTGTGCAGTCTCTGCTCACCCCTCTGCTTTCTTTGTTCAGCTTTTGTGGTTTTAAGAGCTCTCCAGGAGCTGTTTGTGCTGAGCTTGGGAGCTGTGTACGGTGAACCCTCCTGACCTTGCTGCAACAATGTATAAAATAATATTTCAATATTTCCCTTGCAAATGCTTCCCCATTGAGTCACTTGGCTAAATTCAAATTAAGCCGCTGTTCAGAGTGAACGAGGATGACAGAACTGAACCCTCAGAGAATTACAAAAATCCAGCACAATTTAAATTGTGCTACCTACAAGTTTCCCACTTTCCTGCAGGAAAATGAGCGTCCCTTGTTACCATGAGTAGCGTGCTCCGAGATATTCCATCTGGAGCATGTAATCTGTGAGCCTGAGCCTGCCTCTGAACCAGAATTTTCATTAAACTCTACAAAGAGGTGCTGAGTTTCAAACAAAAAACCCAAGAAATGAAACAGAGCAAAACTCCAGAGTTTTGATGAGTTCAACTCTGAATTTTGGTCGCATTTATAGAGGTTTGGGTACAGGAAATCAGGCAAAAACCACCAAATTAATTTGAGTCCAGTCTTTAATTAGCTTCCCTCAGATAAGCAATTTAAAGTGATCTTAAATTTAAAAGTTTATCCAAAGGCCACTGGAGTTGCTTGGAGTTTTTTCCACTGACATGTGCAGGCTGAAGTGTCCAAGTGGCACAGTTTAATCTGAAACATGTGATTGTTTAATCTGAGTTTATCATGAGTTTAATCTCAAGCATGTTTCAGTGAGGCACAAGCCATGTTTGCTAATACATGCCAAGGAGCTTTTTACCTTGTTACTCTAATTAAATATTCAATTAGAACAAGCGTTTAGTTTAATTGAGCAGTTACCTGATAATCTGCACATGCTTAATGGGGTAAATGCATGAGGCAGGTGTGAAAAAACCCCCCAACCCTTCAGTAAATTAAACTAATACAGCCTTCAACGAACTAATGAGGTGTTGTGGGAGTTGCATCTCAATTAAAAATCTATAAGGGTGTAAAGAACTTAATGGAAGTTGTTTGTGAGTTTTGCCTGCTTTTCCATGGAAGGGAGAGTTGGTGAGAAGCTCCTTAAACACATGGATGAGTTGGAAGTGAAGACTGAAAAGCCCCAGATAGCAGAGACAAGCTGTTCCTGCCTGGTCTCATCACCTTGGTGTGCTTCCAGACATCCAGCCTGTAAGTTTAGATTACAGGCTGGTCCCCAAAATAAAGTAAAATTAATATTTTACAGGAATCTAATGAGGGACTTTCCAAAAAAAGCTACAATTAGTTTTCTAAACCCTCAAAAAGATAGGCACATCATCTTTTACTGGAGTAATTACCAGCTACAGGATTAATGAGTTTGAAATTTGCTGTTATTTTGTTGGGATTACTCTTGACAGATGGACCTGTGATTTAGCATAACACTTTCTTTTTCTTGTTATAAAAATAATACTTTTTAACACCAGGAAATTATTTGTCATACTCAAAGTGTCAAAATATTCAGAAAGCTGCCCAGAACAGGAGTTAACCAAACACTACCCAACGTGAGTTTTATTGTAAATTGCATGGGTTGCTCTATAAATCACAGAGTGTTGTATTTCCCATTTCTGCACCAGTTTATCCCGTGGAGAACCTGAGCACCAGGGCTGGGATTTGATGATGCAGCAGATAAATTACAGGAGATACAAAAAAGGTGTGCTTTTGAGAGGATCAGATGTTGGGTCCCATCCCAGGGTCTGTATGAGCCAATCTCCAAATCTGCTGAAACCAAAAGGAAAACCTGTGTTGTCTTAGTGTCCATTGAATCCATAGAACTTTCTGAAAATTGCTCAAACCATTTCTTCTGAAATCCATGGCAAAACCCCCAAACCTCTTCATTAGGGGTGTTATTTCGGATTCTGCTTTTGAAGATTTGTCCAGCTTCCATATGGAATAAATCCAGGAACGAATGAGAAGCTGATTCAGCCATCAACATCTCCTGGCCTGTGCTGTTCAAGGATTCAGGATTACAATCCCAAATTTCTCATTAGTTTTACAAGTGCAGCTGCTTCTCTCAGCAATTTTTTAACATCAGGTAGGCGTTTGCATTGTTAGGCTTAGAACCAACATTTAGTCTTGATACAGTACAAGCCAAAACTAGAGTTTAAAATATTGATCCGTTTTTGGCATTGTCATTGTGGCAGAGTTAGAGGTACCTGCGAGCAGCCTGTGACAGTAGGTGCGCTGGAGGAGGCTTAATTCCCTTTGATGAAGTGCTTATTTTAAAGCACAGACATTATCTGTATTGCAACCCCGTATGCTTTGGAGTTTTGCATAATTTCCAGCAATCTCAGTGCTGGAATTCTTCCCCATTACGCATTCCGCTGGTTAATTTATGAAGTGTGAGGAATAAAGTTGGTTGAAATTAAATTTGCTTTGGTGATACTTAATCTTTCTCCACAATACGTGCCGTAATTAACATATTAATCTGTAACAAATGCTAAAAGTTTCTTCCTAATCGCTTTGCCGTACATTTCATTTGACATTTCAGTTATATTTCACTGCCTTGCCCCGTGAGCCGAAAGCGATAAAAAAAATTCAATGAAATTGGGCATATTCACACTAAGAATCTGATTTTTGTGTAAGATTAATTTGATTTTTTGTGAAAAGGCTCCGTGGCTGGGAAGAACGTGACTTACATGAACAAAAACACCATTTGCTAAATGCCAAGGGGAAGGGAAAGGGGGATAGAATCAGAACTTAGAGATGATTATGTAACATTTTAGATGCACCCTGAGCTGTCTCAGTGGAAGTTAAGTGAGAAGCATGGCAGAGGCACATCAAGTTGCATCTTTATGGGAATAAAAAGCTTACAAACCACAGAACCTGCTGCACCCTGGAAATGAATGCAGAAATCTGCTGGCATCACAGCCTGCCGTGGGTCAAACCCCTCTCTCAGCACAACAGCCGAGCTCAGTTAAACTCTGGGAGCAGTTGGAGGAACTTTAACGAGATTGATGGAGTGATTTGTTTTGTTACAATGTGTCTCGGTTTGAAAGACAGGTGCCTGCTAGGGAAGGCAGGAGCCTCCCTTGGAATGGAGAATGTAAACCTCCTCCCTCTGAATTATTATAATTTTGAAATTAAGGGTCCCTCAGGCGAAGATATGGGAATAGGAATAACAGTTCTTTACTAGGAAAATTAAAATAAAAATTCAGTAGTGCAAAAAAACCCACTGCCAGAGTCAGAACACAGGACGTGACACTCTGTTGGTCAGGGTGTTCTTTGGTGTCACTCCAGTCAAGCCCTCCTGAGTGACAGATGTGGTTCTGTTGGAGCAGAGATGATCCTGGAGAAGGGTCCAGTGGTGGTGAGATAGGTCTGGTTTTCCTCTGGCAATCCAGTGCAAACAGGCTGTGCTGGTGTTCTGAATCCCAGCTTTGATCCAGGTGGGAATTCTGGGCTCCTCCCCCTGGGTGGAGCATCTCCCAATGGGATGATGGAATTGTATCAGCCATGCAGTGAGCCTCGATGGCCCATGAACAGCAGATATCCCCTGGAGAGCGGATGGGTCCTGGAAGGGATAAAGAAACACTGCTCCACCTGGTTTTAACAGCTGGTAATAGAACACATACTGCTGGTTACATCTTGCATTGCAACCTAAGACACAGTGGCAGCAACATTTTGGGGTTTAGTTTCTCCCTCAGTGCTGGGAATTAAACATGGCAGTACTGAGGTTAATCTGGAAGAGTTACGGAAGCAAGGTGATCACAGAAATGCCTCGTTGGGTTCCGTCAGGGTTCTGTTGGATCAGCTCTTCTCTTTAATGGCTGAGAGGTTTTTGGTAGACAAATTATTATTGTTTGCATTGGAGTAGCAGCTCAACGCGCCAGTGGACAGGGATTGACAGAGTGACAAAGGATCGTGAGCTGGGTCCTGCCTCAAGTGATTTATAATCTAATAAAAGAACTCTAGAAACCTTTTGATAGAGTACTGAAATGATAGTATGGCATAATATGGTACACCTAACTAAGCAAACCCATTAATCTATTTGTTAATTTTGAATTGATTTCCCCAAAGCCTCTCTCACAGACTTTTCAATTATTGCAAAAGGGAAAACCCTTTTTCCTGGGATTACAGGAGAATGTTTCATTAAATAGGAGCAATTGAGGGATAAGGTGGCAAATTCCCAGTGTTGCTCCTGCAGAAAAGAAAGTCCAAAACTCCAGATCCTCAAAATTGCTGTTCATCTTTGATTGTACACTGGGAGCTACTCATTACTTTTTCATCAGTAAATGATCCATAATTAGAAGTTGCGATCCTGTCAGTGCTTTGACCCGAGGACTGTAAATTACACCACAATATGGATTTGTTTTTTGTGGCCCCCTCTGTTTTCCTTTCCAGAATTTCTCCTGTCCTACTAAACTTCTACTCCTGCTCTATTTGCCTGTTTGAATTTTCCTTCCAAAATGAAGCTATCAATGTTTGTCTTTTTAAAAAATTTGATAAACTTCAGACTATTTCTCTAAATTTATTAGTCTACTGGACAACCCTTTTTTCCCCCAGAAGCATTTATTGATTTTGCATTATTTTTACAGTTTAGTGTCCAGAAAAACCCTGGCAGTGTCCAAAGCCAGGTTGGACAGGGCTTGGAGAACCCTGGGACAGTGGAAGGTGTCCCCGCCCATGGCAGGGGTGGCACTGGATGGGGTTTAAGGTCCCTTCAACCCAAACCAATCTGGAATTTCCTGAGGAGCTCTGCTTGTGGGCACTTGACTGTCACACTGTGCTGTGTCCTGCTGCATTTCAAGCAGCCTCTGCAGCATAAATCCTTCAGGAATTTGCTGCTCAACAGAAATTATTAATCTCACTTAGTCCTACTGAATTTAAAATGGATGGCATCTCCTGTTCAAGGTACTTTGCCAGAGATGGAAACCAATTTTGACATGATGGATTCCTGAAAAATATCCCCATTTCTTGTCAGTTATTTATTCCCCTGGCGCTGAAGCATTAATGCTCTAATATTTTATTCCAGATATTTTTTCTGGGCACTGAAGTTAAATTAGCTCCTCTCCAGCTGTCTGTGTCTTCCTTTTCACCTTTTTGTGGAGCTGGGTGTGTTATTTGCCCTTCTCATTCTTCTGGGGCCTCCCCTCTGCTTTGAGAGGCGGGCTGCTTGTGAGAGCTGAGCTGATCATCCCCTCCTGGCTCACAGCTCTGCTGTTTGATTCAGCATTTCTCTGATATCAGCATATGAGAACAGGCAGGAGAAACTCCTGGCTCTCTTTTCCCAGTCGGTAGGCAAGGAATGACTGGAGCAGAAGAGAGAGGGATGTCTGGGCTTAGCAGGGTTATAATTAAAGAGAACAAAGAAATTGAGAACAAAGGTGAAAAATAAAAGGGAGGGGTGAGAAAGGAAAGAAAAATAAAAGACCTAAAGTGTCACAGAGTGGCAAGAAGTGGATTTAAATCACTGATATGCTTTTAGGTAATTTTTAGCTTGAGGTCTTGCTGTTTCTCCCCTTTTTTTCTTTTTTGTCTGGAACAGAAAAAAGAAGTTTTGCAGCATTAGGTTGCTAAGAAATACTGCCATTGGGATTTCCCTCTGCCAGACCATCAAAGCACCGTGCATATGCCAGCAAATATGTGTATTTTATGAACAAATAAATATGTAGATATACATTCTCAGCAGAATTGATGGCTGCCGGTGATAGTTCTAATCTAGGTAGAAATAGCTTTGACTTGAAATCCTGGCCATACCTCATGGCACTTGAGATCCCAGAGGTCCTGAACTGTCATTTGAGCCCTGAAAGAAAAATTCATGTGAGCGCAACACTGGACAGCTGGTCCAACCCTTCCCTGGCAGGATGTTATTACAAATCTCCTCTAATATTCTGGTTGGAAGATTTCTGCCAACACGCTCAGCATCAGCCCAGAGACCAAAACTAGGGGTTGAAGTCCTCATCTCTGATATTTCTGTCTGTGATAACTCATTTGGCTCTCTGTGCTCCAAAGAAAAACTGTTCTGTACCTGCTGTATTTGTAACCCAAACAGTTCTAGTGAACTCACCACTGAAATTCTGCCTCTGTTCTTACACTAAGAACACCAAACTGCGCATTTGGAGGGATTTTGGTTTGGGTTTTATTTTTCAGATTGGTGACTCATTTTCTAGACAAGGTGAAATAAATAGTTGATGTTTCATGGATGTGCAGTAGATGGACTCATTCTTCTAAAATATACCAGATTTTATTTTGTTCTTCAATATTAGTTAAGAATTCTAAACCCTTTTCCTCACTCCTTTTTTTCACTTACAGTACACTGCATTTAGCAGTTGAAGGGCACTTTTTCAGGATAGTTTACAGGGAATATGTTGTACACCTCCAAAAATCCCCACTAAAATTAAAAAAAAACCATTTTCATATGGATTTTAAAAGAGGAAAGTAATGTTAAAAAATCATCAACTCATTCCCTCATCTGTGGGCTCTTACTGGGTTTATCAAAGTAGTGCCTGTGCTTTCAGGTGCTGAAATACTTTAGTGAGTTTATGAAAAAACTGCTCTACTATCAACAGAAAGGAATCTATAACATAAAATGGCAGAAAAGTGAGTGGGCAAGCTTTTGAGGAAATGGGGTGCAAATTTATTGCCATGTCTGCGCAGAGAGGTTGAAATGAGGGAGAGAATAAAGCAACCAAAACTTGGAGCAGGGGGAGGAGTAACAAGAGATGGGGTGTCCTGTTCCAGGGTGGCACCAGTGTCACTCAGCAATTTTATCCTGGATTTTGGGCAAGGGAATTCCCATCACTGGCTGAATTCTTATCTCAAAGACTTTGTAAAAAGCCCTCAGGCTGTTTGTGAGAGCACTTTTGCCTGGCTGGGGCTTGAGCCAGGGGTGGCAGGACTCTCTGAGGTTGCGAATCCCGACAGGAGGAATGAGGATTCTCCACAGGAATTGCTACAAGGCAACCCTGAAGTGGAATGGACAGTTTAAAACTGATATCATACGGTTAAAATGTTTCTAAAAATCATGGGGATTGTATACAATAGATTCAAGGGAGGTGGAAAGAAAGGTTGGGCCTGGATAGGCCTCAGAAAGGGAACCAGGGCTGGGTAGGCCCTGGGAAGGAAGGTTAGGCTTTGTCTTTACTAGATCATGTGAAACTGCACGTGCCTAATCATCACATGATAAATTACATGATTGTTAATTGTAATAATTGTTTGGTAATTGAATATGATTATTGTTTATTCATAACAAGAATCATGAGAAACGATATTTGGGGGGCCTGATGAAAACTACAAGAATTCATGCTTGCATAAGATCAATGTATACAATAGAACAATAAATAGTTATAAAAGGAAAGGGTATAAAAACATGTCCATTTTGAATCCATGTTGGAGTCAGATTTGGGTTTGTACCCTGTACCCCTGATTCCCAGAGTTTTTCAATAAAAGCACTTGCATATAGTCATTCTGTGATTATGTGTTCCAGTGCTAACAAAACCAGCACAGCCCTGTCCAACCACACCAAACTGAAGGATGGAAAACCTACAGTCACTGGAAAAAGCAGAGGGGAAGGCAACAAAAAAAATAAATTTTCAGGTGATGAAGAGTTCACATGGTCCTTGAAGGATATTTTTAATGCTGGATATTTTAAGCACAGCTCTGTTTCTTTATTTCCTTGCTGCTTCTGGACAGCAAAGGTCCCTGGAACTCAGCAATTTGTCACGTGTGTGTTTATAGTGGTGCAGGCCACAGATTTGGAAATTACTTAATGTGCAAGAGAGTGAAAATGGAGCAAGGGCAGAATTTTCTAATGAGGACTTCCATCAGCAGAGTGAGCTTACCCGTGGGAAATAGGAGTTGTGTGGCATTTAGAGGTGAAGGCAGGTGAGCATCCAGAGTAATCTGAAAAAATACTGATGTGGGGATTGCAGTGTCTGATCTATCTTGTCTTAGAGAAAGCTCTTAAATGTGAAAAACGGATGTCTTTGGAGCAAATTCATATCTAACACAGATTGCTGTACCTCCAGTGTTTCAGAAAAATGATGACATCCTCTATCAGCTGAGGAATCTATCTAAAATTGGCCTGGAAGCAGCACCTGAAAAGAAAAATAAGACATTCTGGTGCACGAATACACCCAAAGCAAAGAGCTGTTGTGATCAAATATTTAGAAATTTAAACTTGCTGCCAAAGTATAACTCATTAAAACAGTGATTAAAAACCTGTTTCATAGCTGATGTTGTAGGGCCACAAATTGATCTGATTTCTGAATTTTGTGCAAATTTTTGTTTTCTTTTATCATTTTAAAGGAACGCTTTTATCAAATTGCATTAAAAATTAAAAAGCCCACATTAATGAACCTTTTTTTTTTTCCCAGAAGAATGAAATTATAGTCAATATTATGACTGAAAAAAAATATGTACATTCATGCATAAACCCCAGCATCCCCGTACTGTGTTCTGCAATGTTAAAATTCTGGGAAAAAAAACTTTCTGATAACATTGCAAAACTTTTAAAGTTGTTGCCTTTCCCACAAAATATCCAGCGCTCAAGGAAAAGCCGTTTATCATAGAAAACACATTGTATAACAAAGTTCCAATCTCTAATTAATACAGGAGATTTTCACTGTGCGTTGAATCCCAAATTTGGAATTATCAGCCAGCAAGGTAATTAAGGATAAAGCTGCTGGAGATAAGTAACTCTTCAGCCATCTTCTGGGTGACATATGAAAGCTTCTAAACACTCCTGTGAGCAATTAATCTTCTACAACCCACACCACGTGCAGATTAAGAGCAGATCTAGTCCTGCACGTGCTGGAATTTGGTTTTTGAGCGTGGAGCTGGCATCACATCTCGTGTTTTTGCCTCACTGGGTCCTCCATAAAAGGTTGATCCTGGAGACAAGAGAAATAATACGTGCTGCTTAATTGTTTGTTAGCACGAGAACTTCACACGGCGGAAGGAATGATTGTTTATTGAAGCAAGACCTGCAAGGGACTCTTTAATTATAAAACAGCTTGATATTTTTAAGGGAGATGACAGCAGCAACAGAAAGAACAATTTACTGTGGGTAGCAGGTTGAGTGTAGCTTGGGGCCCATTAATCAGTCATGCATAACAACTACCCCATAAAGCAACTGGAATTAAGATGCAGAAAACACTGCTTCTGCAGGAGGATTCAAAGAAACATGGCTGGGGTTTAAAATGTAATTAACAGCTGCATCGTATTGCATGGACAGGAGCAAAAGCAGTGGCTGCTTCATGAGTGGAGGTGGATAAGATTGAGATATCAGTTCCCAGGTCTCCAAGAACAAAGCAGTGGAAATTCTGAGGAAATGGGGACATGGCTGCTGATGTTGGTGCTGAGACACAAACCAAGGCTTGGAAGCAGGTGGGGATTTTTTTTTGCTGGGCATCTCCATTTTCAAAGGCAGAGAGAAGGAACAGAGAACGTTGTCTTGAAGTTTTCTAGGAAGTAAACAGAGACTAAAGTTGTTACCTTTGAAAAACATATGTTTATAAACATCCATAAATGCTTAACAGCAGAAAGAGGATTTTTTCCCATCAGAACTGTGCAGAGATGTCATCAAAAGAAAGGTGAGTGGCATGGGGCAGAATTTCCCTTGTGTGAGCCATCAGTGTGGCCTGTCAGTGCAGTGTCCCATGGGGTTATTCAGGGAGCTGGGATGAACTTTGGGACCAGCCTGGCAGAGGAATGAGGAAACCCTTTGATGCCTTGGGAAGGCTGAGCTGGAGCAGAGACTGGACAGAGCCAGAGAATAAAGTAGAGATTTATTGAAAGGCTTTCAGGATACGGCTTGGGCAGGACAGGAGCCTGGCCAGGGCTACACCCAAGGTGGGCCCAAAATGGTCACAAAATGGACAAATGGTTGAGAGGTCTCACACTTTGATAAGTTTTGGTCCATTTGCATATTGGGGTTTAATTGTCCAATTCCAGCTCCAGGCTGTGAGGTCCCATCCATCTTGTTCCTCCCTCCAGCCCACCCTTGTTTGTGCTTTTGGGCCTGAAAGTTGTCCTTGGCGTGCAGCAGGAAAAGGATTTGTTTTGTGTCCCTGCTGTGTGCAGAGCTGAGTGACACTGACTGTGAGCTCAGAGCTGCACCCCTGGGCAGCACAGAACCTGAAACACATGAAAGCTGAAACTTAAGGTATCACCTTTGGGAGGCACCTGAGGAGCTTTTGCTCACTCCAGAGCCCCGTTCTGGAAAGTCCAAGTCTGGCATTATGTGGCCAACTCAGTGAAAAGGCTCCATGTGCCAAACCCTGTAACCGTGAGAGCAGGTGATACTTTTATCTTCAGAAAGAAATTCCATGTAGTGACATTTCCTTTCCTGGCAGGTGTCAGGGAAAGGGCTGAGGGATTTCATTCCTGCTGCCTCATGGTTCCATTTGTTCCTCAATAAAAACAAGGTTTGGGGATTTCTTCTGGTGGCTTTTCCCAGGACAACAGATTTCTTGTGTGTTTCTGAGTTTTCCATTTCAGACATGGAAAGTTCTGGTTAAGCTCTGAGGTTTCTTTCCCTTTGTTTTATTATTTCTTTTTTCCTCCATTTCATTGGGGGTTCTTGTGGTATGCCAGGTAATTAGTTTTTAAGTAAATTAATCTTCAAATGACACTAGGAGGTGGGGAGTAAATTCTCACACATTCCTGGCTCCTTTCTGATTATCTAATTATTCCTGAGAGTTGTAGGGGCTGTGTTCTAGAAAGACAGCTCAGCATGGGGTTAAGCAGTGCCCGAGCACAGGAGAAAGGGTAAAAAATTACCATTTTTGACAGGCCCACAGCTGCTTGGAGGTTGTCATCCCCCCATTTTCATTTCAGTCCTGTTGGTGTTGTAAATTATTAATCAAACAGTGATTACCTGTACAACCCTCTAAATTTCCAGAGATCTTCCTTAATGTGAGCTAACACACCTGCCGTGTGCTCCAGAGAAGTTGTGAACTCTGAGCCAAATTCCCCCTTTTATTCTGCTGCTGCACCTTGTTTATGAGTCAAGGAGTTTGGCACACAGGAAGGAGCAGGATTTTGCTGAGAATTAAATAGGAAAAGGAAAGACTTGTGGTACAGATTGAAGGACAGAAGAAAATGCAGGCTGGGGTGCCATAAAAGATCTGTACAATGTAAAAATAAAGTGAAAATTCTGCAGGCGCCAGGGTGTAGAGGACAAAGCTGAAAGTGCATAAAAATAGTAAGGAAAGAATTTAAACAAAAGACTTGGGGAAAGCAAGGAGATCTCAAGATAGCTGTGGAAAAAGGAATACAGGCTGCAAGAATTTTGTAAAATCTTATGAGAGTATAATTGTATTTTGGGGATATTTAAGACAAGTAAACACAAGTGATGCCATCAGATCTCGAAAAAAGGAAGATAGGCTCAGCTGCAGGGTCTGAAGTCTCTCTGGAAAGATGCAAGATGAGGTCAGACAGGAAAGGTTTGCATTATTTTATCTTCTTCATGTGCAATTGCTGAAGCCATGTGTGATTTTCCAGGAGCAGAGGTGATAAAACATGTCAGTGATCAGGAGAAATGAGGCCCCAACAGCACAGGCTCAAAACTTACACTCAGAGTGGGGAGGGAGTAAATGCCTCAGTACCAAGTAACGTTACTAATTTGAGGAAAATATGTGGGATGCATTTTTTCCCTTTGAGTTTTTACAGTGGAATTGTTACTGTTCTAAACCCAGGAGGTATTGTTTTAGTTTTGTTCCCCATCAGCCTTGGAGGAGGTCAAGACTGAAAGACTGAAAGAGCAAACGTAAAAAAAAATATTTTCCCACCTCCTCCTTGCCTTTTGACCTTTCCAGAGAAGAAAAGCAAAGTCTCGTGTGGAGACACCAGAGAGAGGAGCTGTGCAGGGCACCGAGGTGAACAAGAGGGAGCTAAACCTCAAAAGTCAATTTTTATCTGAGCAGAGCCACGTTTGAGACAGAGAAAACTCAGCAAGATGGATTGCAATGACAGCTCTCTCACCATTTTCGTGCAGGATCCTTGGGCCTTTCTCAGCCCAACAAATGTCAGCGTGAGAGCAGAGGGTGAAAATGTTTCTAAAAATCACGGGAATTGTATAAAAGAGATTCAGGGGAGGTGGAAAGAAAGGTTGGGCCTGGATAAGCCTCAGAAAGGGAACCAAAACTATCTAGGCCTGAGAAACGAAGGTTGGGCTTTGTCTTTACTAGATCATGTGAAACTGCACCTACAAAATCATCATATGATAAATGATATGATTGTTAAATGTAATGATTGTTTGGTAATTGAATACGATTATTGTTTATTCGTAACAAGAATCATGAGAAACGATGTTTGGGGGGGCCTGATGAAAACTACAAGAATTCATACAATAGAACAATATAGGTTTAATAATTAATATGTTGTTATATAATGAAAGGGTATTAAAACATGTTCATTTTGAATCCATGTTGGAGTCAGATTTGGGTTTGTACCCTGTATCCCTGATTCCCAGAGCTCTTCAATAAAAGCACCTACATATCATCATTCTGTGATTATGTGTTAAGGGTAACAAGTGCATCCCTTGTTTGCAGCAAGTTCCAATTTCCACTCCTGCTGGAAAACGGGGCTGTTTTTCTTTCCATCACCTGTAGAGCTCATCTGCATCTGCCCCTCTCAAATCCTCCAGGCTTGTGTTGCACAATCCTTGTTTTTTCCCCACCTGGTACCCCAGAGCCTGCTTCTCCTTATTGATTTCTGCACTTGCAGTTGTTTTACAAGATGTAACAACAGCTCCAGCTCTCACCTCGGTCTGGGCCACAGGGATGTAAATACAAACCTTTTTTCCTGCCTCCTCGGATGCAGGTTTTGAGCAGAGCAGAGCACACAAACCAAGCAGATGCCACCCACCTCGGGAGCATTTCCCTCTCACTTTCATTTCACACTGCTATGAAACAAACGCTTGGAATGTTTTGTTAAAAGAAAAAGAACGAAATTAATAAATTGATAAACCTTTCTGTCTTTGCTAGGTCAGAGAGCTGTAAAAATGAAATTATTGACTCTGTGGTGGTTTTGGAGCTGTGAGGGTGCTGAGGAATGTCCACGAGCTGATCACAGAGGAATTTGGCCATCTCAGTTTCAGTGGAAGAGCTGAGGACCCAAATATAAGAAGACAGCACTAACAGAAATAGATGAAGATGTAATTAACCTTCAGACTTGTCGGTGTTTCCAAGAACTGTAGGCAACCCAACCAGTACCAGGTTTCTCTGTGTCACTGTATTGTGAATCGCCCCAGGAAGATTTATTTTTCACGTGGGCAATTTTGCTGCATCCTCCCCTTGTAAAAATCAAAGCAGTATAGCTTGCTTAGAGGGAAAAAAATAAAGGAAAAAAATAAAAGGCAGCATAATATCTTGGAGATTTCTTAAGAGATCTCTCCTCACAGTTATAGGTATCTTAGGAAGGAAATTGATGCATCTTCCTTTCTTCTTTGTGTGTTCTTGGTGCCACAAGCTGTGCACAGCATGCTTTCAATTAATTTAAACTAACTTTCCATCTGCTCCAACAAATGTAGGGTTTGAGTGAAAGACAGTGTGATGGAGTGACACGGAATGTGCTGATAGCCACTAATGTGGGAGCCAGTCTGCTGTGGAAAATGGAATTTCCAGAGTGTTCCCTTCCCGCTCCATATTAAAGCCTCGCCTTAGTGAAAAATGATTATTGTTTTCAATATTTGCCTAATCAGGACGGGAAAGGAAAGCTTTAGTGCTGGAGATGGTGATTTACATTTTACAGACCGTGGTAATGTGGAGAGCAGGATGTAGCAGATCAATTCCTTTTTAATTGCCACTTTCATCAAGCTTTATGGTATGGAATTATTTCATTATGTTTCTACACTTAAAACAAAACCACAAAAATGCTGGATGTGATTGGAACTTGGAAAAGCTTTGGCTTCTCTATCGGTTTGATCAGAGTACCGTGTATGTTGCAAATATTCTGCTTTTCCCCAGCGAATTAAACTCCAACAAAGGTATTTAAATTAGAAAAGCCAAGGCCACAGTAAAACAGCGACAATGGCAACATTCAAGTAACGACACAGAGTAAATTATAGTAAATGTGTACAATAAAAGCGTTTTGCTATCAAATGTGTGCACTTTAAAGACATTAATTAGTCCTTTGTGTGAGGGGTTTAGTGGGGGGTTGAGCTATTGGGGTATTTTTTGGGAGCTGATGGTGTTTTTTCTTTTTTTTGTATTATAAAATAGGAACTAACTGTGATTCTGGCACCAGCCCTTCAAGCAATAGCTGTTTAAAGCCATGTGGTAATTAAGTTTTACCTGCAGCCCAACCTTGTTCCCAATGGAACTCAGGAGAATAAGTTTATGGCTTTTTCTTTTTACTCCAATTTAAATTAGCACATGAATTTGCAAAGCGGAATTAATTTGGGGCCCTGCTTCCTCCTCCCCTGTATTTGTTACTTTAAGTACTGTGCTGTCAGCCCTGATTGGCCTCTTCAACTGGTCAAAAACATGAAAATCAAAATTCTAGGGGTTGGTGAGGTGTGCAGAGAGTTGTGGCGGCAGCATTTCTGTGAGCAACAGCAGGGAAAAGATAAGAAACTGGTTCTTGTAATTCCTGCCTCAAACTGAACACCACTCGCACTTAAGAGTGGATTTCATGGAGAATAATTCTGTATAATCCTGTGTAGATTCATGGAAATTGATGCCGTGTTCTCATGGCTATTATGTACCTGCAGTCAAGGCAGATTCTTCCCTACTGCTGCCACCTCTGTCACCTCAGCACTGGCACTTCTTGGTTTGTTCAGTTTGGGTTTTGTTTCCTTCTTTCGTTTTAAGAGCTCATTTTTGGCAAGGCTGATCAAGAGCTGAATTTCAGGTGACCTCATAGCCTAGG
>VZDJ01000049.1:3623992-3635901 GCA_008694505.1 Cyanoderma ruficeps
GTCCTTCCTTCCTTTCTTTTCTGGCATCTTTTTCTGCCAAGGTCAGGATTAAAACACAGGACTCACAGTTTCATGTTCAGACTTTGATATTTATTATTTCTTATCTATTTACAGGCTCAGGAGCCACGAGCTCCAACCAGCAAGTTAGAGAAATGAGGTAAAATGAAGCACCTCTGACTCTTTCCAAGGTTGTTTAAGCACTAATTACCCAATAACAAGGTGACACCTAAATTATTTATATTTCTGACCCAATAATGACCACCCAAGGCCCGCGATGTGGATCTTTTCCCCCCAATTACAGAAAACCACCCAAACTCATGAAGAAGAAGAAAGAAGAAGGTGAAGAAGAAGGATCTAGAAGAACACCTTAAATCCTCCATATTGCTCCACACACATTACTATATACTAAAATCTCAAAATCTAAGTTTCCAGAATTCCAACACATCCCTTCCTCCCTCCCTCTGTCTTCCCTGCCATCCATGCGCCCCCCTCATCAATTCAGGGCAATTTTGGGGGCGACATTTCTTCCTGGAGCTGTTTCATTCTGCAGACAAGAATTACAGATTTCCCAGGGCAAGACAATGTGTGAGTAGGAGCCATTTAATTTCCTTCAGCTCCTTTCTCGTTTGCTGCAAACAGACCCAACCAAAGAGAAGTCTGTTCATCTAAAAGCTGCTTTTCCTCGCAGGATATGTTTTTATGTGTAGCCATGGTTTCAAACTTAGAAAAGTATGAGGCAGAAAAGTTTTCCATTAATTTTATGTGACCAGCTGAGAGAGTTAAGGAAAAAAAACCAAACAAAAAAGGACATTATTTTGGGCACGTGGTGAAATGATTCCTCACTGATATCTAGCAGAGATCCCCTGTGTCCAAAACCTTGTCTGCTCCCCCAGTTATATCACACTATTTAATGAAAAGTGTTAACTTTCCCTGCAGACTTCTCCTCCCTGCTATTCTGCAGGACATTCATACACCTACAGCAGATAATGGCCTCAGGAATTTATATGCTCAACCTGAAACCCTTGTAAGAGAAGTAATTAGACAGGCTTAATTAGAGCTGGCATGACAAAATTTATGTCGGTAAACGTGCCCAATTCTGCCCAGAAAGGCATTTTCAAAGGGCTCTGACTGCTGTGTTAGTCATGCTCATTTTTCAGGCAGTGTGTACAAGTGTATAATATTTAACCACCATTAAATGTTTTTCCAGTTGGAACAGTTTCATGCGGAACTCATCCATTTAATCAATCCATCTCGTTCATTGTTAGGCTGCAACTGGTGTGGCTGCGGAGAAAGGCAGAGAAAAAGGAGAAAATGAGATGCTCCATTAGAAAGCCCCATTTGGAAGTGACAGATTAAGCCGTTTGAAATGAAGGGAAACGTGAGTCATTTTGGGGACTCTTTATTTTTGCGCGTAAATTGGGTCGTTGGCTGAAAAATAATCACTTGGTCCATCAAAGACATAACCCAGAAATGAGGTGGAGAGAGAAGTTAACAGAGGATGAGTAATGGAGGTAAGAGAACAAGCGTGCAGCAAGGCAGGCGAGATAATGCAAGTTATTTAACATGGCAAACAATGGCAGCTAATGGCAATTAACAGTTAAGTGAACGCATTTTTCCCCTTAAAAATCTGGTGTTGGTGTCAGTGGGACTTGCCTGACTGCAGATGTCGAGGGGGAACATGGATCTGAAGTGCTAACGAGAAAGCAGGAAAGGATCGTCAGAGCATCGCTTTTAGGGGGAGAGGGGAAGTCCAAGAAGAGGAATAAAAGTTAAAAAGGAGGATATATCAGGAAAAATGTTCAGTCTCCTGGTTCATGTTTCTAGATCTTTCCTTTGCCTATCAGAATAAAACTCCTTTATGGATATAACTACATGTATGTTTAGCCTGTAGGTTCCAAGTGACACATTGTCAGACTAATTGCGCTCCAAAGCAAATTATAGCCCTTTACAGATCTTCCAAGGTGAAATATGTGTCTTCAAACCATTCCTGGAGCTCTGGACACACAACTGTCACAGCCAAGGCCACAGCAGCAGAGAACTCTTGCAGATTATCCTGATGCTTGGTAGCCAGAACAGCTCCCTGCTAAAATCTATTCCCAGCTGTGATGGCATAAAAATGTTAGTTAATGCAGTTCCAACTTTTTTTTTTTTTTCATTGATATACAAAGGTATATTTTCCTGCTGGAACAGGAGAAAACATTCTGAGTAATGGCTCAGGTATTATTTTCAATAATATTTTGGGACATGATAAAGAGTAATAGACAATTGTAGTTTAACCTGCCTGCTTGAGGCAAATTACCTGGCTTCATTATCTGACTTTTCTGCTTGTTTCTGAGGAGCTTATGTGGAATATATACATTTATCCATGGTGTGTGGGTGCACAGCTCTGCAGGCCCCACATGTGGAAGGTGTTTTCAGATTCAGATTTTCCTGTGTGGCACACAGGAGACAATAATTCAGCCATCAGTGACTCAGTATTCCTCACACATCCATGGTGAATTTCTCTGTCCCCTCCCCATCCTCAGGAATGCTCATTCCTTGGAATAATTCCTTGTCCCAAGTCATGAAGGATGTGAAAAATAGGATTTAAGGTTAAGTACAGCTGTTTGTGACTAGAAAGAGTCACTCTGGGGGCTTCTGGGTTCAGCTGGAAGTTAAATTTGTCTGGCATGAAGATAAAATCCATCGTGTCCAAGGAGTTTGATAATCAGGGAGAAGACCATGGTTAAAGGACATTAATCATTAGCCAGTTTGCATCAGGCTGCAAGAATTATGAAAAATATAAATTAACTCTGGAAAAATCAGCTGAGTTTGAAAAGTCACCTCCCTTCCAATCCCCTATATTGTATGTATGATTAAAAGTTGGGTTATTTTGGTTTTTAGGGCTGCACTCATTTCTGGGCCACTGGATGAACTGAGATGTCTTTTATTTTTATACAAGGCTGTTGAAAACACACATTTATTTGTAATTTAGGTAATGGTTGAAAGCATGTAAAACTTTAAAAATTATTTTAGACATTAAGTTTTAGCTTCCCAGTCTCAAAATGTTGACTATAATTTTTAAATATTTAAGGTATTCCGTGGTTACAAGGAATGTCTCTGGAGCAGTCTTTACTGGGTTTTTTTTCAACTTAATTTCTTTTTTTTGAGGGGGGGAGGTTGGGACGTTTTTGTTCCCATTTTGTTGGGGTTTTGTTTTGTGGTGAGAATTTTGTTGTTGTTTTTGGTGTTTTTGTTGGTGGGGGTTTTTTTTGGTTTTGTTTTGGTTTTGTTGGTTTTTTTAGTGGTTTGTTTGTTTGTTTTGGGTTTTTCATTTGTTTTTGTGTTTAGGAAGTCTTTCTTAGATGCTTATGGTACCTTAGAGGGTAATTATTAAGATTAAGCACCTGGTTTCTACAAATTGTCATCTCAATCCACATCCAACTAAATCAGAATCGCAACATATAAGAGACGTCAAAATGCCAGGATATTTGTGTACTCCAGTTCTTCCTGTTCTCATTTTTGTCTTAGTTTCTGTGGACCGCTGTTAAATGAACAAACAGCCTTTCAAGGCTGGTGGTAGGTCCTAGATAAGGTGCAAAAAAATTCTGCTAAAAACATGCGGCGATAATTGGGTGTCAGTTTCGGGAGACGTTTCCCATTGAGCAGGTGCCTGTTGTTTGCTGTGAACCCGAGGTTATTGGTAATTCACTGCTCACAGCTTCCCGGGGGGCTCCTCGCAGTTCATTTCACACTTGGACTTCGCAAGATTTGAAACAATTCTCGGAGTTCAGGGATGTGCAGGGGACTTTGGCAGGGACAGCCAAGGAAAATGTTAATCAGGAAAACAGAGCGGGAGCCTGAGCCAGGACTCAGCTGCTGCCAAGGCTCCATCAGCACTGCACAGCGTTGCAGGGAAAAAAAATTAAAGAATTCTTTCATCTCTCACAGCCCTAAAGCGGCGGGGATTTTATTTATTTATTAACAGAGGAATAACAGAGCAAAATGCGAGGGAGAGATTGGAAGAAGTCGCTGTGTTGGGCCAGTGACACCTCTCTTGAATGAGTGCCTGGGAAGGGGTTTTGCTCCTCAGCACAGCTAAAAAACTCAGTGTTCCCACACCACAACAGAGTGTGCCACCCTGCAGAGTAATTCACAGCTCTGCAAACTGGGAGAAGAATTCTGGCACCAAAGCTGAGCTGATTTTACAGTCCCGTGCTTTGGTGTAAATGCTCCAGCTGTCTAAACGTGCTCAGGTGTAAAGTGAGACTCAAACAGATTCCCAAAACCATGGAGCAGCCAAGCTTCGGGTGCTCAGAACACCTTCAGTTCTGGTGGGAGCAGCAAATATTGCAGTTGTGTTGTGTAATGAAAGACTGACCTCCACAGGGCAGAAATCAGAGCTGGCTGCTCCGTGGAGTTCCCACCAAACTGCTCAACAAGGCTCGGGATTCCTGGAGGGAACACCAGCATCAAACTTTAATTTGGTTTTTAGTCTGAAACCCATCTTGGGTTTGGGTGTAAACAATCTCTGCTGTTTGCCTCTCTGAGTGATGCTCATGACATCAAAAACGAGGGGTGAATTTTCACTGTCTTGGCTCCTGTGACGTCCTGCTTCCAAACAGAAACACTGTTGGATTGAGTACTTAAAAATTTAAAAAAAAAAAGAGAAAAAAAGAAAAAGCTACCAGGCTCCTTCCACGGTATTTCCTTAGAAATATATAATTCTTCTTTCATTGTAGTTATGAGAAAGGCAGCAAAATCCTTCCCCTGAAAGCCTGGTTTATACCTGGTGAATGTCTGCTGACTCACAGGAAACTGGGCAGCTTTTAACAATGGTTCCTGGCACAGCAGCCTTTGGGAAGAACAAACTTACAGGGGTCTCCTAAAGTGAAAAATGCTCCGTGACTGAGGAGCTGAGAAGGCTGAGAATTCTGTCATCAAATCCGAGGTAATTTCAAATTTATTTGTTTAAAGGAAAGATGCAGATTGCCAAGGGAGGGTCTGTGCAGAAACAAAGGCTGTTCTGTGGGGTAAGCAGATTAATCTATTATTTTTTACCTTTTTTATCCAGACTGTGTGAAAGCCCACAGAAAAAAAATTTCCCATTTCACCCCCCTCTATTTCCTTTGAAACTGAAATCAAAAAATAGAACCTTCTCAAAACCCTCAAGTAGAAGGGAATCCACCTGCCAGGCCAGTCAAGATGACTGGGACAAATCCATGCTGCCAACTGTCCCCACTTCCACCTGTTTAAAGGTATTAGAATTGCCCCAATTCCCATATTAATTAGTCTGTACTATAGTTTAATTGCATGTTATTTTTTTTTCCCAATGAACCGAGGTTTTAATGAGCGTTCACTGTTTAATAAGCAATTAAAAATGGCCTATTATTTTGTGTGTGTGTGTAATAATGAAGCTCATCACCTTAACAGCTTATATTTATATGTATACATATTTTATTACTTTGATTTGAACAATAAATCTAGCACACCTAATTATTCAGCTCAGCTTTAAATGAGCTATACCTTCACTAAATGCTGGTGCTTTACTGCTCATAATGCCTCCCTCACTTATTTAGCTTAAGCAGGAAGAAGAGCTGCAGTGGCAAGAGGACTTTGCCTAAAATTGAAGAAAGAGCTGAAGAAAACAAGCCTTGGATTGCATCTACTCAAGGCCAGAAGAGATGTGAGTGCAGCACTCATTTCCTTTTGCTCCAGGTGCTGGGAGCTCATTTTCTGAAGAACAAAGAACCCAGTGCCAGAAATAAGGAATTAGGAACGTGAGGAAGGGCTGAGCTCCCTAGGTGTGAGTGAAGACAGACAACTGCAATTAAAAGTGGATTTATTATGGAGCTGATGAAAAAGAGAGCCCTGCTGGGTCTTCCACAAGGTGCCAAGCCAGAGCACCAGGCAGGAGTGATGGCAGAACATCAGTGCACAGAAACCAGGGGTGAGAAACGGGGCAAAGTCCAGCCAAAGGGAAAAAACCTTCCACAAACAACTGCTGTTTCATTTCCTGGGTGTCTGATC
The DNA here is from genome assembly GCA_008694505.1 of Cyanoderma ruficeps. NCBI lineage: Eukaryota > Metazoa > Chordata > Aves > Passeriformes > Timaliidae > Cyanoderma > Cyanoderma ruficeps. Next base: position 3,630,002 of record VZDJ01000049.1, read on the forward strand.
ACCCTGCACCAATGCTGAGAGCACAGCGTGGGGCTCTGGGAAGGCTCCAGTGCCTGCAGAGGTTCTGGGGTGAGGTGTCTGTGGCTCCTTGGCTGTCACACCCCTGTGGCTGCCCTGGCAGAGGGTGAATCTCCACTTGGCTTCGCTGCCAGGGTGGTTTGAGCAGGGCTGAGGGTACAGAGGGCTTCCTCAGCGTGAAGGATTCCTCTCTAGAGCCACTTCTGTTTTGACTTCTCCACGCAGGGTCCAAGAACCAGCCATTTCCACAGGGATTAATGCAGTTTTTTTTCATTAACAATGGCAGAACTTGCCAGGCTTGTAACTCCCCAGCACTGGGGTGGATCTAACATGATGCAGTTAATGGTCACAGCTTGTACACGTGAGTTTAATGGCACCAAAAGTCTAAATCTTTCCTTTAGACACTGTCTTGTAACAATGGCTTTTCTAATTACTGCAAAATACGTTCTCTACTGCGCTTTATCTACGGACTCTGTCACATTCTCTGTGATCCTCACATGAATTACACGTCCCCCATGTTGTCCTTTTTCTTTTCAGCAATCAAGGATATGAAAGGCTGGGAATCTATTAATTGGGGCCCCTGTTCTCGGGAGGTTTTGCTGGTTTTGCTCAGTATGAAACATGATGCCAATTAAGTTACCTTGGAGATGTAGGAAAAAAGAATTAGTGGCTGTATTAGTTCATGATGACTTCAAACCAAAAGAAATATTTTATAGTTATATAATTATTTTATCAGTTGGGAGAGGGGCCGTTCAGCTCTCAGGCTTTTAGGGTTTTAATGATTCCAGTGGGAACCAGGTGCATAAATCCCACCAAAGGCTATTTCCCTTGGTGCCAGCCGAGCCAACACTGCACACTGCAACCCCAAGGCAGGTTATAATCACTGGCTTTAATTACATGACACACTTAATTACAACTGCCCAGCTACGCTTTGCTTTCTGAGTTTTCAGCATACCTGGCAGTAATCAAGGAGTGTAAACACCTTTCCTTGCTTTGGGCAGCCTGTCTTGGGAAGTGCATCCAGCCACAGAGCTGGTGGTGATATCCCATAGCTGGAGATGGAACAGGAGGCTGGGAGATGAGTCAGAGGAGTGAGCTGGGCTGTGCTGGACTGGAGTCACTCACTGCAGAAACCACGGGAGCAGCAAAAGGTCAGCAGGAACTGGCAGGAGGACGAGTAGAGTCCGGCCAGAGGTGAGGAGGTTGAGCCTCCCAAAAGCTTTGCAGCAGGAGCAGTGACCCTTGCTTTGTTTCTGCAGGTGAGAGGGTTGTACTGAAGGCAGAGGGATTGTTCTGATTTACTGTTGCTGGAGAAAAGCCGTAACTGGGCTGAACTGTGCAGAGTCACCAGCTAAGAGCAGCCCGCAGTCCGGAACGAGAGGTGTGAGATGAGACAAGGGAAGGTCGAAAGGGCACCACAAAACTTCCCCCAGCTAAAAACCATTCAGCATTTTCTCTCTGTGTTAATGCTCCATTGCTTATGATTTAGCTTTGTGCTGTTTCAAGCCTTCTCTCAAGGTACAAGGCACAGCTTTAGTTTAGGACAACGATCTCAGCTGAGACCAAAGCAGGTGACACAAGTTTGCCGTGGCTTTCAGGCAATGAATGACCTTTTGCTCAATTACACCACAAGCTTCATGTAGGCTCTTTCATCCTCTACTTATTATGGACCACATGAAAAAAACCCCTTTAGATTCAAAGCCTGATAAAGCATCAGCAACAGGCAGGAGCTGGGTCTCAGTGACAGAAATCTGCTGGGGCTTGTACTCAAATGTTTCCTTCAACTGCTGCCCTCCCTCCCCAGCTTCCTCTATTCTCACAGGTATTAAAAGGCTATTTTCAGACATATTCTACCTTTGTGTGGCTCTGTCCCTTTAGATAACTTCCCAGAAGGTCTAAAATACAACCTGCAGGAATTTCAGGAAGCCAGCAGCCTTTAGCTTTATGCTGGAACAATAATTCCCTGATAAAGAGGGATTTGTTCAGGAGTTTTCTGGGTTGTTTGTGCAGTTCTTGTGTCTGGCTGCTCTCTTGGAGCTGAGCCGATGGTGGTGGGTGGGGAAGGTGACCAGGTGAGGCAGAAAGGAAATGCACAAAAATCCATGAGAGCTCCTGGCTGCAGCCCGGCCTGGGGACATCTGGTTTGGGTTTGGCTCAAGGCAACCTCTTTAATGGAAATGGGGCTTTGGACAGCAAATGATCATTGGTACCTGAATATTCAGCTGCTGCTGAAATTTTGTGATCAAACCTTTTTCTTATGTGGTCAAACCATCCCTGGAGTGCCCCAGGCCAGGCTGGATGGGGCAACCTGGTCTGGTGGAAGGTGTCCTTGATGTTTAGATCATTCAGGAGATGATTTTTAAGGTCCCTCCCAACCCAAACCATTCTCTGTGATTCTGTTTACCTCTCTAAGCTCCCAATTCTCATTCTCAGACCACGTCATGGTGAGGTGAAGGCTGCAATTTATCTCCTTCCCTGAGAACCTCCTGGGGTTCCTGATGTTTGGCACAGGTTGTTTCATTCCTTTGCCAGCCTGGAGGTTGTTTTGTGGCCCTCCATCCCTGCAGCGAGGTCCACGTGCAGACAGAAGGTAAAAGCCCATACATCCTTTATTTGAGCATTTCACAAATANCGTCATAAATCAAAACGTTTATTTACACCTCAGAAACAGCAAGCGATTCAGCAACTAGGGCCCAAAGGAATGATTGACTGGAAAAGTAGCTGAATTAAGCGTCTTGAAAATCAAAGAAAATATTTTCCTCCTTGCTTGGACTATTAAAAAAAAAAAAAAACCCAAACCATAAAAAACAAAATAAACTTGATGGGAACTTAAAGGGACAGAGGTTGTTATGGGGTAACGTGGTTTCACAGGAGGGTTCTGGCTGAAAGGGCAGTAACAACACAACTTGCTTGTGCCGAGTTCCCCATCACAGGCCCCCAGACACGGATTTATCCCTCAGCCCCAGGGCCAGGCAGGGGGTGTGTGCACATCCCAACATCCAGCCTGGCCCTAGACTACATTCATTGCACCCCAAATTACAGAGTGCAGCCACCTGCTGACGCAGAGGAGGAGTGTGATGGTGGAGGCTGGATGAAACTTTCCCAAAGAGCTGTCCCACTGATAGTTAGGAGTGAGGAATTCTGGCTCTAAACCCTTCCCTTTCTACTACTGGTGACCTGCTGATCCACAGACAACTGAAAATGAGTCAGTAAACAATGATGCATATCTTCAAATGATATAATTGTGGTACCAGGGGACAGCTCAAGGTAGCAGAAATACAACAGGGGAGTTGAGATAAGCCTGGGGTTTAGTGTGTGGGCTTCTTTACCTTTTTTATTTGCTTTAACTCACACTGATTCAGTACGTGTAGCCCATGCTGTCCCTTATTATCTCATCAATTCATCCCCAATTGAGGGAATTCAACTGCTTATTCCGAGCCCCCTTGTTGTAACAACCTCCTTCCACCTGCATATATATTATATATATATTTATATGTGTATATCTCTATATATCTACATATATACACACATAGCAGTTGTGCAACTAGAAACCTTCCACTGAGAGTGGGGGAGTGCATCCATCCCACTGGGACGAAGCCCAGCCAGCTCGTGTGTCCTGGTGTGAGGCAGGAGAACAGGGCAGTCGGTGGGTTGTGTGCTTTGTGTGGGGAAGACTCAGCTCTGCCTGCTCTAAAGAGAACGGTTATAATGATAATTACTAATCTGCACTGCGTGTTACTTCTAAGGATTATAGAGCGAGGAGTTAACGGAAAGGAAGTAATTGGTGTTTTATTTTTCTTTGTGTTAGCGTCGGACTGGGTCTCTCAGACAACAGAGTTTCCAGAGAGGCAACAAAGGCAAGACAGGAGCAGAGTTTTGCTTTAGACTTGGTGTTCTCAAGCCAGTGTGACTTTAATATAATTAATTGTTTTTAATTAAATCAGATGTTTTTAAGCCTATTCTGAAAGCAGCTTAGCCTTTAGACCAAGTGATATAGAATTATTTGTGTACAGAATTCTGCTCCGAGTGAATTAGTAACATTTGAGAAGAAAATTGGCATCTTTCTCAGTGTTTCAATCAAGATACCTTCGCAAAGGAAAGCCAAAAGTTCTCAATATAATAAGCTGTCTTTTTTTAGTGATAAGGCATTTGAGATAGGGCCCTACAAACTGCTTGTAAGTCCACAATTTAGTAAATGAGGTTTGTATTATAGTGATCCAAAAAAATGACTACATAAGAGAACAGCACAAATTATTTGACCTCATCCATTTCAAATAAAGGTTAAACCAAATTTCCCTGGGAGCCTTAGAGACACCTTCAGAGGGCCAGTGAAGGGCACAGGTCACCTGTGGGTGGCTGGATGTCACAAACCCCAGACTCCTGGTGACGTGTGAGCACTCAGCCATCCTGTGACAAACACTGCAGCTTCACTGTGCACTGCCAACCAGCAAAAACCAATATGTGGGCAGGTAAAATTTCACCCAAATGTCATTAACTGAATCTCAGTTGTGGTGATGGAGCTGCTGTTTGATTTCCAGCAGTGTAACCATGATGAGAACGGGGCTCAGGGAGTCTGTTCCCAGTGTTCCACCCTTTGCTAATTTTCCTCCACATCCAGCAGGAAATTCAGCTCGTTTCTCCTTTTTTTCCCCCCCCTTCAGACCTACAGCTACTGAACAAGATGGACATTAATAAATGCACACAGGCATATTGGGAAAGCACACACGAGGAGCACAGAGCAGGGTTCAATCAGCAAGCACACCAAAAAATGAGACCTTTCTCCAGCTAATAAACCCCTCTCACTGATCGTTATTCCCAGTTTTTGTTTCCACAGCGCACAGCCTTTTCTAGTGAAATGAATTTTACAAACACAAAGTTTTGTGCGTGTTACAAAACGAGAATCAACAAGTTCACTGCCTTTCCAACTCCAGACAGCGTTTATAGACCTACAAACACAGACTGAAATAAATGTTGGTGGGACTGAAATAGCTAGGTAGGCATAAGGGGCATGTTTATAAAAACAGCAAACTGGGCTGAACGAATGTCAAACATGATCAACTATTAGAAAATAATGCAACCAAATTTGTGAATTTGCTGCTCTTTCATCACATTGTAGAAAAATGAATTGTTGCTCCTTTGTTTCAGGAAATGGACATTATTGTTTTGAGCCAGAGGTGAGACCCTTTGTTAAGGTAGGAAAACTCAGATTCTGCTGTGGTTCCTCACTTGTGTCACACTATGAACGTGCCAGTCTGTGTCAAATGGGGAGAAACATTAACATGGCAGCTCCATCTTCTCCTTGGGCACCCTTGGGAAAGGCTGGGAGCCTTTAATGTGGGAGCAGAAATAAAGGGAAAATGGGAATGGAGGCTTGGATGCATCTCGGGTCAGAGCTTCAGCCACACTCTGACCTCTCTGCACATCAAAATTTTGCAGTGGATCCAAGAAGGAAAATCCCATCCTTGGGCACAGGGTGGAAGGAAGAGTCTTCCCCTCGTCAGTGTAGCTCCAGGCAGGAGAGTTTTCTCTTTGTTCCTCATTTTGGCTGCCCTTGGAATGGTTCACCAAACGCTCCGTGAGCCTTGGTTTAAAGCAGGGAAGGGCAGACTTTTCTGGCATTTGACAGAAATAATACCAAAGCCAAGGGAGGGTCTTTCCAGAGATGAGTGGAGAGAGGAAAAAGGCAAATAGAAAAGAGGATTTGTGGGGGAGGGTAATATAATTTCTTTTATTCAAGGTAGAGGTTTTGTAGCTCAAAGCACAGGGTGCAGAATATCTTTGGGTGCATTCATTGAACATACACGTTGGAACTCCAGAGGTGCCATACAGTAGTCAAATCGTTCCTTTTGGAAAAAATTGCTTGAAAATAATATATATATATA
>VZDJ01000049.1:3635914-3666422 GCA_008694505.1 Cyanoderma ruficeps
TATATATATATATATACTTTTTAATAAAAAAAGGCGTGATTGTTGATGGCAAAGCAGCAGCATGGGGTCAACACAAGGTGTGAGCAGGGAGAGGGGACGAGAAGCGTGCCCATGTTGATGTTTGGGGTCAGGCACTGCCCTGCTGGGATGCCTGAAGCTGCCAAAGCCACTCCTGGTGTCACTGACCAGCTCCTGCTGACCCTGAAGTGCCACTTTGGTGACACAGAGGCTTCTGCAGGGACCAGGGGCAGATTTCACTGGGTCAGGACTGCAGGAGTTAAGCTGGAAGAGAAAAACTGGTCTGAAGGCAGCTCATATCTTATCAAGAAATCTACAACGTTAGGAAAGCTCACAACACAAACTCATTTTTCCTCTGTCGCTGTTGTTATTACTCCTTTTGATTAAAAAAAAAAAGGGAAGAAAGAGAAAAAAAACCCACCTGTTTCATATTTGGTACAATACAGGAAGTCGGAGAAAAGCTATTGTACAGCAAATTTTAACCACCAACACACATTTAATATCTAGTGTAGCATTATGGGAAACTAAATATATGGCTGGACTTATTTTTAACGTTTCCAAAAACCTTTACTATTGAAACATATACGTGGTGTGGAAGATATGCTCATAATCTCACTGTAGTAAGGATGCCATCGAGTATGACCCATAAAGTACTGTAAAAACGCTAACTAAAGAATGCAGCTGCAAAGTTCTATTGCATAAGGAAGCTTTCTTGTTTAAACTTTAAATAAGCAAGTTTATTAAAATATTCTAAGACACTTACCTTACCCTAGTTACTGGCAAGCTCTAATAAAAGCCACAGTCTGTCACTAGTATACTTTTTTGTGTTAATTTTATAAAAATTTGGTGTGAGCTCTGATGGATCATTTACAGTTTATTAACAAGATGATCATCATCATACAGTTAGAAGGTTTTTTTTTTTTCTTTTTGACCTTACATGCTCACAGAATAAAAAAAGGATCCATATTCATAGAGAACAAACACCCTTTTTTTTTTTTTCCCATGTCTGCAAACAGGTGTGGTAAAGTTTACACACACAAAGAAATGCTCTCGTTACTATTAACTGGAAACCGTGTGTACGTGTGTATGTATGTATATATATATATATCCAAAAGGATGGGTTGGTGTGTTTGTGAGGGGATTTTTGGAGCAGGGCTGCTCCTGGCACGGAGGCTGAGACAGAGATCAGTGCTCTGGCAAACACTGACCCACAACAGGAACATTTCGTCCCCTGCCCAGCCGCTGTTTCAGCCCTTTAGCCCCTCGAATCAGGCTGAGCTGAGCACGGCTCACTCCTGGCTGCTCCTCCCGCATCCTCAAATCCCTCTGGGGCCCAGGCAGAGCAGCCCAGGTCAGGAACAAGCCCCGGGGACTGGCATTTCTTGTTTGCTGGACCTGAGGTACGAGAAGGGCCGCGCCAAAGCCCAGGTGGCCACGGGCTGGCTCCTGCTGGCCACGCTCTGGACAGCAAACCAGGTTTAGCCACGTTGGAACAGCTACAAATTCATCTGTGGCCGTGTTGTTCTGTTCCCTTCTTCCCTCCTCACGCTCCAGATGAACCTTTTATAAAAGCTAAACCCGTGGTATAACTCTTCTCTCTATATAAATATATATATATATANTTTTTTTTTTCCTGCTCCCCCAAGGTCGGGTTTGGATGTCACGGTCTTTGAACATTCAGAGAAAATTTTGAGGAAACCTTGTGTCCTGCAGGAGGAATCCAGGGGCAGAGGGGTGGAGGCTGTCGAACGCCAAGGTACGGTCGGACAGATTGAGAGAGATTGCAAACTAAACTGGAGCAACCGAGGCCGAAGAGTGAAGAACAGTAACTGTAAACTGCAATCTTCAGATCTGACGGGTTTTTTTTTTTCCTTCTTCTCGTTGCCGTGGCAACTCGGTAGGACAGCTTCAAATGGCAGGAATTCTTACAGACCTAAAGGACGAGATGGGGGTGAGTATTGCCATGCAAATCACAGGATCTTTTAACTGGCTGGGTTTCTTTCCCTCCCAGTCAAATCGCTGGTTGAGTGCATGAACATTGCCAGTAGTTAAATATCAATTATCTGGGTCCAGAAGCAATTATTTGTGAAGGCAGAAATCTCCAAGAGGAAACCCCAAAATGTCATGTGGGAAGTCAGAGACCTTGGTGGTGCAGCTCTGCAAGATGTGCAGAGAGGATAAATCCTGAGCCAGGGCTCCTCTCGGAGGGTGGTGAGAGGATAAACCCTGAGTTTCCCCCCTTGGAATATGGTGAGAGGATAAATCCCGAGCCAGGATTCCCCCTGGAATGTGGTGAGGGGATAAATCCTGATTTTCCCCCTTGGACACCTCCGTCAGTTATATTTGTGCAGGAGCACAAGGAAGTGCCAGCCCCTTCCTCCCTTGCATACCCTGACAAGCAAAGAGCAAACAAACAAACATCTTTTGAAAAACAACTCCCTAATGGAGCCTTAGAGTTTGTGGATGTACCAGGGAATAAAAGGCCTGGCGCACCATGTTAATATTGCTACAGAAATACAAGACTAATATGTGGGGGTTTTATTAAATAAAGTGAATGTGGTGCTTGAATTCTGTCTTAGATGGATGCTCTGATAATACCAAGGCGGTAAAGAAATTCAGAAAGGAGAGTTTAGGAGCAAATTTAACATTAGCTGTAGCTCACAGCCTATAAAACCAGGGTAAAGGCATAGAAAATCACTCAGCCAATGTTTGTCTAATATTTATTTTATCTGTACCCTTAAAAGACTGTAATATTGCAATATTGATAGTTTTGTCACCACCACAGAAGTGTAATGGTCAATGTTAGATGCTGGTTTGTGCTCTTTAAAAATATTTTAATGATCTGATCGCCTCTTAGGGCTAATCAAATTTAATATAATTATTGATAAGGCTGTTTTGTTTTATCTGTTTCTTTCTTGTTACCATGTGAATTGATGCCAATATTGAATTCTGCAGCCATGCAGGCACCTGGATGCCAACACCTGCCTGGCCCCTTCCCTGCAGCGTTCAGTTCTGCTAAACAAAGGTAAATAAAGCAAATTAAGTGTGAGAAATCCATAGAGGTGCTGATGGATGGGGCTCACTGAAGTGAGAAGTTTAACTGAGATTTCCAAATAGGACAAAGATCTGGAATTGCTGGGCATATGGATTTTTAGCCTGCCGCTTAAAGAAAAGATCTGGCCACAAAATCAGGACCCAGACTCACATAGAGGAGATTTACAGTCATGACTGCTACAGTCTGGATATATGTGGATTAGGCATTCCAGCTAGAACTAAATTCTCATAAACAACCTGATCTCCCGGGTAGTGAAAAGAAAGAATTTGAGACTCTGATCTCACAAACAACCTGAAAAATAGGATTTCCAGATCCCATTGAAGCTTAGTGTCATTAAAGGGCATTTGTTTAATCCTGGCTCAAAGGAGCTGACACTGGCTCTGGGATTGATGAAGCTGCTCTGAATCCTTAGGAGATCCTTGCAGGTTTTCCTGCTCGGGACAGGCACTTGCCCATGATGGATGGAGAGCAGCTGTGGCGCCGAGTTTCTGTGCAATCCACAGGCTGAAACATCACCAGAGGAATCTGTCAGCACAAAGTTTATAAATGCCCCACCAATTCCAGCAGGCAGTGAGCTGCTGCACCCACAGCCTGCAAATAAAGGGCAGGATTTGGTGATTGATGTGCACACCTGAAGAAAAGCTTGTATGTTTTACATTATATTGACAGAGGGAATGAATGGTACTGCCTTTCAGACACGTCTTTCCTCAGTAAATGATGTACAAAAACTTGTTAGTTCAGCTTTAATTGTGAATCTTTTTCCTTTGCCATCTTTGTATCTATTGAAGACCAGTTTGTCTCACAATAAACTCTTTATCCTCCTCGTTATCCCACCTGCCTCTGCAAGCACCACCCCATTCCTTACTCCTTTCACCTCAAAGCTCTGCAATCCCTGCCTAGATTTTCTTTCGCTGAAATTGCTTCTCAGCTTCATCCTTTCTTGCCTTTGATCCATTTAATCACGTGCCTGAAAATCTGATGTTCCCTTGGCTCCTGGGACTATCTCCTCCTATAATTTACTATGATTTCTCTAATCACTTTTGCAGCCTGTCCTTCAGTCTCGTTCCTCCAGTTCATTTTTTTTTTTTTAGGAAACATTTTTTCTCCTCACTTTGGTTTCTTCCCCTTCTCAGTGACACCATCCATTCCTGCTCAGCAATCACATCGGGGCTGACAGTTCAGAGCTCTTCCTCTCTTTTCCCACTTTTCCATTTAGTCTAAAATGTCAGCCTCCAGCTCAGATAACTCCTGGATGTTTTCCTGACAGCTCTGCACAGCTACAACTCTTAAATCTTCCCCCTAAAGCACTCCCTTCTTTGATTGCTCAGGACAGCACCATCATCCTGCCTCTGTTCAAGCCTGAAAGCACAAACAAACCAGAGGAGGGTTTTGTCATGGAATCTCCTTTCTAGGTCTGTATATTTAGGTTGTGTCAATCCAGAGGATTGTCTCTCACCTGCTGTCCCAAAGGGCTTTTTGTAGCCATTCAAACAGCTAAATCTCCTACCCGGGCTCTCACTCAGCAGCTTTGCAGCATCTTTTCTGAGCCCTTGACAAACTGAGCTGCTCTGTGCTCATGTCCTGCCCAAAATGCCGTACAGAGCATTTTCCTGCTCTGCCGCTTTGACAAAACCTCTGTAGCTGTGGCTCCTTCGCTGCTTCTTTCCCCCTGCCCATTCTCCCTGGATTTTCCCTGCAGGAGCTGTTCTTCCTCTCATCCACAGCCCGTGGTGACAACTTCCTCTGATGTGTTTTCAGAGAAACCTGGACACCTTCCACAGAAAGCTTCTCCCAACATCTGCTGACACTCCAGAGGGTGCCAAGACTACTCTGAGTTCAGCTAAGCCTTGGCCAAGGTTGTGTTAAAAGAATTATTCCAAACATTCTGTGTCTGGAATAATTCCTGCCTGGAAGCCATTCATGGCGATTATCCCCTTTTCACAGGTGGATTATTAAAGGAGTATTGAGTTTTTGCCTCTGGAAATCAGGTTCAACACTCGAAATTATGGTCTGTAAAGTTTCAGTAGACAACCATCTTTGGTAAGTCGAGAATATGCAAGATCAACCCTATCTTGGTTCCTTCTATTGCACACAGAATTGATTGGAAATTGCTTCTGTCCTAGAGAGCTTCAGTCTTTTAGTTTCTGTGGTTAGTAACAGAGTGTCAGTTACAAATTTCCTTTCTACAAAGAGTCTGATGAGGTCAAATAAGGTGTTAATTGGCTAAACATTCCGGCCAGTAACTCCCTTAACACAAAATCTAGAGGAATCAAGGATAACCAAAGTATTGCCCGGAAAACTCAGCTCTGAATGTGAGGAAATCCAGTGAAACCAACACAACTGCTCTGTTTCAAACCCACTGGGGAGCTCTGAGCCTCTGGTCCATATCTAAAAATCTCTCTGTTCTCCCAGCTGGATTTCCATTGTTCATTATAGTTTCCTGCATAGGAGTTGTACTTTTCTTGTTGGCTTTTCTTTTTCTTTGTTTTCCCCGTAAAGAAGGAACAAATGAAAGTTCCAGAAATGCTCACACAGAGCCAAATTTTTAATCTACTTCTTATTTGAGCCCCAGCTCTAACCAGCTCACCTGGTGACTTTTCCACTCATTTTGACGGGCTTGCATTGGTTTTTATTTTGTTTTTTTAACCTATTCTTATGTATTTTATAGCACAGAGGATTTAAAATTTGCAGCTGGCAATAGCTCATAAAGTATATTGGTATTTAAGGAACACTGTGAGCATAAAATTGGCAAATAACGTGTGCAGGGAGCACATTTGCTGATCAATGAGAACTATTTCTTTTAAGAACTTAATTCCCTGGTAAGCCTGTGCCTGGCAGGTTTAGATCTGCACACTAATGATAATTAGGCCTAATAATTATTTTATTTTCTTTTTTTATCAGCTCTGTCTCCATATCTGGCCTCAGCACTCAAGAATTATTACGCACCATGTGTTGTTTCAGATGCGATTTGACAGAAATTACCTGCAACGAGTGATTTGCTGCCCAAGGCACTCAAGCCATGAAGGTGGGGTGGGAATTTTTGCTCTTATTTTGTCCCTTCCACCTTTCCCTTTGGGTATCCAAGGATTCACAGCAGCATTAAGTGAGCACAGCTATTGGGAACTAATCTCTCTCATTTCAGTCTCTAATGTGATCTTCACCAATTTTATCCCACGGTTCTCCTCTGCTCTTCTTCCTCTTTGATATTTGAGGCACACGTTCAGTCTCATTCCTTCTGAGGTAACAGTGATTTAGCAGTGAGAAGGGCAGGGTCACTGCCACATGTTCCTGAATTATTGCAGTTCTGGTCAATGGGCTCAGACAAAGCACAGCACATTCTCACAAACAGGGCTTTGGCTTTGGAAGGGGAGATTTGCTTCTTCTGGTCAAGAAAACCGACAAACGTGGTGAGAGTTTGTCTGGATCTAATGTAGCAATGGCTTTATTAAAAATAATTACACTGTGGGGTTATAGGTCTAAGTAGCCAGGGTCCCCTCTCAGGGTAGGGAGACTCATGACATGGAAAATCAGATGGAATAAACCCGTCTTTGTACTCAACCAAAGGCTACTGACTGTATTTGGAGTTGATGATGGTGGCCAGCTCCACAGGAAAGCCCTGAATTAGGGTTTCAAGAGCTGATTTGGTTTGAAAAGGTGCAATCCATCTAATTCAGCCCAAATGTTCCTAATATTGGCTCCTTCAATGGCTACAGAGAGATCTCCCTGCCTCTTTCACACTGGGCTAGGTCAAGATTTACTCCTCATGTTCATCCACGCAACAGAAGAAAATGGAGGGGGAAAAAAAATGCAGATAATTTAAGATAAAGATTTCATAATCTGCATTCCAGGGGAAAAGCAACTGGGAGGATTAAACCACAGCATTCCCTGTGGTCCAGGCTGCCAAGAGCTCATATTCCAGCAGGACCCTTCAGCCAGCTGGCAGCGGTGTCTGCAGAACTCCTGATCTCAGAAAATGCTTTGGTGTTTCCCAGCTTTCCCTGCTGCACCCAGAGCTTTCTCTGAACAGATTTACATATCAGGGACTGAGTTTTCTGCTTATTTTAAAGGAACAGGTCTAAATTGAGTAATTAAAAGCTCTTGAAAGATGTGCTCCTTATGAGACCAAGCTCACCTTCTGTTACACAGACTCTGCTTCTACGTTGCAGTTAAAACCTCATAAAAATTAAAGGCATTTAAGTTTCCTGCTGACCCTCTGTACAGGAATGAGCTTTACCCAAAATGAATTCATCCTTTAATTCCCATTAAAATAAGAGAGTTAACGCAGCTGGAGTTTGGAGTTCAGCTCATGCAAGCTCCATTTCTTTCAATTACCCTTTCATCAGAAATATTACATTAATCTGGCATAATTAAAAGTCTACGTTACATCATGGACTTTATTGAAACCTCAGTAATGCTAAAGAGGTAACAAAAATGATAGAAGAGATCAGCTCCGTGTTTCTGATTAGGCAGCTAATCAACATCCAGGTACTTCTTTCCTGGATTTACCACCTAGGAAAGGTCATTAATTAGAGGCATAGTTATTAGAACTTTGAAAAATAGAGATTGTTTTCATGTGCATCACTGGTTGATTTGTCATGGGGTAGCTTTCAACCCCAGAAGTTGCACAGTGTTTGCACTGTAAAATAAATATAAATATAAATTATTATAAATGTTCCTTCCAAATCTGACTGAATTCGAAGGACTATTCCCAGCCAGATACCCCAGGTTTTCATTCCTGCAATTAAGAAATTTGGGGTTAACATCAGCCAGAGCAAACTGGTGATCTCGCTGGACACAACACCTTGGGGAAAACTTCATAAAGACTCCCAAAGTAAATTAGTTCATCCTGAAAATTTGCAGCTTATAGTATCACAGGCAGTTTGTTTCTCATTTATGTGAGGAAAGATTTGAGAGCTGTGAGGGATGGGGAAAGGCACCGTGTGTGCGTTGGGGCTGTGTGTGTGAAATGAAAGTCCCATAATTGCACTCAGATCCTCCGTGGGCTCCCCTAAATCAGTGTCAGGGTTTCACTTCAGGAGCTGAAACGCTGCCACCTGCTCTGAAACCAGCCCAGACTGGGAGGGCAGAGGGGAAATGTGCCAACCCCAACCCACCAGCTTGCACAGGGGGACACAGTCCCCCTGCTGAGGTCATTTCACCTGCGTGACACCAGCGGGGGATATTCCCCAGAGTGGCTCTCACACTCCTGAGTTATTATAATTGTATTTATTACAACCATTTATCATTACAATTTATTATATTTATTATTACAAGCCTGCAGTGGCAGATCCACAGCGGGGCTGGTGGGAGCCAAAGTGCTCCCCTGACCCTGCCAGGGCACTGCTGAATCCTCGTTTGTGCCTCCTCCCTTCCCTGTCAGGCACTCACACACACTCCCCGTGTAATGAGCTGCTCCTAAGAAGTGCAGAAATGAAACATTTTCTGAAAGAAAAGTTGCTCAGATGAAGTCAAATTCCAACAGTCCTTGCTCTGAAATTCAGAGCCTTGTGCTCCCCAGCCCAGTGCTCCCCTAGGTTTATCAAATAAAACACCTTCTAACATAATTCCTGTTCTCCAGGGATATGAAGAATCTCACTGAGAGAGGGGGAGTTTTAGGGTAGAACAGCCGAGATGTACTCCATTATTATTTTTTAAAATTGATGTGAATTTCAGTTGGATACTTCATTTAAGCAATAGGGAATAAATGCTTTCCTCATTTCTCAGTTCTGTCAAAACTAAACAATTGCAGAGGTGGCTGCCTGCAGCCTGCACGGGTATTTTCCCCTGCTCTAATCTGATAAATTGAATGGAATGGCTGAAAATATTCAACAAGTGAAAGAAATAAGTACAGTTTTGAAACAGCAGCATTGAACAAGTCTGCTGATTTTTTCATAGGGATGCTGAAAATGAAATGCATCAGCTGTAGCAGGGAGCCAACCTTTTAAAGGACTGGGAGCTGCTCAGGCAGTCAGATCTCATCTCCCACAGCAGCACAGCACTGGTTACCATCAGTTTTAAATAAGCAGAACATGAACAATCCAGACACATTCAGATCTGCAGGTATAGACTAAACCCAGCTGGAAATCCTAAATTAATCATCTGAAGAAATTCTTGTTGAGCAAGAATAAAAACCAGAGTGAAGTACGATGCTTGGAAGCCACAGAAAAGGCAAAACCAACTAAGAAAGTTGCCAGGTTTGGCTGTGTTGGCATCAACCTGCTCATTTCAAATTTTTTGAAGAACTGCTCCTAAACATGGCACTTACCCAAGTGCCAACCAATGACCTATCCCAATTATTTATATGGAAAAAGTGAGATGTAGTCTGAAATACTCCAAACATTAATGGCCCTTTTAAAGGGCTTTGTAAGTATCCACTGGTATTGCAGATGCAAAAGCAACACCATCAACCCTTTAGGCACCACAAATCTCCTCCTAATCTTTAATATCCTGCCTATATCTGTATAGGAAGCTCTTTACATTGAGTTGTTTGGATGTCATAGAGTGGGAAAATGCCCGAGGACAGATATGGTGAAAAGAAACAAACACCCCACGGTGCATAGTGACCATTAATGGCAGAAAAAAATACTTCAACTGGCCATACATTCAGTGCTAGTTTTTAATCATAGGCCACTCCAGAGCAATCCTGACGATAACTATCTGAAATTCGATATTTATGTGGCTTTGAGAAGTTGTTCAGAGAAGAAACACAAAATATTATACATCAACAATTACTGTGAAGCACCGTTGAGAAAATGAAAACATAAAAGTGTTCACTTGAATTCACAACGCTAAATGGGCTATCAAAGCAATCTCTTTAAATGTCCATTTCATGCCTGCAGAATGACCACCAGCAATAATATTGCAGCTCTTAGGGAAGGAGCTGCCTTTGCTGCTAAAGTCGTTCCTTTTTTTGCATTCCGAGCACACAGCCTCTAAACTGCCCTGGTTTTTTCACCTCTGAGCTTCTGGAACGTGTTTGGACGGTTTCAAATGTGTGTAAAAAAAAAAAGCCATTTCCCACCTAACTGGCTCGATAAAATGGAATGTTATTAAGCCGGTTTAAATATGCTGATGTGTAATTTGGGGGCATTTCTATTTGTCTTGCCCGGTGTACAAACATCCTGTCCTCAATTATGGATATCCATATGGATTTCTGGGCCATTCCAAGCCCCATTAACTTTAGGTGGGCTCCCAAACTGCACAATATGTTGCAGGACTGGAAAAAAAAAAATTGCAGAGAAATCAGAGTGGACACAGCTCTGTGTTAGAAGTGAGGTTCAAATCAAGGCTGGCTCAAATTGAAGCAGCCCCTTAACCCCCAGACCACGGTTTCCTTCATAATCAACCAAAAATCTTTAGGGACACAAATAAAAATGGTGTTTTTCTCATAGAGGCACTTGAGAAAGCATCTATTTCAGTGATGTTTAGCTGCAATAATAACAATATTCATGTGGACCAAAGCATCTGTAAAAAAGGCAATGAGTGATAGTGGATATTGCTGCTGTTGTTTGGGTTAGGAGGTGAGATCTACATCACTGAAAACTGACGAAATATCAGCAATCTCCAATTCCTTGGAGAGCAAAATTTAGGTGATATTTTAGGTACCAACACAGTTGTGCACAAAAATGCAACTCAAATTAGAGCAGTGCAAACCCCCCCCCCCACACACCCCAATAAAGCAGCTTTCAGAGTAAAACTCTCCAATTTTGATAGTTTTTGTAATTCTAGCCCAAAGGGGGATATTTCACTTCTCAGAAATGGGAAAATGTATCTTGCAGACTTCCTTAATCTTTTTAATTAAACTGATCACCTTTTTTTAACTTATTTTTAAATAAACTGCTCTGAAAAGTAGAGAATTGCTGTAGAAGATTACAAGGTGCTAAGAGATCCTGAAAAATGGAAAACCCCGACCAACAAAACAAAGAAACGAACACGAACTATTGATTTTTGCAAATTCACCTATTGAGAACCCTTCCCCTCATGGTTCCTCTTTGGATTTGTATGGAGCGGGGATGAAATTTTCCCTTTTTTCTTGGGAAAACCCAAAAAATTCTACTGTAAAAACCAAATTGTTGAGCCTTGAAGTAAAAAAAAAAACCAAAAAAACCCAAAAAAAGCAACCCCACTGTTTAAAACTGAACCAAGCAACTCAAAATAAAGGTTGAAAAGTGGGAATGTGCAGGTAACAAATCTGCACAGGTAATGGAAAGAGCAGTGACCTTAAAGGTCTGTTCCATCTGAAACCTGCCTGGATTCGTCTCGTTCTGGTGCCTTTGAGGAACGAATTGTTTCACTTCCCAGCCATTTGATGTCCCTGCACCAATAACACGGNGAACCCTTCCCCTCATGGTTCCTCTTTGGATTTGTATGGAATGGGGATGAAATTTTTCCTCTTTTCTTGGGAAAACCCAAAAAATTCTACTGTAAAAACCGAATTGTTGAGCCTTGAAGTAAAACAGAAAAAAAAAAAAAAAAANCTGTTTAAAACTGAACCAAGCAACTCAAAATAAAGGTTGAAAAGTGGGAATGTGCAGGTAACAAATCTGCACAGGTAATGGAAAGAGCAGTGACCTTAAAGGTCTGTTCCATCTGAAACCTGCCTGGATTCGTCTCGTTCTGGTGCCTTTGAGGAACGAATTGTTTCACTTCCCAGCCATTTGATGTCCCTGCACCAATAACACGGAGGTAAACAAGAGATACAGGGGCTGCTGTTGCTTTGACAAATGAGTTGGGAGAGAGATAACACTGCAGGATTAACTCTGCCTCCCCAGCTCCATGGAAATTCAAACCCACCAATTAAATATAATTCGATTTGGTTTTGTTGTTTTCTATTTTCTTTGTTTTGTTTTGTTTTGTTTTGTAGTGGTTTAAAAATAAATACATCATTTTAAAGGGGAAAAAAAAAAAAGCCACCTGTATTTTCTCTATTGGCCCTGTAGCTGCGTTCCTCGAATCAGAGAAAAAAAACCCAATATAGCAGCACTAAATAGGAAAAGTTTGTGGAAATTACTAGGAAATTAAATTCAGGGGTATCTCTAAGGCTTCTTTGCAATTGCAGCACAGACATCTGTGCGAGTCTCTTGTTTTTCAAACACACCTGAGGCCTTTCACTGTGACTTTAACAAATTAATTGCAATGTAGAGACCTCCAGCTTATTTAATTTCTTTAAGGCAGAATTTCCCCCCTCGTCTGGCACCTCACTTTCTGTTCAGAACAATGGAACATTTTACTTATTTCAGCTCAAGTCAACTTACAGCTTTGTAGTCCACTGGCCAGGTGAACAAGAAGAGCTTCTTATCCATGGTTGATAGTCAAAACATATTTTTAAAAAATGGGGTTTTTTCAACATGAAGTGTTCAAACCCCAGTCTTTTTATAGCAAGGAAATTTAAGTAAAATATGCAACTGTTGTGGCATGACTATTGTGCCTTTGGTTGCTCTTTTATTCCCCTCATTCCACATGTTTGAATCTAACGTGGCCTTTTATGTTGGTGGAATATAAAAGAAGATATGAAATGCAATTACCATTCTATGATTATGCAATTAAGTGAAATAGTTATTATAAAATCAAAAGCCCAGAATTCAAATACCCCTTTAAATACTAATAATAATATAAATAATTTGTAATAGACCTAAAGCTAATTTCTGCCAGCCAGATCGGTTCTTTCTCAGTCTCCCACAGGGCCCGGGGGAGATTTTGTTGCTGACTTTGTCATGGCAATATGCACAAACCTGTTTCTTGCTTGTTTTGCTTTGCCTCTCTCTCCATCCCTCATCCTTGTGGGATGTTGTAGCTGCTCCCTCACTGAAAACATCGAGGAGCCTTCCAGAGGGAACCTGTTTATAATTCTGGTGGTGGTTTTTTACATGAATTCTGAGCAGAGCTGGTTTAGCTGTGTCACTCTGAAACACGAGGGGGCTGAGGTCACGCAGCACTCGGGGGCATCAGGGACAATCTCAGACCAGCCCCAGACATGCTCCTGACAGATCTTCCCTTTCCCCCACTCGCTCTCTTCCTCAAGAAACATTGCTGTAGTTCCCCCCCCCCCGACCAGAAACTCAAAATTTGTTTTTCTTTTTGTTTTTCCCTCAATCTCAACAACTAAATTCTGAATTATAGCTGAACATTTGGTCCTGTCTTGTCTCCAGTAATGGCAAGGAAAAGCTGACAGAGGACAAAATGCCACCAACACGAAGCCTCACCTTAAACAAGGGGTCTGCTTTAATAGCAAGTGACAATATTCTTTCCAATATTTGTCACCATTACCTGTTGTAACTTTGGAAACTCCTCTGCCTGTCCACTCTCCATCATTCCAGCCTGACCTCAGTCAACCCCAGCGGTAATTAGGTTAAATACAAAATACACAAAGGTGCTCCTTTTTCCAATCAACTTTGTGCTCGTCATCTTTTAATTCCACCTCATCGTTTTGTTGTGCAAATCTGCCCATATATTTTGGGCATCTTATAGTTCCTATTTCTGGCTGCCAAGAACTCCTAAATTTTTCTTGTTCCAGCTCTATCCACCTTCCCAGGGGCCTCTGGGCAGCTCTGCAGTCTGTATCCCATTATCCCTCAGTGCAGTGAGCACAGTAGGGTATCTCCAGAATGGGAGGAACCGCTGGGTTTTGCATCCATTTCAGTTTTAATCAGGCTCCTCACTTGTGTGCTCAGCCACTTCAGAAATCTGCCACATCTGACTCCTTTCATGATTTAGGAAGGAGGCACATATTCCGAGTATAGATAATAATTGCCCCATTTAAATGATAATACCAAGATGTTTTCTAGGGGAAAGATATCCGTGCAGGGCTCTTTTACCACGAGCAGCTCTTTCAGAGGGCTATCTATCCTCACACCAGATGTCAAATACAAAAAGAAATACTTTGGCATGAGTAACAAAGTTCATTTGACTGAAGGATTTACCTCCCAGGAACAAGAGCCTCATAAAACACAAACACTGGGAGCAGAGTGAGCCACGTAAGGGCTTTTGCTAAAATTAAACCCATAACTTGCTACTAGAAATGGGACGTTTCATCTGCTCAATAAGCACTAAAGTTCTCTTCGTTTTTATGGCATCATAATCTTTGATTACTCTGATAAATATTTGGACTATACAAAACATTGCAATGGAGCTAATCACAGTTATAAAAAATCTGTGTGTGGAAATGAATTGGGAACGGGATGATAGCAGCACATTTCAGAGGAGTTCAAACACAGAACCACATTATTTTAACTGGCTCCCAGCCTCATTC
Organism: Cyanoderma ruficeps; assembly: GCA_008694505.1. NCBI lineage: Eukaryota > Metazoa > Chordata > Aves > Passeriformes > Timaliidae > Cyanoderma > Cyanoderma ruficeps. Next base: position 3,650,236 of record VZDJ01000049.1, read on the forward strand.
TCTTCTGTCTCCCTGCAGTTGTTCACACCTGAGGGAAATGCCCAGGGGAGTTGTGGTGGTTCTGGCTTTGAATGGACTGGTTGGGTAAGAATTCCAGTGATGCCTTAAGTTTGAGCTTTCATGTATTTCATGTTCTGTGCTGCCCAGGGGTGCAGCTCTGAGCTCACAGTCAGCATCACTCAGCTCTGCACACAGCAGGGACACAAAACAAATCCTTTTCCTGCTGCACACCAAGGACAGTGGTCACAACTTCCAGGCCCAAAAGCACAAACAAGGCTGGGCTGAAGAGAGAAAAGAACAATGGGACTTCAGAATCTGAAGCTGTAATTGGACAATTAAATCCCAAGATGCAAATGGACCAAAACATACAAAAATGTGAGACCTCGTGACCGTTTGTCCATTTTGGGTCCACCTTGGGTGTAGCCCTGGCCAGGTTCTTGTCCTGCCCAAGGTGTATCCTAAAGGCCTTTCAATAAATCTCTACTTTATTCTCTCTCTGTGTCCAGTCTCTGTTCCAACTCAGCCTTCCCAAGGCATCCAGAGATGGAATGACAGCCATGGAATACCCTTGGGATGCCCTTGGGGTCAATTCCACACACAGCTGAGGTGCACAAGAAGAGCAACTCAAAAAGTGCTTTCCAATACTGAAAACTGCCTCTATAATTCAACCTAAGGAAAATGATCAGACTTCTTGGTGGGGGCTGTAACGAACCAACATGAAAAAAACAACTTTCCACAGCAAAAAGCTTTTCTCTACCTCATTGTATTCTGAGCAGATGCATTAATGTAAATAAAGTTCAAATGCAAATCACATCAGATAAGAAAGTAATTCCAGTGGTGAAAGTCACGCCTAGTGTAGCAGCAGCAACATTTATGAAGTGGCAACAAGAATACATTTGAATCAATGGGCTGCACATTTATATCACTGCTGCAGTGGTGTCACACCCTGTCAAATATTTTTAACTTATTACTCCTAACGGCTGAAGTTTGCATTTGGTTCCAGGAGACTGAAGCCAGACCAGCTGAACCAAAGCCAAAGCAGACACTTTAGATGTCACTGATTGAGACTAAGAACTGGAATTTGCACTTAGCATTTATATAGTCCTTTTCATCTTCAAAGAGCATCACAAACATTAGCTGGTACCAGCTCGCTCACAGCCACTTTCATGCCAACCTTTTGGGATAAAAGGAGAAGAGAATATGGACAGGATGTGTAATCAAGCACACATCAAGCCTCAGATGTGTAAAGGATCTCTGCCTTGACCTCTCCCTCGCCTCGTGGCAGGTTTTCCCTCATGGAGAATGCAAGGCCTTTCACCATGGCTCAGGTTTTAAGTCACCATATGATGTATTCTGTTAATAGAAGATGAAGGTAACAGTCCTTAAATAACAGGTTTACTATCACAGTTGTAGGTATTCCTTTGAAACAGATAGACATTCAAAACTAACACGGCATCAAAAATGTCACTGGCAGCTGTCACAGGACTAGCCAGAGACACACCCAGTTTAAAATGTGGATTCCATGGCTTTGAATCCCTACTTTTGAGTCATTCTGGGAATTTTTTTTCTCACTTCCAATTCAAGTTAGCTTTCCAAATGAGATTTACACAATTTCTTTCTCAGAAACAGCAGAAATTTCTTTTACCTGTCAGTTCTCTCTGCCCTCCAACCCGGACTGGCCATTTGATTATCAGCTCTGGGTGGTTCTAAGCCCAGATTCTCAAATAAGTTCCTCATGTTCCAGCCACTTGCACATTTTATGTGGAGGAATAGATTGAAGCAGACAGTCCTCGTTTTCCTGGTGACCCAGAACAGCCATTGTTACATGAACACCTTTAATCTCCTCTCTCTGGGTTTGAATTGAATTCAAGTGGGGAGAGATGAAAGCAAGCGTTGCACAAATCTGCTACTACAGCTGGTACTTCTCAGTTTATCATATGTTAGCTCTGATTCCCTTTGATTCCTCTTAAAATTATTGCTTCTATTTCTTAATTTGACAATCAGGCATTCATTGCTAATTTTTATTTTTTTTTACTATTAAAAAAACCCCTCCCTCCATCTTTCTCACAGCTATTCCCCCACGAGAAAATAACCCAAAATTACAGCTCTGTGATACCAATGTGTGAATGTAACTTCTGCCTTGGAGGGTTTTCTGATGCAGGGCACAAATCAGCAGACAAACAACACTTCACTACTCACAGCTCAGCACAAGACTTACAAAATAAACCGAGGAGTGAAAGGAGGATGAGGGTCAGGCTGATGTGGAGAGCATCGCTTGCGCTGCAGTCCATTTTGGATTTCTTGCAGGTACACACTTGTAATCTCAGTTCTGTGGTGTTGGTCAGAGGAGGTTTTCCAGAATCTGTCACTGAGATGGGGATGTTGTAATTGGCCTTTTTCAGGTTCTGAAGCAGGATGACCTGGGCATGGGTATCTGCAAAGGATGAGGAGAGAATTAACCAAGTGCTGGTTGCTTGGAAGGGTGAAGGAATCTGGAAGCAACGTCAGACATGCCAGTTAGTCATGGAAATCAGGAAGAAAATGAGAATATTCTAAGAAAAAAACCAGAAGAATTGAATTGGAGAGAAGAGACAATACTGAAATTCTTTTGTGGGCTGAAATCTAATTACAAACTTGTTCCAAACCCCACCAAAAGGAAAGACTTGTAAGAGCCCCTTTTGTTTAAATACATTACTTGGTCTGCAAACTATTGGCAGAAGCTGCCTGTGAAAACTAATATACCATTGAAATGCTAGGGCATGTCACCCCCAAAACGACAAGAGATAATAAATTTACTTTCCAAAGGGAAAAATAACCCTTCCTGCCGGGAAGTACAGGCAACGTTGCTGAACCACTGCCACGATTTCCCTGAGAAGGGAAGTAAAGCCCCCTCCAAACCCACAGATCTGCTCCAGTGGGGGAACTGGGGGTCACAGCAGCTCTCGGCACCCAGGTGGGTGTGATAATTCCTTTAGGGCGTAACAGAAGGGTGCTTTGATGTTTGGAGAACAGCTCCTCCCTTTGTCCTGCAGGCAGGTACGGCCATCACATCCACCTCCCGTTTTTTTAAGACTGTGACATGAACTAAAAGATTGGAGAGTGGCAGAGAACAATAATAGAGTCCAGAAAAGAAAGAGGAATAATCTACAATAAGAAGAAATGTTGTACTTTGTGTCCACAATCCTACACACAAACCTTCTGCAATCTCATGATCCTCTTACCAATTGTGTAAGGTCCCTGTGCATTGGGATATTTATTTGTGCAGAGTTTAAATACTTAAAATTAGGATGTTTTTCAATTACGTTGCTAAAGCCCACAAGAAACTTTCATAGCAAAGCTTTGTTCACCTCGTGCAAAAAAACTGTGTGCCGTAAGGCACAGTAATCTTCACAAAATTAGCAGTCATTAGTAGCCCCTCATTAATGCAAAACTGAAAGAAGAAGGTTCAGCCAACATCACAAGAGGAGAAGTTCCAGGTTTCAGAACTGGTGTGTTCCACAGGCAGAAGCAGCACAGGGTAAAGCAGCAGCAGTGGATCCATCCTGCAAACTTTCATGCAAAAACCCCTCCTAAATTCCCCCAGTGCCTCAGGGGGAGTACCCTGGGATGGAGGAGCGGGAGGAATAAACACACAATAATCAGATTTGAGCCTTACTGTTCAGCCTGTTGATCCTCCACAACTTTTCTGGGCCAGATTGCTTGCTGAGCTCAAATTTGAAAGGATCTGTGTTGGGATGGAGGTCTTTGTCTGATGCTCCTAGAACCACTACCCTGAGATCTTTCGCATCGTCACAAACTTTTGCCAGTGTTGGGTAAAGGGATGGGACGTTGTCATTGACGTCCTCCAAGGTGATGTGCAAAGTCCCTGTTCCCGTAGCAGGAGGGTTACCTATGGGAAAAAAAACCAAACAGCTGTTTATTAAATCACATTTCCATAAACTCTTGCTCCTATTTGCACCTGCAGGCTTGCAAAGGGAAATAATTTTTTATTGTTCTTACCTCTTTTATATGGAAATTATTGCTTAAAATACCTGATGAGTCACTCCTGTAAATTCATTGCTGATTTTCAGAATGAAGCCTGTCTGATTCTCTACAGTATGGAAAATTATTCTGAAGGCAACCTCTGGGAGAGGAATATTTTGAAGTTAAAATGAGAATAGGACATGAATAGATATCTGGAACAGAATCTGTTCATCAGCACACACTGAGAGAAACATACTGGGAACCATCCCCCGGATGGATAGCACAGGATTAAAAGAATCAAGGATAAGACAAGTGAGAGGAAAAGTGTCAGCAGAGAGGAATCAGGTTGTGTGCTGGGTGCCCAGAAGCAGAACAGCGCCAGATCATTCCTAACAACCCCGAGGGCCATGTGCAGTTCTGTCAGCAGAAGTGAAACCTGTCAGGGGCAGCTCAGGGAGACGAGTTGGGTTCGTTATTTATTTACCCTGCGCTGGCAGCCATTTCAAACCTGCCGTGATTTGCCAGGCGGCCTCAGCCCTGACCCCAGAGCCGGCTGCGGAGGTGAGGGTGTTGTTAATTCACCACTACAAGCTCCGTGCCGGGGCTGTGAGTGACAAACCAGCCCCGGTGGCACGGGGGGAAGGCAGAGTTTGCCTGGGGGAGCGGGGCTGGGACCAGCACCTCATTTCACTGGGGTCACCCAGGAGCTGACAGGGGGTAATAACTCCCAGTCACTGCAGGCATGTGCCATGGCTGAGCAGCCACCCAATGCCTCCAGCCTCCAGCACAACAGCTCCTTCAGCTCCCTCTGAACCCCCTTAAAACCACCTCAAAGTTTTCTGAGTGCACGCTTTGTCCTTTATTGTGGCCGGCATTAACGAGGTCTCATCTGAAATGCCGCACTCCGGGGTTGTTTATTCCTCTTTTTTTTTCTGGTTTAGCACGGGGAACTGCGATCCCTGCACGGGGAACTGCGATCCCTGCACTTCCCTGAGCACAAACCCTTTCAGAATGAATTCGAGAGGCCGCACGTAACCTGTGCAGCACCAGGGCCAGGTGGCACAGCATCCCCAGCTCAGCCCTGCAGGAGATTCCCCTCGGCACAATCACCCTGCCCACAGCGGCCCAACAGCCCGGGCTGCTGGAAGGAAAGTTATCCGCAGCATTTTGGAATAAACGCGGTTATTGCTGTGCTGGGAGAAGCAAACACCCCGTGGTCTGGATCTGATAAAGTGCTGCCCGCAGCAGAATGCAATTAGTCCTTTCAATAACAAATGTTACTAATGGTGACACTTCATCTGTTCCCTGCGCGCAGAAATGCATCACAAAGGCAGGATGTTCATCCTTCTCCAGCCTTGCCCTCCCTTCTCATCTCGCACTTTGTCATCAGGAGGGTTAGGGTTGAGTTCCTTTTAATGAAAAAGAAACTATTTTTCACTTTTTATTGGACTAATTGAATTTACAGAAAGACTCCAATACGTTTTTTTTGTTCTTGATATATTATTAAGTAAAGTCATACGGCAGAATGGATGAAAAGACATTCTAGTATTTGAAATATGATCATAAAAGCCAGCCTTTCATGCACTTAATTAAACTGCTGTCTTTAATTTTGAATGCATTATTTCCACACTGGACTGATAATGTCTTATGCACTGCCCTTCTTATCTTTCTCTGAAGTCAGTGATATTAAAATCTGCCTTTTGAAAAGAAGAAGCCAACAGCATTGTGGATGTCCTGCTATTTTGTCACACACAGATACGGCTGCGTTTTCCCTGCCATGCAAATGTTTCACTCTTTGTATGGTTCAGAGGCTGGGCAAATATTACACACAAAATAAAAGAGAGAAAGGAAATTGTTTCTGTCCATTTCAATGACTTATTCTCTGCTCGGTTTATTTGTACTGATTTAAGCAAAAAAAAAAATCTTTTGTTGATTTATGAAGACCTCCAAAAGAGAAACAAGCAAATGTCAGGGTCATAAACTGGAGCTTGTTAACACATGTCATAAAAATGTAACAAGAAATGAATCAAGGAAAAACGGTCACAACTCATCCATTGGGAATATATGACTTTCATAAATTTGATGGTATTATGCTGTTGAAATAATTCAGAATCCCATGATCTCCAGACGCCTTTGATTTGGAAAGGAAAGTTGCCCACAGAATATTTCAATTCTGAAGTAAAGCCTTTAATTTGGATTGTCAAACCTTATGGCTGAAAGCAGAATTAACGAGCAAAGCAGGACATAAAGGGTCCAACAATCCTCGAGAGAAGCTTTTCCAAAGGGTTCTGATCCCATTTGCCACTGATCAGAACTGGCCATCCCTCCTTAGGATGAACACTTTAAATATTTGTGTGCCTTCAGAGCCATTGAGGACAGAGAGAATCCCAAACTCCCAGAAATGGCACATTTGGAAATATACCATGGCAATCATAGGAGTGAAACAGCATCACTGGTCTGTGTAAAATCCGCTGGAACAGAGGCTGAAGGATGGATAACCTCATACTGAAATAAAGAGAAAACTTGGTGGTGACCCGAGCCTCCAATGCAAGGGGCTGTTACCTGGAAATGTGGATTTTAAATTGGATTTTAGCCCTGCCGGCATAAATGACCGTGTTGCTACCTCCAGTCGAAAAAATTACGTTGAAAAGAGAGGTTCTAGAAAAAGATACTTTGTGTACTTCCAATGCTTGAATCTTAACGAAAAGCTGCTCAGAATAATATCAGAATTATTAGTGTAAAGTCACACGACTCACACCCAGCTCTTCAAACAAGGACTCTGAGAACGCTGCTTTTCATGCTTTCTGGTGATGCTGCTCTGAGAATCTAAACACAAATTTCTGTCCCATCCCTCACACTGGGTGTTTTTTTTCCCCCCCTCCATATGCTGTTTTTGTGCTCAGCAAATCTGTGTGTGCAGCTTTGGCAGCCGTGCCCTCCCTGCAGGCAGGGATCCCGTGCAGACAGCTCTGCTCCACCACATTCCCTGCTCAGGATGAACTCCATCCGTGGATCAGCCAAAGCAAATGGAACCAGCAGAGGGGGAAGGCACCAAAATCCGGGTGTGCTGCTCACAGAACTGCTCTCCTCAAAGCCATATGCTGCCATTTTGTCCCTAATTCCCCACGAATCCGAATTTTCCTATGCATTCTCCATCTATATTAACATACAGACGCTTTGTAAAATACATAAAATAAATAATCTCGCCGAGTTACAACCCTTCATTCATCCCCCTCAGATAATATATGCAGCTCCTGGTTTTGAGTAATTACATTTCAAAAGAGCACAGCTCTTTCAGCATATCAAATTGCTACTGACATATGCCATCCGTCTTAAATACTGTTTTCAGCATTCTAATTTCTTTTTCTAATCATGAGTCCATGATGACAAATTAAAACAATATTTTGTGTGCAATTCATATTTTACCGAAATCTAAAATGGCAAGAAAAGGATGAGTCTTCAATTTATTTTCTCTTCTCAATTAATACAGCAATTAAGATAAGGGGTATAAAACTGGCTTAATTGGGTTGCCATGGTAACTAATTGCCTGATTTCTTCAAAAATAGCGTGTTTGAGGTGGAATCAATCTGTGGTAATTTAATTACTTACATCATGGAGTGAGAAGACAGGTTAGATACATGTAAGGAGAAGTTCTAATTGCAAACTGCCACACATCTCTTTGTTACTCCAGCTTTCTCTGGGTGTTGTGTGCTCCTGCTCATCACACGGAGCACAGAATAATAAATTTCCTTTCTGATGATTAGCAGTGCCAAGACCTGCACAATGAACGGGATTCAGGATTGCTTGGGTGGAGCTGCTCCTTGGAAACACGGGAAGAAGTGAAAACCTGATTGACTATTTCTTCATTTTGCTCAGGAGAACTGAAGCAGTGGCACAGCTCACAAGTGCAACTGGCCCCAGCCAGAGAAGCAAGGTCCAAGTTGTTTTTTCTTAAACTGGCCAGTGTAGCTCAAGGCAAACCCAAAACTCACAACTAAAATGACTTTTAATGGCGTTCATTCTCTCTGTTTAATGCAACAGAAGTTCTTGTATTCCCAACTTCTGTCTCAGCAGCTCCCTGGTGACAGGAATGGCAGGGAAGGAAGGCGGGATTTTTGGAGCAGATTCTCTCACTGGGAGAACATTTCTCCCTGGCTTCAGCTGGGACCCCACTGTGGTGGCATGAGAAAAGTGGAATTCAACTCCAGCTTGCATTTAACCCAGCCACCAAGATCAGTGTGACATTATCTGTCACCAGGTGACAGCCTTGAACAACACAGGTGGGTCTTCCAGGAGTCAGGCAACCAAAAATAACCAAAGATTCTGTTTTTAGAGAGATAGAAAAAGGCTAAACAATGGGATATTAATTCCACAGAAAACAGTGAGTGTTGCATAAGCAAGGTAAATCTGGGGATAAATTATTATTATTCGTGCCTCTAAAAGGAAATGGAGAAACTAATTTTATCTTTTAAAGATTTCACACATTTTCCAGGTGTTTTGTAGCTTCACCTCCAGCCACGGCTTCCTCCTCCCTTACTTTTTCTAGATTGTGACTCAAACTCTCAGAATACAGGGGGGAAAAAGGAGAATTTCTAGCATGGCTGAATGAGAAAAACAACCAGGTGTTCTGCCTTGTGATCCTCATCCCAAACTTCCAGTGAATAATAGAATCTGCAGGATGACACCACATCGCGGTCACAGGGCACATTTGGGATTTCCACACGGGTTTCTCAAACCCAGATGATTTCTCCTCTGTGTTTCACGTGGGTGAAAAAAGCCCCCAGCAATGCTGTGACACCGCACTGGGTTCAGTGATTAGAGTGCTAAACCCAGGAAATAAAATGATCACCATTGTCGGCACTTTTGTTAATTGAATGAAACCTCTGACGTTTCCCAAGTTTGCTTAAACCTGACTTTGCCCCATTATCAGCTCATTCTCAGATTAAACACAGTTCATGGCACTTTAATGTGCTAACTCTGCTGCATGGTGTTTCCTACCAGGGTTTAATTTCTTCTTTAATAGGCCAGAGACTCTACGTTCACACAGGTCTTTAATAAAAAGTTTCAAATTCTAAAGACACTGCGTTGACCTTTTACTGAAATCAAATGCACTGAGAAAATTAGGATATTTCTTCCAAAAAGTCCTTTTTAAAGTGTAATGCGCCCCCATAAAAGGTCAAAAAATTATTATCTATAAATTAACACTGTTTCCATCAAAATTTGCTGTTTCACATTGTTTCAAGCGTGCTTGAGAAGATACAGGAACTGTTTAGATCAGGAATAACATAATTCATATTTTACCACCTTGAGCTGCAGTTAATTTGATAATGCTGAGAAATAATATCATAAAGGTCAAAAAAGAATCTCATAAAGATATAACTTATTTCCTGCAGTGGAGTGACTCCATTTTCTATGCCCCTTTCATTGTTCCTGTCCTACTGCTAAAGACCAGTTTTGCGATATCCCAAAAAAAGACAAAGAGGTGATGGATTTATACAAAGAACTACCAAGCACAAAGCTCCAGGTTTTACTTGTGACAGAAATATCCAACCCTTTACAGATAAAAATAAAGAAAATGCCCTGGCACTTGCTCCCTGCACTGAAGTGTAATGACAAGGAGTCAGTGCCTGCTGGAGCTGATGGCAGAGTCTCTACTGACATCAGCAAAAGGAGATGGAAAAAGCATCCCTGTGGAGTTTGTTTTCAGCTGTCTCCACTCCTCACCCAGGGCAGCCTCGAATGTTCATTCATTCCATAAGGTCATTTTATAAAGAGGTGAGCATGGGACACAATGGGACAACAGAACTCTTCTGTAAGCAGGTAAACTCCGATGCTATGAGCACTGAATAATATTTGTATTTATACTTTAGCACATGTCTAAGGTACAGGGCTTTATGTGATTTCAGAGTGATTCACTATAAATTCCATTAAAGGTTATCACAGATCTTGCAGTGCCTGCTCTGCTGGGAGCTGCTCTGGGCTCCAATTCCCACTGCTGGGCTCTGCCCTGGGCATTGCCTGAGCTCTCTGTATTTCCAGGAAAGGAAAGGAAAGCGTGTGGCAGCTCAGGCTCCCTCAGTGCCTGGGCCAGCACAGCTCAGATTTGACTCAGAGATAAGCTGAGAGGCCAAAGGAAACGAAAACCTCCACTGAACACGTTTGAAAAGTGAATTTCTGCTGAAGTATTTCTTTTTCACCTCTCCTCCCTTTTCACCACAAGTCTGTTAGGCCAAGCAAATTACTTGGTCTATTGGAAATGCCTCCAAATTTTCACTTTATTACCCTCTTTCATTTGGCAATTCTTAATCCTGCCTTTGGCTGCCCTCTCACCGAGAAGTCCTCACTGGTATTAGACAGGCTCCACTTATTAACCTGAAGAGAGAGATCTGCAGTCTATGGACAATGCTGCTCTAAAGAGATGCAGACAGTTACATTCAATCTGATTTTTTCCCCCCTTTTAACTTAACATAACCTTCTTTTAGAGTCCTGAAATAATTCTGTATTCATTTCAGATCATTCTCCCACTATCTGGCTTCCCATCTAACGCAATATTTCAAGTTGGACGTTGGCTCTGATGGTTGGAGGGATAAAGTGGGTCTCCCAGATGTGCTGGTTCACACTGTCAGTGGCCTGGAAACAAGTTTGGGAACATTTCCCAGGGATACTGTCAGTCCCAGCTGTCCCTGCAGGGGACAAGGCAGATCCACAACCTGTTGAGGTCAACTCTAAAACTTCCTTGGCTGCTTTAGCCACAGACTGTCAGTTCATACTCTTTTTTGACTTAGAGATGGGGTAACTGACAGGCATTTTAAAAACTTTTATTTTATTTTCAGTCTCACGTGAAGGGTGAGACAGTACAGATGTTACAGTTTATGCTGTTACAATCAGAAGCCAAACTATTTCCTAATTCCAATCCATTATAAGCCTTTCTTGGCCTATCGGTTTTGCCACACAACGCTGTAAATGTCTTAAAGCCAATAAACTAAAAATACTCCTCGTGGGTCCTACTACAACACGTCTTTCACAGTTCTATTTCTCCAAAATATCCAGTCTATTTTCAAGGCCATCATTTGAAACTTGTTTCCAGTTCCATTTCTCTCTCAACAATGTCTGTCCCAGCCCGTGGCATTTCCAAGTCAGCACACTTTATCTCAGAGTTTGCACACAGATGCACCAGACCATGTGAGTCTTCTTTGAGAATCCTCTACAAATCCATTTCCCGTGTTTCCCCCTCTCTCTCGGTGTACAATTTGTTTATTTGTATTTGTTGGAAACGCAATAGCAATAGCTATTGTTGGTTTTGGTTGAATTACTGTAGGAGTATTGTAAGTTATTGAGTTATTCATCCAGGCCAGCAGAAAATTTTCCCACTTCCCAGCTCATCCCTGAGTTTAATGTGCTCCCCAAGCTGCCTGGTAATTAATCCAGAGGCGATGCAGGGCACGAGGTTAATATCAGCTAATTAAGTTCTGCTGTTTATTCCCATTCCCTTGCACATGGCAGGAGTGCAGTGCCCTGAAATGACCATTATTAACACCTTAGCATGGCAGTCCTAAGTGCACACGTGTGGTTTGCAATCATTGCATGCACAGGAGTCAATAACGCCGGAGAAGATGAACTCCTGCACTGACAGAGCTGCACAACCACAAATAAACACAATTACAGGGGCTGGAGTCAGGTGCTGGCTCAGAACCCCAAGCGAACAGGATTCCTTTTCTCTCACAGCTTTCCCTTCTCTCAGTTTTCCAGAATGGGGGAAAAAAAAATATCTGAGCATTAAAAGCAGTGAAGTTCTGGGCTTAGAATAAATGAGCGAGGCCTAAGTTGCAGCATGAAGGTGTCCCCCAAAATCCACATTACTCAGGCTGGTTCCCACAGTCAAGACCACTCATCTCCTTTCTCCATCTATTCTCTTTGACAATATCTGACTTCACCTTTAAAACACACCTTTGTCCTTTGGGTAACCCCTCAGTAATATCCCAAACTTTTACTTTCAATGTGAGATGACATTTCCCACTGCACCTGATTTTAAGATGCATTTAAAAAAAAGAATAAAAATCCAGTAGCAAGCAAAAGACAGAAATATGTTTAGTGCTACATTTCCCCCCAGAAATTTCCTAAGGAAAATATGTATATTAATGTGTAAGTAAATCATCACCTCAGCAGAATTTTTTTTTTCTGTTATACTTAAGGCGATATTTTCTTTCTCCTGTCAGGCCCTGCAAATGTTCCCTGAGTCATGTGCTTACAAAAATGTAAGAATTACTCTCTTAAAAAGAGCATTTTACAATTCATCACCAGAGCTAAACCAGCTGCAGCTGTGAAAAAGTGTTAGCATATTAGCTGTTATATTACAGGCAAATCTTTTATTTATTTTGTGCCTTTAGCTCGGGAGATTTGGAACGTTCAGGATTTTCTCTTTCTTCCTCTGCTCCAAAGTCACTCGCTGAATTTCCCCTAGATACCTTAATTTGGATTCTCTTTGACAGGAGGAACTTGATTACACACAATATGCAAAAATTAATTGTTGCATTTTAACAAGGGGTTTAGTTATGTTTTTATTGTCATTGTCATTGTATTGGAGAGATTACAATCCAGCATATCAAGGATGAGCTGTTATTGGTATTTAAATGCCTCAGGCATGCTGACTGCTCAAATATTGTGAAGAAATTAACTCAGATTGGGATGATTTATTACATTTCCAAGAATGTTTCTGGACTAATTGCACCTAGCATTAAGACATCAGTGTAGGAATAAACGAGTGAGGTATAAACCTAAATTCAAACTCTTATAAATTTGAAGTTTTAAGTTTCCTCTCTCTTCTTGTTTTCCAGAATGGTCTCTAATACAATTAGGAAGCCAGGCAAAGAAGTGCTGTTGGAGCCCTGAGAATTTCAGCCTTTCTGTGCTGACAGGCACTGACCCCCCAGCAAACACTGCACTGACCTGAGGCCTTGGAAAAGGATTCCAAAATTGAGTGACAGCACTGGGATTATGAGTGTGTCGTTTGAATAGGAATGTGTGATATCACAGGGGGGAAAACTTAGAGTTTAAGGGTTTAAAATATAGTTATATATATATATAAAGCATGATGGAGGTTTTAGGGCAGAGGCCAGTCTTTCTTTTTCATGGTTTAGGTGGTATTTTGTAATTGGATAGAAAAATCCACATTGCGGGCCACAGGCGGTTGGTTATTGGGTTAAAAAAAAAAAATTTAGCTGTCATTTCATAATTGGACAGTTTGTTCTTAAAAGGCCTTGTAGAGAGAGAGATAGGAGCCATTTTTCACTTTGTTAGTGAGAACTCACAGCTTGTGAGACTGTAACAGAGATAACAATTAATAAACATCTGAGTCCGAACACGAAAAGTCGTCTCTCGACCATTTAATTTCAGCTCTGACAGAAAAGAAGGAAAAAACCCACAACAAATCCCTGCAGCTCCTGGCTAATTTTACCCGTGCAGCTTTCAGACCAGAGCGTTTCAAGCTGGAAACGGAAGGTTCCCCCTCAGCTGGGTACTCACCACTGTCGATGGCCAGGAACAGGGCAGTGTAGACGTTGTTGTGCACGAAGGGAGATTCCCTGTCCAGCACGGCCGTGGTGCCCACCGTGCCGTTGGCGGGGTTGATTTCCAGCCACCCTGCCGGGTCCTTGTACACTGAGTACCTGAACAGAAGGGCACAAGTTGTTACCAAATCTCGGACCTGAACGTGAAACGACGGCGCTGCTGCAAAGGAATTTGTCTGTGCGCTCAGTGGCTTTCGCCGGTGGATGTCTTGATGTATCAAAAATGGAATTTAAGTTCGTGTTTTCCCTTAGAGGCAGTTCAGTGTCAGGCTTCGCTGGCAGAGGGAGATATAGAGAGAGGTTTGAGTCAATTCCTTTGCATATGTATATATATTTGTCCCAAAGTTTAGCAGAGAAATCAATATTTAGGATATTATCTAGAACCTGTGCTATGCAGCCAGAGCACTTCCAGTGCACCTCTGCATCCACACTGACCTCATGAATCCTATCACAGCCCTCCTTTCTCCAGACTCAAAATTCCAGCTGGACTGGAAGTTGTAATTTTAATTTACTTTTTGAGTGTTTCTCTCTTTTTTTTTCCTTACCATCACTTACTTTGGGTGAGCTGGAAATGTACTGAATTGTGGGGAATGGCAGCAAAAACAGTCAGACAATGAATTCAGCAGGTCTGTGGGGAGGTGGTTCCACCCAGCCCTGTTTGCACACATTTGTTTTGCACTCTGGGGTCTGGAGCTTCCTCCTTCTGCTGATTAAATCCAACCACATCCACATCGTCTCAGAGTTTGGAAATGCTGTCTCCAAGATCCCCCAACAATATGAAATTCCCTGGTGGCCTTTTTTCCCCTCTAATCAGCACAAATATTCAGCCCCCAAAACTGGAAATGTTTAGAGAGGTTGTGGAGTTTATGCACGCGGAACTTCCCTGCTTGACTGAAGCAATAAATGTAAGAGTGTTCATAATTAGAGCCCAATTCTAGACTCAGTTAAATATATTAAGTAATAGAACAACCCACAGCTGAATTAACTGATACCAATTCCCTCTCCAATTAAATGTGTTAAAATTTTAAACCAAAACTCCAATCATATAATCAATACCTGGGATAATAACCTGTTTATCTTTTCTGTAGTGAATTGTTCTAGGTCATAAACCACCGTACAGCCTTTTACAGGCATTTTAAATTACCAGTAATTGACATGGAACCTGTTATTATTTAATGAGTCTGTGCCAAGGCAGTGCCTCATGGTGGCATTCACCTGAAAGTGAATTCACCTGAAAGTCCTGTGTGAATAATGTTGCAAAAAAAGAAAAAAATAACAGTGCAAGTATGAGGGAATAAACAAAAATAACACATTGTTGGGGGGAGTGAAAAAAAACAATAAAAAGGCAAAATGAAATAAAATGCCAGCCTCTAGCAAAGTGCTGACAGACAGCCCTGCCCAGGCTTTTTACCACAACTTTGCTTCAGGCTTGGAAAATGAAACTTCCTGGGGGCTGCTGAGCCTGACTGTGGTGCACAGGAACATCCCGGTGCTCAGGCAGCCAGAGTGAGCATCAACACTGCAGCACATACAGCCAGGAGAAATGACACTTCTTTGTGAGCTCTTACGATGTTAAAGTAAGTCAAAGAGCAGATTTGGAAACCAGGAACTTTTGGAATTAATGCAGAAAAATAGATGAAGAGGGAAACTAGTTGGCTTATTTATGCTGGCGGAAAAGTAACTCAAGAGTTTCACCGCTGGCTTCCCCAGGAGCAGAAATTATCCCTCAGGGAATACGTGGAAAAGAATCAAAGGAAAGCATTAGTGCCCAGTGAGATGTTCCATCAACCCAACATGTCCTTCCTCTTAATAGCCATTTAAACATTAATCAATAGCTCAGCTTTATCTCCCACAAAAATGAGTGCCTGCAATGGCAACAATGCCGATCGCTATTTCATTCCTCTCCTTTGTTTCTTCCCTTATTGTTGTTTTTATAACTTTGCGACAAAGGTAGGCACAAAAATATGAAACAAGGGCAGCCTAAACAATTCCTAGTCTATTGTAAAACTGCAAATTCTCAATTAACCCTGAAACCATTTCAGAAGATTCAACACTTCTAAAGTAATGAGAATGTAAAATGGATTGTATTATCTTCCCTGATTGCTCTACAAAGCACTGTTGGCTGTGCAAATAAAAACCTGGATTGTATAACCTGTGATTTGGCACAGGATATTGTAAAAGTAGTACTTTGTCTTTCCCACCACATTTTTTACTCATTGTAAGAGCATATTGCAGCGCAGTTAAGATAATTGTTCTTTGTTCCATTTTTTGAGGGCTCTGCTAGCAAAGGTTTAGAACAGACCCATCATAAAAACCGTGATAAAAATAGAAGTTTCGACTGCAAGGATTCACTTCCCGCTTTTGACTTTGGTGGGATCTGTCGATTGCACAGCAGTTTTAAAATCAGACCATTTTTGGGTGGTTAAACATGAGCTGTTCCGGATGTACCTCCTGGATCTTCAGCCCTGAGCAGAGTGATCCATCAGACGTGGACAGAACTGGGCTCTGGTGTGCCAATTACTCTTCAGTTTGGTACTGTTCTCCTTTGCAGCAGTGCAATTCAGTGCTGCTGGAGTTTATTCCATTTTATTGTGGGTTTGGTTTTTTGGTGGTTTTCCTTTTTTTGGGGGGGGAGGTTGGTTTTTTGTGGGTTTGTTT
>VZDJ01000049.1:3666931-3722449 GCA_008694505.1 Cyanoderma ruficeps
TATCTATATCTATATCTATATCTATATCTAATCTATATCTACATCTACATCTACATCTATATATCTATATATCTATGTATTTATATCCATCTATATCTGTATCTATATCTATTTATCTGTACATTGCCAGCCTTGCACAGCTGGGTGTCTTAATTCCTATCCCAAGTGAAATGAAAACAAGAGCAGCAAATCTCTAATGTACATTGTAGTAAGGTTCTGTCACTATACCGACATCTGATTTTGTAAAGAGGATGCAACTTCCAAGATTGTGGGGTTTGGGGGTTTTTTTTGGTGTTGTTTTTTTGGTTTTTTGTTTGTTTGGTTTTTTTGTTTGTTTGGGTTTTTTGTTTGTTTGGTTTTTTTTGTTTTTAATTTAAAAATGTTTGTGGCACTGAAGCCATTGAGAAGGATGTTGTTGGAGCAGTTGTGGGCTTTCATTTTCCAAGGCCAGGTTGGATGGGGCCTGGAGCATCCTGGTCCAGTGGGTGAGTTCCCTGCCCACAGCAGGGGGTTGGAATGGATGATCTTTAAGGGCTTTTCTAACCCAAACTATTATATTATTCTGTGATTCACCTTTTTTTTCAGATACTGAAACCTTAAAGGGCTCTTCCAACCCAAACCATTCTATTATTCTGTTATTCACCTTTTCTTTCAGATACCGAAACACAAGATGGATTGATTAAATGTGTTAATTACAAGGTGCAGGTGAATAGAGGTTTGGATTCCATTTTTTACTCAGATATAAAGCCACTGTCTCAAATCTGGTGCTGCAGCCCCTAAACACAACTTGGTGCAGGGCAGTAATTCATGGTCCTTGTGACAAAGCCTGTCCTAACAGCACAAGGGAGGCATTATTTGGGCTACCTGAATTAATTTCCATTGCAGGCAAGGGCTAAAAGGCAACTAGAGGATTTCATATCAAAGGGAAATAAAATCATAAATGCTCCATCACACAATGTCATTGAGACAAGCATTTGGACATCTCAGGAACTTCAGGCCAGGTTATAAGAGAAATGCTGAAGGCAACAATGGTGACCCCACTAAAGGACTTTTCCAGACCTTTTCCTGTCAGCTGTAAATGTGCACAGGCTGATTCCTGATCCTCAAGGCTCTTAGACCTGTCTGTCTAACCTTGGGATTCCACACAATCTCAGAGTCGTTGAGGTTGGAAGGAACCTCTGGAGACCATCACCAACAGTTTTCAAGACCTTTTGTGGATCTTAAACCTCACTGTGTCTGGCCTAAACCTTGGCCTAAACACATTCCTTGTAACCACTCTCTATTAACCCACAGTTAACCCACAACATGCTGATAGGGAGTCAGAAAAGAAAATAAAATCTAAACTGTCCTCTTCTTGTGCTTTCATCTTTGATTTACATGCTCCAGCTACCAAGCTAAGTCTAGGCAGGCTTCTCTACCATTAAATCACATGAAATGAAGGGATTTGAATCTGGATTTAAATGCACTGAAAGTGTGGCTTTATGCTACATGAGCAGCAGGCTGTGAAAAACCTCCTGCAGAGATTCAGACCTGCTCAAGTTACTTTGGATAGATTTTTCAAAATAAAAAAAAATTAAAATGCAAAAAAGCAAATTGAACTGTAATCGATACTATTATTATTAATCAGAAAAAAGATGTCATTAGCTAAATCTAAAACCTGAAATAAATCACATTGTTCTGGCAACACTGTTGAGGAAGGTGTGAGGTCAGATGCAATTTTAAACTCGCTGAAGACTGAGGATTTATGCAGGAGGCGTTTTTCAGCTTCATGGAATGGATTTATGGCCTTGCAGTATTTTCACGGGCTGGAAATGCCAACTTAGAGTACAATTAAAAAAAATAAAAATAAATTAGAAGCCCCCCATCAACGTTGTGCAACAAGTGACTCTGTGCATCTTTGGTACTGGAAA
The DNA here is from genome assembly GCA_008694505.1 of Cyanoderma ruficeps. Taxonomy (NCBI): domain Eukaryota; kingdom Metazoa; phylum Chordata; class Aves; order Passeriformes; family Timaliidae; genus Cyanoderma; species Cyanoderma ruficeps. The sequence continues at coordinate 3,668,842 of VZDJ01000049.1, forward strand.
TGCAACTTTCACTGATAACCTGGACACACTCCAGGGTGAATCCATCAGCTCTGCACGTGGGCCACCACAGCTTCTGTAGGAACTCCCTGCAGCAGCTTTTTCCTGGGTGATCCCAGGGTGTCCCTCGAGTTCCTGGGAGTTTATGCCCACATTAAACCTTGCAGAGGCTTTGTGCCAATCCTGTCTGAACAGGCACCACAATTCCAGTGCCAGGGAATCTCAGATTTTAGCCCTGGAAGAGGTTCCTGTGCCCGTGTGGCTGCGAGGCTGAGATTGTCCCACTTCAGGGACAGAAAGATGAGCAGGCACACACAGCGGCAGACTAAAGGAACAACCCCTCTTTATTTCAAAATCTGACTCCATTTTATATACATATGTACAGAGGTTAAGAGATTGGCTACTTCAGGTTGCCACCTCTCAACCTGGATGGCGGACATCACCATCAATCATTTCTTCCCTCAGAGGAGAAGTATGTAAACATTCTGAAAATACACATTGTTTAGATGAAGCTGAGTGAGAATCTGCAGGAACAAAGACAGAAAGCAGAAAATCCGGGGCAACATGCCTGAGGGAAGGGTTTGGCCTCACGACAGGCAGGGTTTGCTCCTGTTTGCATCTGCAAAAACCTGCACTGTGAACACCGCACACCCCGTCTCCCCATCTGAGCTAAAAGATTCCTCATCTCAGCTTTGATTTGCTCGTCACATCAGGGATTTAACAGGCTGGCTTTCATCACAATTCCCCATCTCCAGTGATACCATCAAAACAGGATGAAAAATTAGATGAAATTCAGTTTTCAGTCCCCCGCCACCGAGAAGTGTCAAATGAGAAAACGGTTGACTAATTAGTTATTTGTGTGGAGCAATAATGGTGTAAAGCCCTCGGTAAACGTGAAGAAAGTAGCAGGAGAGTCACTGCAATTTGAATAATAAAATAAATCCAAACTCAAAACCTACAGCAATTAATCAAATCGAAATAATAAAACTGTATTAATGAGGCGGTTAAATAAAATGTTCTGGAAACGAAAATATTTTTCATTATTTTTGTACAGTCTTCCGAACATTTCTCTATGCTGAAACCTAATTTTATTTTTTTCTTTCCTTCGGGGCAAAAAAAAAANGTAAAAAAAAAAAATATTAAAAAATCCACAAACTCATTTATGTATTTTTTAATCAGAAGTGATTAGGGCTATGCTTAAATGAAGCCAGAAGCCATAACTATCAGAATTATTCCTAAAGCTAGGGGAATAATACACCATATCTGGGACTAACACACTGCTATAATCAGGTTGTTACTGTTAGAATAATTGTCAACACATGCAAATCAGGAAAAGTTTTCTCATTGTAGCAATTGTGCCTCAAAAGCTAATCAGTGTCAGATGAGCTTCGGGGTCTTTTACAAACTACCCAGAGAAGGGTTTTGGCAGCAAAAACTCCATCAAAGTTTCTGCACATGCCTGTTCTTTGTGCCTGTGCTCGCAGCAAAGGCAGCTGCTCCCACTGCAAATCCATTTGCTGCCCTCGCTGTCCAAGAACTACCCTGGTAGCTCTTGAAAATCTGGGAGATTTTTGTAAGAGCCCAGCAGATTCGCCACTGAAACGCCATATTTTGTGGGAAACAGCACATTTTACAGCTTCTCCAGTTTTGTTTTCTAAGTGAAATAAAATAAACTTAATTCTCTGAATAAAATTTTCTAAGGGATGGGCAGAAAGGAGGCTGGAAGTGGCTCAGACTGGGAAGTTTTAATCTCTCTGGATCAATCCAGCTCCTGCTGGACTGGGGCTGCTCCCAGCCAAGGGATTGCTCTGGCAGCTGCCAGGGAGCCTCAGCTGTGCCCTGGCTGACACCAAAGTGTCACCAAATGCTGCAGGAAACAAAAAAAACCTCCCAAAAGAGCAGGGCAGGGGACACGAACACAGCTGACATCCTGAGCCTGGGCATCCAAACACACTCCCAGCCCTGGCTCTGGGACTCTTCGAGAAGGAAGGGAATCTGTTTCTGCCGATGAATTTCCAAGAGGGGAGGATAACAGAAGTGCTGAATAATAATTTCAACACCCTCTGTGTCTGTGCCCAGAGCAGGGTGAGGGCAGCACACACCCCTGGGCACCTCCAGCTGCCTCCTGCACACTCTCTTGCCTCTTTTGTTGCCTTTTCTCATCAGTGCCTTTCAAAGATTTCCAGTCCAATATAAATGTGGATACCGACAGCCCAACACTGGATATCCCAGCGATGGGGAATAACACTTTGCCTCTGGGAAAATCATTAATAATAAAGTCTAGAGTTATCACAGGCCTTTCTCCCAGGACCAGGAAATATCAAGGGAATTAAATCCTGCAGATTTAGCAGAATTTCTTCCTTTGGTACTGAACACTAACAAAATTTCCTGCTAATGACAGATTTTTGGGAAGGAAAAAAAATGTTCATAAACTACACAAACAGAAGACACACAAACTGTGTCAGTCTGAACATACCCACATGGGATTCCTGGCTACTCCCAAGGCACTCAGAGAGTTATTGACAGAAAGACTTTTCTCCATCCTATCCTTTACTACACGTAGTAGTTTTTACTTCTACAGTGCTAGAGAAAATCACAGAGTGGTTTGGGTTGAAAGCGATGAGCCAGTAGAAATATTTTTACTTGCATTTTCTGAGCCTAGCAACAAAGCCCCCCCCCCCCCCCCCAAAAAAAGGGGGGGNGGGTAGTCTAAGAAAGGACAAAATTTAACACACAATAAATTGGCTGTGCAAGAAGTGGCAATTCAGAAAGGAAATCTGTGAAGGAGCTGATAGTGCCAGAAAAGCAGTGGCAGTATTTTCCTGTGCTGACAGAGCTGGGGCATTCCCGAGCTGGCTGAACTCGTTTGTGAGACTCAGCTATTCCCAAGGCTTATAGACACGGAGATGATGGGAGAGAAATCATGTTCTGCTGACTTAGGAAAGCCTCCGAATTTCTTGGCACGCTGCAGCCAGAGGCCTGGCAGGAAAAGCAGCCCAGCCCTGCTCCTTCCCTCTGCTGTCCCTGGGAAACACACAGCACTGTCCCCCAGCTCTGCCTCAACAGGGATGGGACAGCCAGGATCAAATGTGCTGCTGCTGCTGCTGGGCTCCCTCCAGACACTCATTTTGGTGAGATATTGGCTGCTAATCCTCTGATTAGCAGTGTGTTTTCATGTATTTGACAGGCATAGCCTTGAGTGGCAAAGATCCACGTTGGAAAGCAGATTTCACTGAAGGAAGAGGAAAACACTGATCCTGGGAGTTGAGCTGAACCTGATCCAGGCAAAACCTGGCTTAAATCTTGGGGTTTTTTCTCACATTAGAGCACTGCCTGAGCCATTATTGTGGTCTTTGCAGAGCGTGGAGCTGAGGCCCAGAAGGATATTTCATGTTTGGAGTTCACAACAGCAGCTGAATGGAGAATTGACATGTCACACAGGGGATTTCAGAGCTGTGTGACCCCTCAGGAGGCTGCAGCAGCACCCCCAGCCTCTGCAGGGCCGCTGCTGCTCCTGCTGTCACAGCCTCTGGGTGCCACCAGCCCCTGCTGACACCAATTCCTGTGACACACTCGGGGCACATGGGGACACATTCCCATCTGTGTTCCCGCAGGCAGAGCTTTGCCAGCAAGGTCGGGAGGTTCCACCAACACATCTGTGCCCACCATGGCCTGGATGTCACCTCTGAACCAACCAAATGCCACTGCTTGTCCCTCTGTCCCCCACTGGGTCCCTAAAGGAGGGAGCTGCAATGCCTTGGGAAGGCTGAGCTGGAACAGAGGCTGGACAGAGCTGGAGAATAAAGCAGAGATCTATTGAAAGGCCTTTAGGGTCACCTTGGGCAGGACAAGAACCTGGCCAGGGCTACCAAAATGGTCATGAAATGGACACAAATGGACCCAAAATGGTCACAGAATGGATGCCCAGTCACGAGGTCTCACACTTTTATAAGTTTTGGTTCATTTGCATATTGGGATTTAATTGTCCAATTCCGGCTTCAGGCTGTGAAGTCCCATCCTTCGTGTTTTCTCTCCTCACAAACCCACCCTTGTTTGTGCTTTTGGGCCTGAAAACTTGTACCTGTTGTCCTTGGTGCGCAGCAGGAAAAGGATTTGTTTTGTGTCCCTGCTGTGTGCAGAGCTGAGTGACACTGACTGTGAGCTCAGAGCTGCACCCCTGGGCAGCACAGAACCTGAAATACATGAAAGCTCAAACCTGAGGCATCAGATGGACAGACGCAGAGCCCTGTGCTGGAAATTTGGGTTCCTGCTGGCACACAGAGTCGTGGAATCGTGGAATTGTTAAGATTGCACAAGATATTTAAGATCATCAAGCCCAGCCATTAACCCAGCACTGCCAAGGCCACCAGTAACTCCTGTCCCCAAGTGCCACATCCACAGGGCCTTGGACACTTCCAGGGCTGGGGACTCCACCCAGCCTGTCCTAACTCCTGCTGTGACACTGGCAGTGAAGGGCTCGTCCTGCCCCCAGCCCTTGGGGTGGCCTTGTTAAAGGTTTCCCTCAGGGAGGAGAGATGTGGAGTCCCAAACCCAGGCAAACCACTCCAGAACGGTACAGAATCCAATCAGGGTGATTTTGGTCACAGTTGGATGGCAATCGAAGAGTTAATTAGGTTGTTAGTTAGGAGTTAACCCCTCATTACCTAGTTAAACTCTAAGCATCTATTATGAAAGTTGAACTCTGCAGGACACTGAAAGAGCAGGAGATTATATATAAAATAAAATGTGTCACTTTGGGATTAGTAGTGCAAAAATTGATGTGTTTTTCCTTTCGGTTCCCTTGTTTGTCTTTGTTGAGAAAGAACTGAACTCATAGGAGGAAAATAGACTCTCCTGGTGATTTGTTGAGTTGTGTAACCCAGAGGAATTAATACCCAACAAGAAAAAACATTTTCCAACCTTGTAGCATCAATAACAAGAAAAGGAAAGGGTAGGTGAGAAATTCAGTAACATGTTCAATAATGTGAGTACATAATATCCAAGGAAAAATTACATTACCGCCTGGTAATGTGAAGAAAAAGCACATTTATTCCTGGCTAATAACATCTTTTAAATTAAGATTATAGGTGTTGGGTTTTTTTCCCAGCTGATTTCAAATACACTATGTACTTCACGGGTGTAGTTCTTACAGAAGAAACTTAATTAATTTTCTTTCATTCTTTTGGCAATAATGAACAATCTCTTATTTGAGTCTTATTTGACCGATTGAAATATATAATGGATATGTGACCTCTTTGTGTCCTGAACGTCGGAGCAAGGTTTTATATTGTGTCACACCTTTACTTTCAGACAGTTTCTTTTGTTTGCCTAACTCCCTACCTTTAACGAGCATGAAGCATGAACAGGGCAGTGTGATTCCCCTTTTCTGATCTCAGGGAATCAGATTCTCAGCATTCAATCTGTCCAAACTCACTTTAAAGCTGTGGATGTCTCTGACCCACCTGGCCCTTTTCATGTTTCCAGGTTGTGCATAACCATGTCTTTGGTGTTTTATTTTCTAAAGCCATCAAGTCCAGGCTGTTCCATTTGATAGAGGTTGCTGAGCTGGTTTTCCCCTCTCTCCACCTTTCTGCCTGTAGCAATCTCCAACATCCAGCATCCAAGGGATGCTAGAGAACAAAATACAGCTTTCCACTTGTTGAACAAACCCATTAAAACTCACATCCCACACTCTGTAGTGCTCGTTGTAACATCCCTTGTCAGAGTGATGATGCTGCAAAACAAAACTGTCCTCGAACAAGTAAATATTAATAGAGGACGGCCAAAATTAAATCCTGCCAGATATTCTGGAGGAACAACAACAACAACAAAAAGTCGCAGGGTGTATTTCAATATATAATATTAAACCCCCTTTTGTTTTTCAGGGAAATAAAAAATTTAAGCATATTTTTTACAGAAAAAAAAATCCTTTATAAACTAAAAGGTGAGTTCATGCTGAAGAAGTAGTAATTTCCCTTTGCAGGTGAAAAAGTCTCTTTCTTGCCAGGGTACACATCCTGTGTGCATCTGAGGGCTTGCCTACGACAAATCTACCACACACAGCACAATTTTTATATCATGTTCATCATCATAATAACCAAGCCCCACTCAGACACACACTAAACAACGTGACAAATGTGTGTCATTTAAGAAATCTGCTGGCCAGTGTTGGAAAATGTGAAGAGGTTAGAGGGGAAAGCTCCAAAGAAATATTCATTTATGACACAAAAAGAACTTTCATTACATGTTGCAGGCATAATCACTGAAAAAAAAACAGGAAAGGGAAGATTTAGAGCTGCTTGTTTAACCTTAATTTAACACCCTGATAAACTTTTTATCCAGGCCTTGTCTGACTGCAGGGTGGTACCAATGAGGTAAATATTTTACCAAAAGTATTCCACTATCTGGCCATGTATAGTTGTATTTTCTGCTTGATATCCATTGCATTCAGCGCACACAGATCTAGTGCTCTATGAATTGAACGTATTTAATCTCCTAAGATTCTATTTTGCCCCAGTTACTTCATGCTCTTTAACCCCGAGTAGGATGCCCAGGAGTTAAACTTCTCACACTCTTTTCCCTTGTCTTTTGGGATCTGAGTGTTTTGCCAGCCACTTTCAATGCAGGTCCAGAGTATCATTGTGAGGTGAATTTTAATGTTTCAGTCTGACAGACAAAAAACTGGAAGCCTCAAAACCTGTAAAACTAAAAGAATCTGTCTGAAATGGCAGAAGCTGTAATGAAAAGACTCACCTGGCTGCACAAAGAAGGACTTGTTCAAAAGCACAGTTATACAAGGATTAAAGCCATTAGGGGCTTTTCCTTTTTCTGTTTCCTTGCACTTCAAAACCTAAACTCTGCAGCAGTTTCCGTGAGTCAATTGACTTAACACCCTTGACACGGACCTGTGCAAAACTGAGACAGTGTTGTTTTCTCTCCGTGCTGAAATGCTTTTTAAACACTGGTTAACAACTTAGAAGATTCCAGGGCCAGAATCTGCACACCTTGTGCCCTACTAATGGAAAAATTCCCGATTTCAGTCCTGAAGCATTGCCAGATGAAGGCTGGGGCTGCATTCGTGTAAAATGCTGCCAACGACCCAGGACTGGATCTCCAGAGAGGCTGGGCCTTAGGCCGGGAGAATTCTTGTGCAAATTTCTCATTCGAAAGAGGAAACAGTACTCTGCCAGAACCATTAAAACAGGTAATTGTGTGAAAATTCTCCAGGGTTTGGAGTATTCAGCGAAATCTGGGTGAGAAGGGTTGGGATCTCCCAGGTGATGTGGTGCTAGGCACTGCCCAGAGGAGCTGCCCAAGGGATCCCACCGATAATAATTACCTGCCTCTGTGTAGAGCAGGCATGCATGTCTCTGTAGGGATATTTAGAGCATGATGGTCATAAAATTAGGAAGAAGCCAGTCCCTAGTAATTCACATTTGAACCGAGAACGAATCTGCAGGCTTACTGCTGCTTAACAAAGTGCATAATTTCACTCTTACTCAGAAACTATTTTGCAGAAATTGGCATCCTTATTACAAAGTTAATAGAAAAATTCCAACTGAACTCTACGAGGCATTTTTCCTATTAAAGGAACATTGCAGAGCTCCATTTAGTAAAAATGAGTGCTTAAACCTTCTGACAATTTCTGCATTGAACTTCAATTCCACTCCAAGGATAACCATCAGTGAGCCTGAAAGGAGATGGGGCCTTTGTACCTTGAAATACCCAGCCTGGGGCTGTCTTGCCAAGGAGCAGTGGCTGTAAACACAGCACAGAAATTCTGAGCATTTGGGAAAGCTCCTGCTCCCAGATGAAAACCTGCTCCCAGATTCGGGAGGAATTTTGCCACTGAATTGGGAGTGCCCATGATTTATTCTATCCTTAGTCTGGAGATGGTAAATTAATGAAATATGGCCACAATGATGCCAGACAACATCTGCTCAGTGCCAGCCAAAATCTGTACCTTCTTTAAAGACACTTAAATTAGACACTTTCCCTTCACGGCAGGATTCAGGGCTGGGTGCAGCACCAATTTTCCCAGAAAACTTTGGCTTCAGTGCTTGGTTTTGCAGCTTTTGCCATCCCCACTGGTCCCAGGAGCTCCAACCACACACATAAACCAGCCCAAATAAATTTCTATCAAAGCGCCACTGAAAGCTGTAGCTACACACAGACGCTCACGCACCATCAAACCCGGCTGAGTGAGACTCCGGAATTCAACAGCTTTAAAATATTAAGAGAAATTCATCCCACCCCCTTCCCCGTCAACACCACTCCTCACACTGTGTCCTCAAACTTGATAGCTAACTTATTATAATCAAGATACTCTTTACTTCTCCCGGAGACAAAATCCTGCCTTTTCTGAGACTAGAAGGGAAAAGTAATGACAAAGTGAGTTATTGTCTAGATCTGCCTTCCACTGCAAGCATAACTTGTGACTGATGGATCCTATTGTTATATTTCTCAAGAAGATCTGCAATATTGTTTAGTCAGTGACATGAAAAATGTGCCCTATAATTTCACAGTTCACAGCCATTCATTCTGAGTGCTGACACGGTTGAAATCATAATGTGGCATAATATTGTTATGCAGGGTAAAGACAGAGGGTCTAATTAAACTCCCCTTAAATGCTACATTCATCCTTATTAATCAAGAATTCAGGATTCTGAAGGTAATGCCAAGGCAAGTTGAAATAGGTGACTGGCTTATTTGATTTCGTGGAAACACAGATTTTCAATTCTATCATCCATAGCTTTAATATCAACATATTAAGTATGATTTATGCCAACAGAGTAGAGCAGTGGAAAATTTTAAGAACAGGATGTTCTGACAAGTATTGTCAGGAGTGATGAAATCTACCTTCAAGTAGCTGGGTTCTGGGCACAACCATGAATCAGGGATTGAGAATTCCTGGGCGCCCTGCTTTAGGTAGCATTTAATAATTTAATTCAGACACTTCTGCTATTTCAGAGACCAATCAAGGAGAGAGGGATTGATCCTTCTTTTTTTGTTTTCCCCTCAGGAAAGCGACTTTTTTTTTTTTTCAGAACAGCCTCACTCAGTCTGGGTGAAAACTTTCCCCTGCTCTGCTTCCTTTTCTCTCAGGAGAGGACAAGGTAATAATGTTATACCAACCTGTTTATGTACATCCACCTTTCCCAAACCTTGGCAACTGCTAGGAAGAGTCAAGAATCCCAACAATATAAGATATGAGCGTAGAAAAGGTAAGGAGGGGAGCTCCCTCACCTCCCAGCAAGGCAAAAACTGCTATAACAAAACTCAGCCCCAACTGGTGAGCTGGGATTGGCCTCAAGCACTGAAAATTGAGATCTAGAAAAGCAGAAGGAAGTAAAGAAGAGGTCAAACATCTGCCCTGACACAGAGGCAGAGAATATCAGTAAAAAGAGGGCAAAGATAGCATCAGGGGAGACTTAGAGGTGTCCCTGACTGTGAGAGCCACGGAGAGCAGCTGGGTGAGGAATCAGTGATGCCAGGGGCCCTCCCAGTGCCGACAGGGTGGTGGTGAATTAAAACAGCCTGTGAGGAACAAAGGGACTGAATGGCAGAGCTGGGGAGGCAGAACATCAACATCTGCTCACAGCTGGAGGAAAAGCACATCCCGGTACTCTGCACTCTGCCGTCGGAGCACAGAGATGGAGCTGCCTCTCCCGAGTGGTCAGCATCAGGTGCTGTCCACAGCTTCCACAGGGCCTGGATTCCAGCTTCGGCAGATGTTTCAATTCTCTCAGCAGTGACATTCAATTCCAGTCATTTGTTCTCTTCTGTCCCAGCTCAGTAGCTCCCACCTGAGAATTTCTATTTATTTTCTTTTTATGTTTGTTTTAACCAGCTGCTTCCTCCACATTAGTTCAGTGTTGGTGATAAATCCAGACAGTGCTGGCCAGCCACAAACCACCTCCTGCACAGGGAAAGTGGGGCTGATTTGGCTCTTGAGCCATTTTCACCCCTCGAGAGCTACATCGGTGTGGTTCTGGGTATGACAGGAGAATAAAGGAGGTACACCACTGTTGCCCTGAGGATTTCTGCTTTTCTGTTTCTGTGCAGAAGTTCTCACGTAGCCTTCTGTAAACAATGTCTATTCTTAGAATGTTTGCATTCTTCTCCTCTGAGAGAAGAAATGATTGATGGTGATCTCCACCATCCAGGTTAAGAAGTGGCGACCTCCGTAGCCAATCTCTGGACCTCTGTACAAATGTATAAAGTAGTGAAATTGTAAATAAAGTAGAAGAGTCTGTCCCCTCACTGCAATGCTTCTGACCTGCTCTCTTTTTGTCCCTAAAGAGGGACACACCCAGCCTCAGCTAGCGACACACCACCACTCCAGAAACAATTCTGCTTCTTGCCCTTACTGCTGTAGGCCTAAAGAATTTACTGTATGGGCAAAGAGGGGTCATTTACTTTGCTCACTAAATAAAAAGTGGAAGTCAGTTTGGTCAAAGTGACCAAAAAAAAAAAAAAGAAAAAAAGACAATTCAAGTTTTTTTACTATTTTTTTCCTTCAAGTATTAGTCTTATGATAGTAAAATACAGTCACAATAATTACCCACTCAGAAAGTATTAACACCTTTGAGGAACAGTGGCTGCTGTGTAAAATACTCCTGAGGCAGTGGTTGACCACTGAGAACCTGCAATTACAGGCGGTGCTTGTGTAGCAGGAGGGAACTGCCCAGGCCTGTTCTTTCAGAGCTGATTAAATCTCCTCTTTTCTGGCATTGTTTGCTGGATGCCCCGACACCCGCAGCTCTCCCGAGTTGGTGTTTCTGTGTTGCAGAGTTTACAAAGACAGAAGTGAAAAAAAACAACAACTTTTCTTTGCTTCAAGCAGATTCTGCCTCTCCCTGCCTTTCCATCCAACTTAAAAAAGAGAAAGGGAGAGAAAAAGAATGTACACTGCTCGATACACAGCAACTTCAGATCCAGAGATGCGCTACAAATTCCCAGTGGCTGGGTTCAGGCAGGCCATCAATAAAACCGCGGAGCCAACTCGAGATGCTCCTGGGTATAACTTACAGTGAAAAACTCCGGTGCTGCATGCTGAGAGCATGGCTCAGCCATTCATTTGTAACAATGGAGCTATTCTCCTGTCTGCACAAGGAAAACAAATCTCCCGTGGTTAGGAATCAAAGACGAGTCCTTCAGACTCTAGGAGACATATTTAACCATGACTAAGTGTGTTGCTTCCTAAGCATTCGCTCCTTAAGTCTTCCCATCCCTCTCTCATTATGTAGTACTTCTGGAAGTGATTGGAGTGTATCCCAAAAAAGTGAGTTTATTGACCTCCACCAGCAACAAAAGTGCTTTAAAAAGGCTTGATGTGCAACAAAGTATGCAAAATTGATCCCTTAAGTGGTTGTGAGCAAACGTGATGTGAAGCCTCATCCTTGTTCGCAGGGGGTTCAGGATCTCTGAAAAAATCCAGGCAAGAGACATGAAAAAGGCTTTTTGAGTTGTCTTTGTGACTCGTGGCTCATGCGTTCGCTGTGTGGAAGGGTGGGGATTGGCAGCCGAGGAAAGGAACACAAGTAAAACTCGCTTTTTCCAGAGAATTCTCAGTTTTCTCAACCATTTGAGATTTGGGAGAAACTCACTGAGCTATGAATCCCATCTTGGTGTAGTTTCAGCACGATTTTATAGAGTTTTAGGCAGCCATTTAATTTTCTTTTTGTTTTTGACAAAGATTATGGTTGCCATCAATTAGAGGTTGGAACATTTCCACTGATTTCCACCAACTCCATAGGCACCAACCCCAAAGCCAGGATGATCTAACGTAAAGCAAAACATGTCCCAGCAGCAAAAAAAATCCCAAAGACACTGACCAGTGGTTCTTGCTGAAAAGACAAATCATGCACAGCATCATCAAAGCTGCAAGAGATCTTCAAGATCCATTTGTCAGCCAAAATTCAACTCCTAAACCACATCCCCAAGTGCTACATCCTCTTGACGCTTCTAGATCTGCGTCTCCACCACCTCCCTGAGCAGATTATTCTAATTCCTGACCATCTTTGCAGTGAATATTTTTCCCAGTGTCTCACTGAGCCTCCTCTGGGACACTGAAGGCCATTTCCTCTCCTCCTTTCACTGGAGCCTTGGCAGAAGAGACTCACCACAACCTCCTCCAAGGCAGCAAACAAACACAACCACTTTTAATTCACTCGGGCTCAGCCTCCTCCTTCCCCTGCTCTGGTGCTCCAGCGTGAAGCCTCATTAACACTTGGTTTGCAGCACAGAAAAATGTAATTTCTATCTAGAGAAACAGAGTTTATCCCCTTCCAGACGGAGCAGTAGCTGCTATTTGGAAATGCTGACAACAATCAATGAGTTTGCTCCTATTTCCAGATTAGCAAGGCTTGGAGACAGTGTCCTTGTGCTTCCAGGAGCCACCTGCATGGGGTGGGGCAGATGGATATAAATATTATACACAAATATATACCTTATTTACATACAGAGCTTCAGATATCTCTGCAGCCTTTCATGTTCCCATGAAACTCGGTGCAGTTTTGGGTTCTGAGTTCTCCAGCTTCAAATGCTGCATTTTAATTCTACTTAATGAATTAGATACGCTTTAGAGCTGTAATAGACTTTTCTTATGAAGATATTTCTGAAGCATTGAGTCACACTGCTTACTGAGAATAAACACTGAAACAATATGTTTACATAAATAATTTAAAATCCGAGAGCACAGTAGGTAATAAAAATATATTGCCATGATAAGCCACGAAACCAGAAAACAACACTGCTCTAATTAAAAATTGCAAATACACTGCAGTAAACAACTTATTTACACGTAGTTAAAAGTCTAACGATTGAATATTCTGGACTTGTTGAATCCCATAAAAGGGAAAAATACTGAAACCAATCTCTTCACACAGTCAAATATTGAGAACCATAACTGTGTTTAATTAAGATCTACTGTTAATAATGGATTTCAGAGTGAGGTTCTTCTTTTAATTTCCCAAGGTAGAAAATGTTATTAAATTTGGCCTTTAACTTCTCATTGACATGTACACTTGAAACTTCTGATTAAAATTTCAGAGGTTGGGAAGAAGTACCCAAAATTAAACTCTCAAATCTGGCACAAAAATAACAATGGTCCCTGATTAAGAAATCAAATTTCAGAAACTTCATTACTGTTCTATTAATAAATTGTTGGGTTATAATTAAAATGGGGCTTGCTGGACTGCTTTCATATTTTTAATTCTAGAAAAGATGGAAACTGCAGAGAGATTTAAATGCTTTAAAAAATTAAGAAAAAAAAAGGAAAAAAAAAAGAAAGGTTAATGAATCTGAGAAATGTGATCCAGCTTGAACAGGTTCTTTTTCTTTCTGGGAGCACTGAGAGTGGAACAAACACTGTTTTCCACCTCTTATTTCCAGGATGATGCTCCCACCTCTCCCTCCCTCTGGAATTTTAGTGTCAGTGGAACAGGGCAGAGCTGACACCGAGCAAGTTCTGCCAGTCCTGTGCAGACACACGGCCACAGCCCCAGCTCTGTCATTTGGAGTCTTCTTTCTTTCACTGAAACAAGTTTTTTTTGCCAGCTTGTTTGAGCTTTGAAATGAAATTCTTCCTCAGCCTGCAAAAACACTTGAAGCTGAAGAATAAGAAGGAAAATTGCTTCAAAAGTACAGCTGTCTTCAGGAAATTTTACAAAGTAAGCCGTGTTTTTCAGAGATAAGTAATTTGATTCTGATTCAGATCTGCATTGTTCAAAGAATAAATTCAATCTAGTCGCAGACAATGGCAAAAATGGTTTCTCTGCTCTTTTTTGTTGGTCTTGAAATGCATTTATCATGTTATATCTGGTAGAGTAGCTAAATTTCCTGATTATAAATAATCAGCCGCTCCTTCTACGAGTTCTATACAGCAAATTAACTAAAAATATCCCCGCAGTTAGATATATTTCAGTTGTAACAGGCTGAAAAAGAGAACCCAAAGCCCACCAACATCACTAATTCTCTGCTGGTCTGCCCAATTTGAAGAGATTTATACTTTGTTGGGGGTGATGTACGCTGTTCACACAGCACAAATCTGACATTCATTGCTGCTTGCAGACAAAACATTGCTCTCTCATGGTCATTAATACTCAATTAATCCATGGACTCGTTTAGGAGCCTGTGATAGGTCTTTATTTTACCATATAGTCATAGCGAGGACTGATGGCACAGTTATAGTCTGAGAACCACAAGTTTGGTGTCACGCCCTGTAAAGGTCCTGCAAGTTGTCCCAAATTCTAAACACACACCTGCCTGTGGGGGTTTGAGGTAAATATTTCAGCCAAACCCCAACTAGTGAGAGGCTTTGGCTTTTATACATGGAATTTGACCCCGTCCCTAATTGCAGATGCTGTTCTCATACCTCAGTCTGCCTTTTTCACTGCTGGTACCCAGGTGTTCCAATGCCTGTCAGCATCACAACATCTTTTAAAAATGCTGTTTTATGCTTTCCCGTTATTTTAGCAATAGGGCTGACAGGGAGTGAAAATCGGCCTTTTCCTGATGCATTCTGCCATTTCCCACATTCCCATTACATTTGCATTATTTTCCTCTAACTTACACAACCACTTCCATTTCCATAATTTCTTTATGTGATCATTCCTCATTCCCAGCCCAGTTTAGCTTCATTCTGCTCTTTTCTGCACATAAAAGGTGGAAAAAAATTTAAAATCTTGCTTTTGGCTATAAACTTTCCATGTTTGGCTATGCAGATACAGTAAAACTTCTGGGAAAATTCTGTTTATTTCATGAGTTAGTCAAGAGTTGGGGGGTTCCTTGGCAGCCAGTTGTGAGTGTGGTGAACTGCAGAACATGTTTATGTCACTCGACTGTTTACACACCACCCTTAAAGCTAATTGAAGAGTTTTCAGTGACTCACTGGGTGCCCTTTAAATTCAGTTTGGAGAAATTCAGCAAAATCAGTAGGTCAGGGGGAAAATTTCAGGCAATAGCTCCTGGATTGTTGGCTTTGATAATAAAACCCTTACATTTTCATGGTTTTTCTCTCTTAGCATCACAAAATTAGCTGTTACATTAGTGAATGTTAGTTTTCCCATCTCCCATGAAAATACATACATTATGGAGAACATCAATAAATTTGGTTCTTAAACTCAGTCCAAAAGCCAAAGGAAATAAATATCTGTTTCCTGCACAAGCCAGGTTCTGAGTAAAGCTGCTGAGGGTCACATTGCCCTGTCTGGCAAGCAACAGAAATTCCACAGACACCAGTTTTTGTGGATGAAATGAGGGATCTTTGGAGCAAAAGCTAAACTTAAGAATAAGAAATTATTCTATAAATAAATCCATTTAGAATACAAGGGAAATGATGTGCTAAGAACCATCCTCCAGATAAACAGGTATTTTTATGGTAGAAGTCAAAGGAGAAAAACCAAACTAATAATGTTATTGACAGTGTTGTCTTTGAGGTGATGCAGAGAATTGAAACTTTTAATTATCTGCCACGCCTTTTTCCTCCTTCCTTGGAGATGAGCACACTCACCCTCTTTAAATTCACCTCCTCATCATTCAAATCCAAGTCCTTTGCAATGATTTTTGCACCAGGACTTGCTACTGACAGAGAACATCTTCAAGATCAGCAGCTTTCTTTATTGCAGAACGGTACACGTGTCAAACCTTCTTTAAGGATTGCACAATCGCTGCTAAATAACCCTGTGACAACAGAGACATCTCTGCCTATGGTCTGGATTGACAGGGCCATTGTTGAGCTGCAGCTTTGAAGTCGTTCTCACAAGGTATTTATCCCCTTTTATGTACACTGAGACCTGGGGGAAATGATACTTACAAGGAGAAATGAAAAATTAAACACAGCTGTAGGTTTTAGTGGTAGTGCCTAACATGTAATTCTCAAACGCTGGGAAAATCTGTCTGGAAAGCCAATTTAGTTTTAGAGAACAAAGTGGTTGGTTTTTCATTTTTCATAGAATCTGAAGCCAAAAGACCAAACCAGCTGGATCAAAATACAAGATGATGATACCACATAATACCCAGGTTTGCTCCTTGTGACAGGGCAGAGTGTGGGATTATATTATCATAGCACAGAAATAATAATTTATTTTCATTTATCTGGTCAAGGCCAAGTCTTAGCTTCCTTTAGCTTCAGTCTTTCACTGGGAAATATTTTCCCAGCTCTTGAAAGTAAATGGATGGTCATTATTTCACCGAGGGACATCATAAATGATCATCAACTGATTTAAACCTTATGTAAAACAGATGCATCATTTCTACAGACATTTTATATCTCCCCTGGCTGTCATGAAGGAAAAGGAATAAACAAGCAGGTTAAAAGTAATTTTGAAACTACACAAAGCGAGCTTGTGGCACTGGATCGTTCTACTGTGGGAATCTCACGGTGTGGGAAACTATTATTTCCTGTCTAACACAGTCCTGTGTTTACAACAAACCGAGTCCCTAATTGCAGGGGGGAAAAAAAATAAATTGTAACTTCTTACTGTGCAGAGCCAAAACAAGTTAAACATGATTTTGAACTGGGAGGTAAATTATTGAAAACATTTAGTGAGGGATGAAAAGGAGCGGGCGCTGCTCTCACCTGATGGTCTGGTGCTGCAGGGTGTCGGGGTCGGTGGCGTTCACCGTGAGCACCACGCTGCCCACGGGGATGTTCTCCTGCTTGGTCACTGCCATGGGGTTGGGGTGGAACACGGGGCCCTCGTTGACGTCCTCCACGGTGATCTGCACCGTGGCTGTGGAGCTGGGGCCGTAGGCGATGTCTGGGATCAGCGGGTCCTCGTTCTCCACCTTGATCAGCAGCGTGTGGAAGGCGGAGATCTCGTAGTCTAAAGGCTGCAAAGCAGCAAAGTGGAGGGCAAAGTTCAAGGACAAGGATTAACACTTTTTTCTTTAGCCCGTGGCAAACTTGCAGACGGCAGAATTACCCAGAAAGGGACAACAGCATTCCCTGCACTGTGGGCTCGATGTTTTCTGAGCCTGAGAATTGCTGAGCTCTTCCCAAGAGAAACTTTCCAACAGCTTTTCTTTCTCCCAAAACAACCTTGTGTAGACAATATTCCTTTCCCGTAACAACAGGTGTTGTTTGCTATTTCTGTTACCTAGCCAATGGGAGAGGTGTCAGCCCTATGGACCAATAACGTGACTTTTTAGCCCAGCATCTTATAAAAGGGCTAAACGAGTTGTAAATAAAGCCTTCTGATTTTTACTGCCTTCTGACTGGAATGAAGCATCTTTATTTTGTGTCCTATTGTGACACTGCACTTGGAACTTGGTGAGAGTTTAGGATTAGACACACTCTACTGTAAAGGACAATGAAGATAATAATAAACATAATGGGCTTAAAAACCCATGGAGACATCCCTCTGTCCAAGAGCTTTCATTTTTTTGCCATAACTCACAGACAAAATTCAAAGCTCATATATATATATGTTTATTTGTATGTAGCATTTGTATATGTTTATTTATATGTAGCATGTATTTAACAAACAAATGAGTCACACTCAGTAGCTACTCATGACAATAACACAAGCTGCTTTCTCAAATTGAAATTCAATGCCATGGAAATATGTGCATTTGTGTTAAGAATTGACAATGCCTTTTCTGAAGCCAAAAAGAGAGCATTCTGGTTCAGGCAGCAAACAGGGCTATTTGCTTCTTTTTTTTTTTTTTATTATTTGTTAAGTTTGAAACCTAGGATTGTCCTCATACAAAGACAGGCAACAAATTTTCCTGGAAGACTTTAGAAATGTGGGACCAATCCACTTTAGAAACGTGGGTTGAGTCTGAATCCGTGCCCCTTTCTTCCCCGTACTTGCATGTGTTCTCTAAGTGAGAACAAAGTGGGTCCCTCGAATTCTAATTGTACCTCCAGCAACAAACAAAACTCTGCTGTCAAATCTCACTATTAATGGTGATGATTACTGCAAATCTGGGTGTTATTTAAGCACAATGCCAATACGGTTAGGAACAGGCAGTCCTTGTGACTAAAAAAATAAGGTTACTGTGACGGAAGAAGGGATTATGGACAAAGTTTGGACAAGTGCTGGCAGCCAGTTTATATCTTCGAATAACCTGTCCCTGCTGTGCCTTGCTTTATGCAGTGAACCCGGGGGATGAACCTGACGGCAGAAACACGGGGCAGGAGGGGACTGTCCTCACCTTGACCACAGAGAGCATTCCCTCGTTGGTCTGGGGGTTGGTGTGGATCTCAAAGCTCTGCCCTGGGTTCCCGTTGATGATGGAGTAGACAGCCCTCCAAGCCCCGGTGGCGGGGTCGTCCCGGTCACCCACGGTTAAATTCACTATTACACCGGTGACCCCCTCCTTCACTGTGGCCTGGAACTGGGAAAAAAACACACAGGAAACCATTATTATTTCCACTTAATGACCACACACACACACACAAAATATCCAAGGCAGCATTAATTATTTACCCCAGCAGCAGGAAGATGGGATCCTTGACCTGAAAGGGAACGTTGTGGGCTTTAAATAATGCATTCTCACTTATGGAATGTGAGGTAGCACATTTCAGCTGCCCTCCGCTCAGTAGAAGGCAGATAAGCAATGATGTGATAGGAGTGGAGCTCGGGAGGATTCTGATCATAAGAAGACAGTTCAGCTCATATTGCTGGAAAGTGAAGCATGAAAATACCTGCAGTGCTGCATAGCTGCATGTATTCCCAGGAAGGGAACTGAGGGAAGAGGAACCTGCCTGATACAGACCACTCTCGTCTTCAAATCTACTTTTATTTACAAACAAGTCCAGTTTTGCATTTCAAACTCTTCTTTTTTTCATGAATTATTCCACCCGCATTCATTTTTCACTGCACCATTATCAAGACACAAAACAGGTCTCACAAAAACCATTCCCAGAGCATTTTTTTTTTGAGGGCTTGCTCTAAGACTCTCAAAAATAATTGGATCTCATGCTACCACTTTTTCTGCATAACTAAAAGTCAGTGCTGCTTTCTTTTTGCAGTGGAAGAATTTTTTATGACCTTGTGAAATGCGTTGCTGGACGATTCAACCAGCCAAGCCCCGTAAGAAAATTCTAGTTTATTCTCCATCATTCTTATTTATGTAGGAAAAAAAAAAAAATTAAGCAAACCATTGGAAAAGCTTGTAAGGGTCAGATTTAATAACACTCCTCACCTTTCAAGTACTCGAGGCTGACGTGCTAAAAGCACTGTATATAAGAGTGATAAGATAATACCTGCTTTGGAGGTGGATAAAGCAGGCTGATAACAGACCTAATCCTGAGAAGTGCTGAACATCAGCACTGCCATTACACATCATTAGGAAACCTTAGCGTTTCCAGGGATTAAGCCTTCACAAGTCCGAAATTACAAACTTTAATGACACAAATAGGTTTTGCTGTACCGCGTGCCCCTTAAAAGCTGCGTGGTTGGTGACAATGCATCATTCAAGGGCAAAAGTCACCCAAGTGGTTTCAGGAGCTGAATAAACTAAATGTCTTTTCCTCTGCCTTACAGAACACAAGAAGTCATAACACTGCAGGAGAATTTGTGAAAATACCGAGTCCAGAAAATGGGAGTTTATTAATATATAGATTTCCCAGTCTGGACAAATAGGAGGTAAAGTGGATTTCCTCATATAGAAATAAAGAAAAGATGACTATGTCTTCCCCTGTGTTCAGTTATCTTTGTTTTTCTTCTTTTTCCAATAGATTTGATTTATCTTCTCAAACCCTTTTCCAATTTTTCTGTATAATTTGAGTGCATGCATTCAGTTCAAGCTTTCCAGCCTCAAACCTGATTTCATAAAAGGATGACATTAATAACTGGTTATTTCTAACTTCTTTGGTGTATCTAACAAAGAATTTAAAGATTGTTTTGATTTCGATGGTTTATATGTAACAGGTTGTGATTGAGCTTTGTTTCAGACAGTTCATTAAGCTCATTTGCAGTTTAATTAACTCTAAACGATAATACAACAATATTTTCACTTGCTTTGAAACAAATTAAAAGGAAAACTCTATTAAGAATCTTGGAAATAACAGAAGAATGATTACCAAGATTGTGTTCCTTCCAGCTCAGCCAAATGTTGTCACTGTCAAGCAGACTTGGACACCTCTTACTCTGATTAAAAATAACCAATTAGCCTGATGGATATGTTTATATTATTTCATATTGTCCCAACTTGAGCATGCAGAATATGAGACACCAGAACCATAAGGATCAGAATCTTTCCCACAGGTGTTCAGTACCCAACAATTTCCATTCAGCTGCATAAAAAGGTGACCAGACTTCAAGGAGCCTAATACTAAAGATTTTAACCCTTAGATTTGATCAGGCACCTGCTCCTAATTCATATTGATCCTTGGGAAAAAATCTTTTCCTTAATCTTCCATTCTGATTCAATTAAGTGTTCAGTACTCCCTGGTTCACCTTGGGAACTGTAAGAGCTGTTAGGGTAAAACATTAACAGATATGGTTGTTTTAGTCAGAGACACTATTGTGAAGCCTGTGTGAGAAATTTATTATTTTTACCCCACCGGTGCCAGACTGTGATGGAAAAGGTTGCCACGGTGTGCCAGCTAGTTCAAAAAATATGGAAAGTCAGGCTAAGGATCTCAGCTGGGATTGGTTTTCTTCTGCATCCGTATTTTCTCCTTTTTTAGGGAGAGCTCTCAGTAAGTTCAGCTGCAGAGAGAAAGGGCACACGGACCTGCTGGGGGCACAGCACTGCTGACTCCTGCAGGTCGAGGAAATGCCAGAAGCCACAGGGAAAGGCTGTGCCGGGCCAAATAATTCCAGGTACAGCAGTGCCCTCACCCTTCGCATCCTTCACAGTTTGGAAACAACCACATAAACACAGATACTTGGAGCTGTCGGGAATGTTAGACTGAGATCTCTCCAAGATGGATGGAAAAGTGGAATGATCAGACCACAGAAGTTGTCACAGAGGTCTACTCTAAATTTATAATGTGAAAAGTGTAATAAATCACAGATTTGTGATTGAAAAAGACACATATCTACCGTGAAGCCGTGTGGCCTAGAAAAATACAGCGTATTTTATCTAGAAGGTGAACTCTTTTGCCTGTTCAGGAACTTCATTTAAAGACTAAACCTCCCAACATCTAGAAAAATCTGTTACACTTATACTGAGTCCCTTTCAAAAACAGAAGATAAAAAGGGAATTTAGAAACTCTGAAAGGGCAAAAATGGGGATTAGGTTTGGAAACAGAGAAAAGATAATAAACAGGTTCCTCATATTTCACAGTGAAAGGTTTTCACTCTCAAAGCACGGTGCTTAACTGGGAAAGTCTGAACCAGTGCTCTAAAATAAAACCCCACAGTGGCTAACACAAATAATTGGATCACAAGTTAATTGATTTTACTCATTTTAAATATCTGCACATCCCCTAAGCACCACTATAAATTAAGAATAAAGTAGATGAGTTCAGTACTTTATTTAAACTGCTATCATTTGGACCCATTTTAACACTAATAACTTAGAAAGAGAATAGCCTGGGCCAGAGGGGGGTTTTTTTTTTGGCTTTGCTGGGATGGGCTGTGTGCATTTCCTGAGTATTTGAAATGTGAGGTTAACCTGCTCTGTGATGTGCCACGCTGTCATTTATTGTGCTTATCATTCATACAGCCCAGAGATTTCAGCAATTCTGTTATTTTTTAAAGTTTTACAAATATTGGGGAGAAAAAAGATGCAGTCCTTCTTTTTCTGTCTCCAAAATCTTGTGGCAAAAGGGACAGAAAATGGACTGACACAAATGTGGAAGGAAACACTGAGTGGACAGCAGTTAATGAGGAACTGAAAGATTTTGAGGAAACACAGTGATGGATGTGGAGGAAGAGAGTGAGGCTTGTGAGGGTGCATAAATACCCTGGAAAATGTAACAAGTCAGCAACGTTTGCCATCATGACGGACTGCTGGGAAGCAGCTGGGGACACTGGAATTCTTGTGAGGGATCACCAGCGTGGTCCCACGGGGCATGGAGGTCCTGGAAGGTGACAACGAGCAGCTTCTCTTTCTTACAGCACAGGGATGGCAGGGAGAGCAGAAAGTCCAAACCAGCTGTGCTCACACACAGCCTGAGCAGGGGAGAGAGCCTCAGTCCAACAGACTGCTCCTCCCTAACCTGGATCTTGCAAGATTAATTTAGTGGTTGTTTCCTGCTGGAGCCAGGAGGTAACACTGAGCCAAATCCTCCTCCACACTGAGCCCCGTAATGAGCAGGGGACAGAGCACTGGCAGCTCTTACTGACAGAAAATTCCTCCGGATGGTCTCAACACAAGCCAGTCTCGTCAGATTCCCACCACAGGGCACAAAAAGGGGACACAAAAAGATCACTCTGCAAAATGTGATCACCTGAGAATCCGGGCACTGACCCTACCTCAGCAACATAGCTGGAAATGGTGGAAAACCCAGACCATGTGAAAATCAGATTCTTATCTTACAGCCTCATTTACAGCTTCTGTTGTAAATGGGAATCTGACTCAGAGCAGATGAGGAGATGAACTCAAGTGCCTCAGAATCACCAGAGTGTTTCCTGTCCAGCAGCACCAACAACACCTTTATGAAGCCCCCAAAAAACTGTCTCAGAGTGGGGTTCTGACACCCAAATTAAAGAGCTGCCACCAGCAGCAAACACAAAGCAAGATAAACGTGCCTGGGGTGGGTGATCACTACCCAATGGCTCATTAAGATTCTGCACGCTGTGATTCCCAATCAGGAACAAACAAATTAAAACTCCTCGTCAGTTTGCATTTATCAGGGTGATATTCCAGTGGAAGGTATTCTGCGCTGCTATCACGAGTTTGTTTCCTCTTCTATATATCATAAAAGATGGGAAATAATGGTTTGCATTAATTCAGATGTCTGTGTTAGAAATGCCACGGATAAATTGTATTATTGCAATTACCTCCCTCCACTGAAGCCCACTGCCTTTGTGACCATGTTTTGTCTGTCTAATTCCTTGAGAGTGTGATGACAGGTCACAGAATCTCTTGCAACCTGCCTGCCTTTTTTTGCCTTTTCCTTTGCACTCTGTCATTCAGTACAAACGCACCTGAGCTCCCAGGATTTATTTGCCAAGGAAACGACGTTATTTTCCATAGCTCTGTACCTGGATTGTCCCCGAGTCCAAATGAATTTTCAGAGCAGTCACAAAGGTCTGCATTCTGGATCAATCAGGAATGAGAGCCTCATAAATGTCAGAAATGAGAATTTCAGGTGGAATTCAGTGGGACACTGAGCCCAGATTGTCAGAGAGGGATGAACTGAGCCATTGGGCTTGAGGCAGGGGAAGTCCAAGAGAGAAAATGGGATTTGTGCATTGACCAAAGTGGTGCTGCTGATCCTGCAGCCACCTTTCCTCCCATCCCGAGGGCCCCGGGTGCTGCCTGCTGCCCTGGGCCCCTGGAAGGCTGGAAAACTGCACCTGAGCAAAATCACTTCATACCAAACCCTCCACTGGAGCAATTTAATGGAAAACAAGGCGGTCAAGGTGAATTGGAACTTGGTGCTACATCTCCCTAATCTCTTCTCCAGATTTTAAAGGCATTTTTCTTCTTAAGACCGTGCCCAGCCTTTTCTGTGTGGACACAAACAACGGCTCTATTTCACTATAAAAATATCTGTATTAAAGTGACGGATGGAGTTGATGCAAGCTGCACACCAAGCAACACATGAAACACTCGGAAAGCCATTTAGATGAAAGACACCACATAAATATAAAGCATTATCATGGTATGACAAGGATTTCATGGTGTAAACGAGATGCAAAGCAGAAATTATAGCTGTGAGTCACCTAAACAGGCTTTATAATTGCCATTTTCTTGCTGCCATAATGCTGGCTCGTAGGCACTGCATTATTTCTTAACTGAAAGTGTTTCTTTCAGCTTATTCTATTTTTTTTTTTCTGAACACATAATATTATTCCATCTCCCTGGTGAAATTACAAAAAGAATTCAATCGTAGCTTAGGAAAAAAAAAACAACCCAAAAAAACAACAACTTTTCAAATATGTGAAATTGACCATAATAATTTTGGATGCATTTTCAGTTTTTACTTTTGGATGATTTTTCACAGCCTCTGCATTGTAAACGCCTTGTGATCTTTCAAGGCACACACCAGTTGCTTTTACAAAGTAAAAAAGTAGGACTCAGTAATGAAGGACTGAATGAACATTTTTTGTCTGCAAAATCTTTGTTCCGCAAGTCTGCAACCAGAGCAACCAATCTGAAAGATCAATTAGGTAAATGGAAGGGTAAGGATTCAATTCTGCTCTCTGGAACACGGCGACGACATCTGCAGGCTCTGAACTTGTGCTTTTTTTATAGAAAAACACAAAGATGCTTAAAACCATGGATATTCATCGTGAATGAGCAAAAAAATGGGAAGTTTCAGAATGGTTTAATTTTGTTCTGCTGCTCATCAGTCTACTTGGAAAGGTACTCAAAAAACCAGAACTTATTAATTAGGCTCCAGGTAAAAGTCCCTCTGGGAAAAACCCCTGGTTTTCCACCAGGATTTGTGCCAAAAAGCCAAACTATTTCTGGGACTGGGACCACTTCAAGAACTCTTCAGGTATTTAAAATTCATGATTGAGTTGCAGTGAGTTAGAATGAAAAAATAACGGGGTAAAATTGATTTATGGATGGAAGGGAGGGANGACCTGCAGGGTGCTGCAAGAGCTGCCTTTAGGGTTGCCAATGTGAAGGGTCCTCCTCTCCCTCTTGCAGACACCATAAATCTTTGAAAACTTTGGAAGATCTACAGAATAAGATCCTCGCAAGAGCCATAAATTAATTTGCAGAACTTTCCCCCTGGTTCCTTCCCACAGCAGTACTGAAAGCCCGTTCAGAGCTGGTGCTGGTTTCAATCCTCTCATTTATGTGCTTGCAGAAGACTAAAAAGCCATTTGGGGACTGTAAATAAGTGATGATTGCTTGGAAAACAGACACTTTTTGGAATTATTTTGGAGGTTTTGTTTACACAAGATTCTGACTCTTTCTCAGCCCAGCTCAGGGCCTCACTGAACAAAGGCAAAAAGATAATTCTAACAGGTATTAATCATATGTTGAATGCCTGCTTCAAGGCCCATTACCTCCAGGTATACATCAAATTTCTGAAGATTCAGAAAGAAGACAAAGTTCCTCTCCTCTTTTTTTTTTTATTTTCTTCCCCCCCGAATAGATAAATAATTTAGAACTGATTCATTCTTTTTCATTTTCCCACCTGTAAATGCAAGGCGCAGTCGGTGATTTCTGGAATAAATCAAGTACCCACAAATAATTGGACACCTCTGGAATGATGGTTGTATCAGAGAAAAACAAACACTCCTCCTCCAGGTGGACAGAGCGCGGGGAAAGGTCACCCTCTTTATTACATTTAAGGAACTTTTGAGCAAAACCTCAAATAATGATGTTATTTTTCTGAGCTATAAAACATTCCACCACCGCGGGCAGAACAAGCCTTATGTTTAAAACAACAGCATGAGAGAAAATGATGATCTGAGCAGGGCTGGAGGAGCAGACTACACCTCTCCTCCTGCCCAGGGAGCAGGGAGAGCTCTGCCTTTCACATTCATGAGGATCCTCTCATTTCCTACTCCCCATCAAGGGTGGTGTTCAGCCTGTATTCTTTCTGAGATGCTGGATGTCTTCTTGAAATGGAATGAACTTTAAATAGAACGCACCTCACTGGATTTTTGTTTCATTTCTTTTCGTCCACCGGATTTGAGGAGCACAAAGGTTTTCCGGGGTTTTTTTTCCCCCGCTTATCCTGATGATGGTGACGAAAGAAGGGAAGGAGACCTTGTGAAATGGTCCTTTTTCATTTTTAGCAGAGACTTTTTTCATACCCAAACTGACTTTTCTGGTGCTGAAGATGAACATCTGAACAGAGATGGTGGATCTCACTGACACTGCCCTAGCAAGAGGAAAAACTGGAAAGTCACCTCTGACTCATTTTAGAAGGAATTCCTGCCAGTCCCAGTTAGAGGAGGGATTCATTGGCTCCAAGGATCTTTAAGCATCAAATTCCTCCCGCTCCTTCCCTGAAAGTCACATTTTTGGGTCCTGGACACAGAATGTGTTCAGAAAACTCATCCTCTTCCACTGCTGCAGTTGTTACCTGAACCATGAAGGACCCTGAGCAGCAAGAAAGGTGAATTTACTCCTCTCTGAATATTAAACTGGTAGAAAAAAGGAGAATTTTATGAAAATACATGATTTCTTTTCCTTAAAATTCACATTAAAGTATGGAGAGACCAGTTAATTTGCTAGAAATTTTGGGAGATGGAGGGAAGTGAAGGAGAAATGTCTCTAAGGGTTCTGCTCCCAGGTATAAATAAATGCAAAGTGGCCTCAGTACTGATGGGCAGAGAGCTGGGCAGTGACAAGACCTTCAGCAGATGAAACCTATTGATGATTCTTAAATTATTACCATATTTACCTCTAGGAAGTAGACAAGGTCTGAAAGGTGTGCTTTAGCGCTATACAAAAGCATTAAATTAATAGGAGTCTAAAAAAAAAGCAAACAACACAAAAAAAAAGAAAGGAATGCTTCATTCTAAATAGGTGAAAGAACAAAAATTTTCTAGATTAAAAATCCGGAGGCATCTTGTTCATCTGTCTTGGTAGCTCGATATTTCAAAACTGAAGCACACCACCGCCAGTTTCAGACTCCTGGTCTTGCAGAGAGGTGGAAGTTGCAATGAAAATGAGATTTTTTTCCATGTCAGAATCTTTGGCCTGGCTGAGAACAAGCAGCATATGCAGCCAGATGAGAAATCCTGCCTTTTCCGCCCCGGGAGGGCCCTGATTCCAAAGGAGGGAGTTTTTCTTTGTGCCAGTTTACAGCTGATGGAGGCCCCGGCTGCCAAGAGCAGATGTTCTGACAGTGCTTAAAGTTCTTCATGGGCTCTTTGGTGGGCAGTGCTGAGCAGCCCCACTTCAGGCATTCAAAGCAACTTGTATCTCCAGAATATTTCAGCTACAAATCTCATCAATTCCCCAAACTTCTGGCATTTTAGGTGGTGCCAGCTGACGGGGATGAGATGCCCTAGATTTACAAGCCCCTCCAGCTGAGAGCTGTCTGAAGTTCTCCCAGTTTGAAAACTCTATTTTGGAAGCAGATAAGAACTCTGCAAGGTTTCACACTGTTCCAGTGGAAGCAGGAGGTGCAGATGGAAGTTTACAGGCAGCATAATCCGCAGCGATACAGAATCTGTCTGAATTTTAAAAATGAAATCTCGAGCCAGCATTTTGTTTTCTGTGAAAAGCTGAGTGGGGAAAGGAGAATTTGGGCTGAACGCTCCATATTTCAATCCATGTGAACACAATAAGTCTTCCAAGTCTGCTGACAAAGTGATGAATGAAGTCTACTGCACGTAGTTTCTTCTACTGGGTATACAAGAATTTTTTTTTTTCCCCCTCAAATTATCCAGTCTACATCCAGTTGGCTCAACATTCATTGAGCAAAACATTACTGCTCTATCAAAAAGCTATGATACAAGGATAATCATTTAGAGATCAGAGGCACAAGTGAAC
The DNA here is from genome assembly GCA_008694505.1 of Cyanoderma ruficeps. Classification (NCBI taxonomy): domain Eukaryota; kingdom Metazoa; phylum Chordata; class Aves; order Passeriformes; family Timaliidae; genus Cyanoderma; species Cyanoderma ruficeps. The sequence goes on from VZDJ01000049.1 coordinate 3,696,379, forward strand.
CTTCATGATTAATGATATCTTTCCTTTTCTGTTTTCCTCTCCTAGCAGAAAAATCTTTATTATACCCTGAACATCCAGGTGAGCAGCGAGTTCTCATTACCCAGGATGGCAACAACGAAGACCTGGGGCTTCTAACCCTGTTGGCACAGAAAAAACTCTGTTTCCAAGGTCAGGAGTAAAGAATAATAGATCTAAAAGCAGCGTATTTGACTAATGACCACGGGCGATGTGAGCCTGCCCATCCAGCACCGTGAGGGTCAGGGGGGTTCACTGGCAGCTGGAGTGAACCTGCTTTGGAAACACTGAGATTTAAGCACATGCTGCAGCAGCAGATGTATGCTTTGGCAGTGCACAGCTGTGAAAAGGTCAGGAAAAATCTCAGCTAATGCTAAATGGATTTGTGGCTTTCTGCTTCCAGGCTGCTGATGGTCTCCATCTCCCAGCACCAGGCTCCCTTTGCCGGCGCTCATTTCGTCTTTCCTTGAAAGAAAAATATTTGTGATAAGGGAAAATGAAACGTTCCTCTTGTAAGGGTCCATTGTCTGCTTATTTCTTGTCTAGAATGTCACAGAGGGAACATTCCGGGCCCTTTCATTTTCTCCCCGGTAATTTATGTTTTCCTACCCAGAAATTCTCTGTGCACAAATCCTTTCTGGAGCACAAACACCACTGCAGTCTCAGCTGGATATGTTCTGTGCAAATGCTTATGCATCCATTTGCTCCGTTTTATTAATAAGGAAGACGAAAATGAGCTAAAGGTCTTTTTGTCTTTTTCCATCCTGACCCTGAATTCTGGCAGAGCTGTTCAGAGATTGGGAATGACTGGCAGGACTCCCCAGCTGATGTGTCTGAGCACTGGGAATTAGCAGGGAGGTCAAAACAGGCCAAGGTTCTGCTCTTGTGCTCTGGACAGAGAGAAGTGGTGCACAGCCAAGGCCAGGGAATCAGCCTGTCAGAGCTGCCTTTGTGGGCCGCAGGCACCTGAACGTGGGCCTGAGAGGCCCCTCTGACACATAAACGGGACTTTTTGTGTGGGGATGAGGTGATAGGACAAGGGGGAGTGGCTTTAAGCTGAAGGAGGTCAGGGTTGGATGGGATATTGGGAAGGAATTGTTCCCTGTGAGGGTGCTGAGGCCCTGGCACAGGTGCCCAGAGAAGCTGTGGCTGCCCCTGTGTCTCTGGAGGTGTCCCAGGCCAGGCTGGACAGGGCTTGGAGCACCCTGGGACAGTGGAATATGTCCCTGCCATGGGAGGGGGTGAAACAAGATGAATTTTAAGGTCCCTTCGAGGCAAACCATTCTGTGATTCTATGATTTTACAATTTTACAATTTTATGATTCCATGAACAGCAAAAAGGCTGTCCCAGGGGCACATGCTGGTTATGATTCCTGTCAGGACCATCCCTGGAAGGAGAAGCATCACCCTGAGCACAGATGTGCCCCGTGGTGGGGCTGGGGACAGCCAGGCAGCACAAGGCACCTTCACAGCCACTGCTCCCTGGAGCTGACGCCTGCTGGGATGCCCAGGTTCTGTCCAATTCCCTCATCCTGATCCCAGCTGACACTCTGGGAATCCTTCAGCAGCAGCTCAGGTGCTCTGGTTCCAAGCACATCAAATGCCTCATGCAGATAAAGGCAATTCCCAGGAAATACAGATGGCACCAATGACATAAATAAGAATTCGGTGTCATCTTCAGTTTATATCAAAGAGCTTTTCTGCAGGGTTGAATGTTTATTAAATCAGGACATGTATGAAGAGCAGGAGTTCATTAAGAGACTGTGCTATTCCTCTCTTTTAAGACTGGTTCTCCTTCTCCTGTAGAGCCCTCCACGTAATGTGCTCACACATCAATATTGCCACACTGAGCCCTTCCCAAGGACAGCCAGTACGGGAGGGATTAATTGGATCCTGACACACGTTTCTAGATACAGATTTTCCACCTGAGCTTGGCAGTTCTAGGGGAAATCATTTTAAGGGACAATAAATACCACTTTATTTCTGTACACAGCAGTGTGATATACTGTAAGCAGCCACCCTGCCTCCCCTTGGAAGGCAGAAAAATGCTGCGCTTGCAGGTACCTCAGAAACATCTCCTATTTCTTGCCTCTGAGTAAGCTCGTAATTAGAGTAGAAACACGAGGAACAATTTCAATGGAGCCGTAAAACTCCAACAGGAGGGGAAAAAAAATCTATTTGAGGTTAGAACAAAATCTTTTTTTAATCTGGCTAATGCTGCTTTTGTGCTGATGCCGATCGTTGTATTTATGACTATCCGTGGGACATTCCAAAGCATTGACACCTGACTTCACTTACTAGAAAAGCAATCACTTGCAGATATTCAACTTGGTGATTAATATGTAGATACCTAATTTTTAGTGGATTAAACCATGTTGTATCAATTTGGTGGTCTTTAGGATTTATAATCAAAGCCTGACGACATCTGATTAATGCCAGCTCAGGCTCCCTGAACCTTACAATATCCTTGCTCCTTTGGAGCTCGGATCACAGCAGGCTGATTACCCCCTGATTATCCTGAGTAACTGGGGTCAGAGGTTCTCTGGCACCACAGAACACATTTAATTCAATCAATTCAGTGAGTGAAGCAGTAGGGGAAAAAAAATAGATATTCCAATTGCTGTAATATAGCATTAGAAAATTTGCCCAGGACTTCTGTGCTCCAACTGATGAGCATTTTTGCTTAATTTCTAATTTAGTATTCTGCTGGGGTTTGCAACTTCAATTACTTGTGATATTTTCACTTGAAGCCAGGGGCACTGAGCTTGGAGGGGGGAAGGAAAACCAGAGGGAGAAAAGTTGCCTGCATGAAGCTGGATAATAACCTTTGTGACAACCACACTCACGCCGGCAGAACTCAGCTGGGGCTTTCCTGGTTCCCCTCTCTGTGGGATCTCACTAACTCCTCCTGGTCCTCACTACCTGAAACTTTTGCCACTTTTGGTGTTGCTTCCACTTCTGGTGGATTTTTGCTGCTGTTTAGCTGAGCACCACTCCGTTTTCCTGGCCAGCAGAGAGGCTTTGATCAGCTGTGACAGGGCACAGTGGTGATCTCAGACAGCCCAGCGCCCTCGTGGGTGCTCAGAGGAGTTGGGGAGCTCATTAAAGGCACCGCTCTGCTCCTCAGCCACCTGGAGCAGCGAGTGCTGTGTCTGGGATGAAACACGAAAAACTCCTCTTGCTGTTCCCTAAAAATCTCCAGGCATTCACATACAAATGTCCAGCGGCTCAGTTCGGCTCCTGCTAGTGAGGTTTGCGTGATTTCCGAGGCTGGGAGTGTCCCACCTCAGGGACAGAAAGATGAGGCTCCACACGGCGGCAATTCAGGGAACAACCTTTAATTCAAAATCTGACTCCATTTATATACATTTGTACAAAGGTCAAGGGATTGGCTAAAGAGGTTGCCACCTCTTTAACCTGGATGGTGGACATCACCATCAATCATTTCTTCTCTCAGAGGAGAAGTATGTAAACATTCTAAAAATACACATTGTTTAGATGAAGCTGTGTGAGAAACTGCAGGAACAAAGACAGAAGGAAGAAAATTCAGGGCGACTGTGTCCTGCATAAGGATCCTGAGCCTGCTGAGACACAGATATTCCTCATTGTGCACCCTGAGGCTGCTGCCACAGCCAGGCTCTGCCTTCTGCCCCCGGGCTGGTGATGATCACAGCTCCAGGCACTGCCGGGGTGGAGACCCTGCTCAAAAAGGGGCAGCAGAGGATCTGACAAATGTGAGGGACATCAGAGACTGCAAAATCAGACCTAATGTGGAGCTTCAGGCCAAGGAAGAGGGAGCAGCACACAAAAAACCAGGTTCTCAAAGAGATAAATGTGACCCCAGATGATCCCAAGGGCAGGAGGGGGAAATGATCAACGTGAGCATTCCGTCTGTCCTGGCAAAGGGCTCCGGGGGTTCCAACACCCTGACCACAAACACTGGAGTGAAACCAACCTTATGGCCCAGAGGAGCAAGGAAATGGTGAGAGAAACAGCAGGAAAAGGGGTGGGAGCTAAGAAAGGTGTCTACAACACTTTTACGTCTACAACACTTTTATATCTGTCCTAGTAACACTACTGAAAATTTTTCTAAGTTGAAGAATATTTGTTTGTTTGTTTCAGCAATTTAATCAAAATTAATAATGATTCTTGGATCAGGGTGAACTTGGATTAGTTTTCAATTTTATTAACATCAAATTCTTGGCTTTATATATAAGCTGGGCTTCCCAAACAACAAGATTTTGAATGTAAAAATAAACCATCAGGGTTAGCGATTACCTGCAATGCTTCCTCAGAAGTTAAAGCACCTTTCCTGAGTAGAATTCTTTAATAAAGGAAATGAAGTCTTAGACCCCTGTTTTCTCTGCAAGCAGGAGAAAGTTGCAATTTAATTTTCTGCTTGCCCACAGAGAAGATCCATTTTCTGTGCGCTCCTTTGGGGTTCTTTGGAATGAAAAATGCTATATGGTTATAAAACATCCTCCTAATGAAGCTCACTCTCAACTATCCCTGGGAACGCTGAATTTTCTCCTGCCCACAGGACAAACCCTGGCACAGCTGTCAGCATTCCTTACCTTAAGAGAAGCCCAGAAATGGAGCTGCAGGACAGAAGTTGGGTGTATTAGAGAAGATCACAGAGTCCTAAATGGGACATAAAGCTGGGAACATATAGACACTGCCTATAGATCCTCACACAATGCCTGCAGGCTCTCCTTTGTGTGTGAAATATTCCCAGCTGTTCCACTACAAAACCCAAAACAAATAAAAAAGACAACACCCAAATGACTTAATCAATTCTCCGCATCAAACACAAAACCACAGGTGGAGAAGAAAACAAACAGCAGCAAAATCCCATCGCATCAAAGCCCTCAAAATCTATACACTCTCCTCCTCCTGTGCTGAGGATGAAAGGAGAAGAAACCACAGACAGCAGATGTTGGTTTTGTCACTTACTCTGTGCTGGAGAAAGAATTGTGGACAATAAAGGCGATTTGATGTTGGTGCAAACAGCAAAACTCTGTTGAGAAGTGCCAGGAGTGGAATGCTGCATTGCATTCCCACATCCCAGCAAATGTTCCCATATTGGGAAAAGGGTTTCTGTTTCACCTCAGGACTTTTAAGGGAGAAGCACCAGAACCTTCTGTGTTTCTCCCATCACAATTGGCTCAGCGCCGAGACAAAGGCACCTGTTGGATCTTTGAAAGATTTCTCAAAACCTGTAACCGCTTCTATTGGGCAGCTGGCCAAAAAACCCTCCCCAGTCGTTGTATACTTAAAAACGAGCTCAGAGTTGCTTTTCGATGTGGCTTCCCTGCATTTTGCACAGCTTTTGTGCTTTTGTTTTGTATAGTTTGTTATCTTCTCTTTAATTAAAACCTCTGTGCTTTTTCCAAACAAGGTACCAAATGCACATGTGCACACATACGGTCATTCGCTGTCTTGCTAATTATTCTTAAGCCACCTCTGGGAAAGTTGCTGGTCAACCCTCAGGGCTTGATACACCTTTGTGGGGCTAAAAACACCCTGGCCTCACTCAAGATTGTCTCAGAGCTGCTGCAGAGCAGGGCAGAGGCAGAATTGTTCCATCTGCTCAGCCCTGTGGAGCCCAGGCTGGGTCACACTGGAAATTATATCAACAGGAGGGAGGAATTTGAGGATCTTTTCAGAAGCCTTCCCTGAAAATTTCATGAGAAACCCAGATCCACGAATCTATACAGAACAAACCGCCTGTGCCTGATTTTCTGACATTTTCAAGGTTCATAATGCTCGTGATCATGCAGGAAGTTCACTGGATTTCCACAATTTTTTTTTCCTGTGCCAAAACCAAGTGATAGGAAAGGATTTCCTGCCTGAGATTCCAGTCTGAAACTCCCCATCCTCCAGGACTGTTCATGATTCTGTGTTTGGTACTGAGAGCTGGAGATACAGGATGGAACTGCAAAACAACACTTGCCCTCCTTTCTGCAGATAAAAATTGTGCCCGTAGCTTTCCTAGCTGGTCATGTCCTCTTTTGGCAACCAAATGTAAGGAGAGGGGAGAGGAAAATAACTCTGATCTCAGCCTGGGGAAGGATCCAAAGGGGACAAGAGTGGCAGCATTAGATATCGGAATTTAGTTGTTTTGAGGCTACAACGTGGCCACTGTAGCAAAACTCCTGCTCCATTTAGAACTCCTCCATTTTTATTAGGGAATTAAAACTCTTCCCTTGCAGCCCCACAGGAACAAACTGCTCCTGCCAAGCAGACAAGATTTCTGAAGAAAATCATGCTTTTAACAAATCTCAGCCATTACTTCATCATTTTCCTGAATTGTCTGGCAAAAAGGAATTTAAAGCCCTGCATTTAAATTCTGGAGCGGCTATGAAATGAAGAAAGCAGATTGATTTGCATTCTGTTCCACTGTTCTCTTTGCCAAAGTGATTTTTATAAAAAAACCCCCTAAAAATTAAAAAGACTTATACCCCACAATCTGAGCCTGAGAATTCAGTTTTCAACATCAAACCACTGAATTTTTCTTCCGTTTGCTTACAATATAAACCCTTAGAAATAGGGTTTACAGAAAAAATGATTCCAGAACCCCTGGAACGCGTCATCCACTCATTCCTCACACGGAATTAAAGCAAAATGCCACCTTTGCATTGCCCACAACCCCTGCCAACAAACGAGGATTGCGACAGGCTGAGAGCACTGTCTGGGGTTTTTATGCTCATTTTTTTTCCATGGCAACATCTCTGTTTCAATTCATGGTTTCGTTCCCTCCAATCTCTGCATTGTCTTGCTTGGTTTATCCCTTCCAGGGAGCACCTGCCACGTCTCCACTCTGCTGCAAGACACAGAAAACACATTTGGAGTGTCTGGGGCCAGCTGACACTTGTTCCTCAGCCATAAATTTCACTCCAATCATGCCCAACCTTCCCACCTCTCCCACTTCCCAGCCATTATTTGTCCCTTCCTCGGTTTCCTCCAACATCCAGCTGAGGAATTGCATCTCCTCCCCAGGCACTGTAGAGGGTTAAACACAGCTGCTCTGTGCCACCTTGTCCCATTGGGGACAATGTCCTTGGAGGCCACCTGCACAGACAGCAGGGGACTTCTCCACCCAGATCTTGGCTGTCCCAGTGCCTGGGGTGTGAGAATAGCCTTGGGATGGCATTTAAATTGTACTGAGGGCATTAGTCTAAAATGAATAAAGTGGAGAGGACACTTCCCCTTTATATCCCCAGAGTGATAAATGTGAGAGTGGAATATTTTTTTATTATTATTTTTTAAATTTCTTTTCTAAGGCAAAGAAAATGGGAAACCAACACGGATTTCAGGCACATGAGAAATAGCTTATGAATTTAGATGGTAGTTCAGCAGAAATAAATTGTACATCTGTTCATTCATTTTAATAAAGCAGGGAAATGACACGCTGCTGGAGCCTTTGGAGAACGCTGGTATTTTTAAATGATGATCCTGTAATAGCAGCATTAACATTTGTAATGCTGCCCATACTTTAGGAATTTAAGAAAAATACATTTATGGGATAAGTGAGCTTCAACCCGTAGTCTGGACTCCAGGCATTAAAAAGTGAATAAGGTGCTTCCTGAATACTCCCAAATTAGTTCAGGAAAGGCTCCACAATGGCTTTCCCATGCAACACAGATAATCCTCTCAGTGTGTGTTGATAAAGCACGCTTATTATTTCTGAATGAATTATTCAGCTGTGCAACATGTAGCTGAATTTCTGCTGACTAGAGCCCCAGCCTGCATTTACAGGCAGCTCAAGTGGAGTGTTTTCCTTGAAAGTAGTCCATTAAAGAAACCAAGGAGATGCTTTTCCTGGCTGTATGGATGCATGGAAACACGTCCTGCCTTTTGCTGAATTCAGGCAGGGATAGAACCTTTCCCCTGCATCTCCCATAACGGAGAAATTAGAAATGGAAAAAGCTCCGTTGTTTCATTGTCTCTGTGTTGCCATTATTTATAAAGCCAATGTGCAAATTTAAGAAATAAACCAGTGAGGCTGTAGGGGATGGTGCCTTTTAAAAGCTGTGTTTTGATTTTCCAAACTGATCTCCATGGGAAATAATAAATCAGGAGTTCAATAATAACTGCCGTGTTCCCTTTAAAAGCACAATTATTAAGATCATTAAAATTTCCCTTTAATTGATTGCATTAAATCAATTGCTGCTGGAGTGAGAAGCCTGTAAAACTGATTAGTGCTCACATATTGCTCTTTGATCAACTGGGACAACCCTCAGTCAAGGAAAGGGAAACAGAAAAGTCTGGCATCCTTGAGAAGTGCAGGAGCTCACCTAAAATTTGATCTCAGAACCCGAGACCTTCTCATAATGTCCCAACAGTGCCACCAGAGGAGAGCAGGCTGAACTATTGGACCTTCCCAAAGCAGAGATTTCCCAGAGGTGCTGCTGGCAGCAACTCCTCGGTGCTGCCATCCCTGATTTATCCGGCAGCACGGGAGAGTGGCCCCGTGCTCCCTGCTGCTCCCCCAGCTCCAGCAGGCAGCCAAAAACAACCTCAACAGGCAGCCCAGGTAAACAAGACTGTCTGTAATTTGCTTCTCTCGTCAGTACAGGAGGATTGGAGGAAAGAAACACCCCTGGGACACAGAGCCCCCCTGGGTGAACACTTCCCAGCCACAGAACCCTCGCAGATTTATTGATGGGAACTGCATTTTAATCATTTGCCTGGAGGAAAGGAAACAGCTCCCAGGGACTGTCAGCCAGCCCTAGCACGGGGCATGATAAACCCTGATTTGTGCCAGGAATGTCAGGCAGTGCCTGTGTCACAGGGAAAAGGACATTAAAGGGTTCAACATCTGCAGGCAAAGTTGAATTTATTTACTTATGGCTTCAATTATTATTTAAGATGGAAAATTTGAAAAGGTCAGAACTGCTAAATCAGAAAGCTTGCCTTTCATTTGTCTTCAAACACGCACAGGTTTCTGAGCTTCGTTCAGCACCGAATCAATTAATCAGAAGCAATGTTCTTTGTTTTCAAATGCCAGTTGTGTTATTTCTAAGTATGGAAATATATTGTGTTATTTCCAAATGGACTTGTTGATCTTAGAGCTCTTTTTCCAGCCTAAATGATTCTGTGGCTCTGTGAGACAGACAAGTAAATCCAGGTTTCATTTTTTGTTTTAACCCGTGTTAGAAAATGCAGCTTTAGGAAAATGAAACATCAGGTCTTCAGCTTAGGTAGGCAGACACCTGCAGGCCTGTGTTTCTATTTTATATATATATATGTATAGAAATCCAGATTTACTTCCCAGTCTAAAACTGCACTCCCATCTGCATTTGGATGGGAGCCACAGCTTGGATGCAGGCAGTTAAGAATATCAATGCTACAGATAAATCTTCTTCCCCGATATTATTTCAGACAACTGTTGGTTTAGATTTAAGCTTATTTAGCAGGATTGATTTTCCTCATGTTTCTTTCAAAACTTCCTCCCATAACTCCTTTGGTTTTTCAAGCTTTATTTTTTATTTTTCAGCTAAAAGATTGCTTTCAACCCTTTCGACTTCTTGAGGACAGCAGCGCTCTCCTCACCATCAGTCTTCCAAAGGAAACAAAATCATTGATCCGAGAGCATCTGACAGTGCCAGTTAATGGATGGGCACTGCCAGCCTCGGTGGCTGGAGATGGGCAGAACAAACGAGCTGGGGAGGAGGAAATCAAGTCTAAAAGGGACAAATGAGGGGATGTGTGGAAGCCAACAGAGGTGGAGCTCCATTTATAGAAGGCAGGCAAAGGGCGCACACAGATTTCTGTGAGCCCTGAGCAAGTAGCCAGAGTGAGGCACTGAAATCCAAAAGGTGGCTCCCCAGGGAAGCAGGCGACGAGGGCGTGAGGAAGAGTTCATTGGGGGACAGTATCAAGGGATGGGATCAAGGAAGGTCTTCCAGAAATGATAAAAAGGGGGAAAAATCATGGGGACACGTCGCCCTGAATTTTCTGCCTTCTGTCTTTGTTCCTGCAGTTTCTCACGCAGCTTCATCTAAACAATGTGTATTTTTAGAATGTTTACACAGTTCTCCTCTGAGCGAAGAAATGATTGATGGTGATGTCCACCATCCAGGTTAGAGAGGTGGAGACCTGTGTAGCCAATCTCTTGACCTCTGTACATATGTATATAAATGGAGTCAGATTTTGAATTAAAGGTTGTTCCCTTGAACCGCTGTGGTGTGGAGCCTCATTTTTCTGTCCCTGAAGTTGGGACACTCCCAGCCTCAGCAATCACAGGGACAGAATGAGGATCATGAGAGGACAAAGGTCAGAAATAGATTTTGGTGATACAGTAAAAAACCCCATGTTTTCCATGTAGAAAGACAGGGGAGAAGTGATGAAAACAAGAGCAGAGAGAAAGGGGAGTCACTCAGCAAAAAGCTGTCAGGGAATCCATCACTGGAGTGTCTTGGGGAGTTCTGGGGCAGCAGCTGGAAACAGGAGCAGAGGGGTTTAAGGAATATGAGGTGATCAGACTTGGAGAGTCAAGGGACAGAGTCCGGGAGTTTGGAGAGAAAGGAAAATTTGAAACTAATTATTAAAATTCAGAGAAGGCTCCTAACAGACTCCCAACTAAAGAACAGGTTTGGAAAGGGGAAAAATCAAGAGTTTGCTCTTTGGTAAGTTGGAATGGAGACGTTTGTTTGGCCTTAAAAAAAGAGAATGGTGCAACAGGCCAGAAGGAACTTTGAAGGATAAATTTCAGCACTGGGCAAATTAAATATCAAGGAGAGGACACAAGTGATTAGCACAGGGAAGTGAAATAAAAAATCTCTATAAAAGCTGCATGAAGAGGAGAACAGGGGTTAGAATATAAACTCCAAAGGACTGTCTGTAGAGCAGTGTTGGAGGAAAATATTGGGTGAGGGGAATTTCCTACTCAGGTCAAAGTCTAGAATGGGAAAGGGAGGATAACATCAACACTCCGTGTAGAGCTGGGCTTACACACTCACGTTTTTTTGTGACATATGGACTGAGAACCCAGGGGAACACATTTGTAAAAACAAATAAATATTAAGTGACTGTTGGACAGAAGGCTGGAGAAAGGGCTACCCTTTAAGCAAAGAAGCATCTGGAACTCTAAGGCAAACAAGTCCTGGAAACACGCCAAAGTAGGAACTACAAGGATATGAATAAATTCCACTTCTGAACCATCTTCCTCAAAAGAGACTATAACTACAAGGAGTTCTGTATGAACACCCTAATCTGCTTTTTCTTGCACCAATTTCATTCCACTAAGTTCAAGACACAGTCAGACCTATATAATTTTATTTTTTTCCAAGATGAACATCTTTCACAGGCATTTGCTAAAAATTTTACTGGAATAAACCTAGAGCTCCTTTTAGCGTGGCGAGTTTTATCCATTGTCTATTTTAATGCTTCGGAGCAGAAGGAAAAAAGATATTTTGTCTAAATAATCCTGACATTTTGATTCGTGCGCACAGATGGTTAGCAAATTTTGGAGTAGCCAAATCAGTTTTAGTGTTGCCGAGAAAAATCTTAAAAATCTCACTTGTCAGCGAAGGAATTGATAAACTGATCACAAAACTCATTCTGCTCTGGAGGAATGACCCAAGCAGCCCCATAAACTATTATTTTTGAATGAATAGACTTCAGCTTTACAAATTCCCTCTGCTCATATAAACTGCAGCTATGATACCAGCTCACACATATTGTGTAATTGGTATTAAACAGGGTTTTGTCTGCTGCAAATTGAATATGGTAAGATCTATAGCGTGTTATCATGTTTAATCCTGCTTTTAAAACAGAACTCCCACAGATGCTGCAGGCATATTAACAGTGTGGGTTTCTGAACGCGTGGGATTTCTCTGAGACTTTGCAACACATCTAACAACTCCTCTATTTGTTACTCCTCGAATCAGCTGAGCTCTGCCAGACAAAGAGGTTTAGAATTCTTGGTATTTCTGTTAAAATTCCGCAGGTGAGGAACTGAAACAATTTATACACGGAGTAAAAAGGCCCTTCAAGACCGAGAAGGTGATACCTGGTCATCTCCTCCCCACTGCCTGACACCCAATTTACATTCTGAATTACTTTAAACCAAAAGAGGGAAGATTAGATTGGATATTAGGGAGGGATTCTTCCCTGTGAGGGTGGGGAGGCCCAGAGATCTCTGCCCCTGGATCTCTGGAAGTGTCCAAGGGATGGTTGGACAGGGCTTGGGCCACCCTGGGACAGTGGAGGGTGTCCATGGCACATGGAATGAGGTGATTTTAAGGTCCCTTAAAACCCAAATCATTCTGGGATTCTGTGAACAAGATAACGATGAGTTAAGAGTCACTCTGCAATGAATCCCACGTGTAGAAATTTCCACACGAAGGTTTTTTTCTGTCAGCTGAGTGTCACACAGTCAAACGAGGTCTCCCAACAGAGACGCCCAAAGTTAATTTCGGAGGAGAGATTGATGCATCATTTTGTATCTTGATCTGAAAGTAACTGTGTGAAGTTTCTTGGAAGCCCCTGTGTCACCTGTCAGCACTCAGTGCTGGAGCTGGAATTCCTTGGACACTTAATGAAGTACAATGTGCTGTGGACACTCTTGGAGAAGAGTGAAATCAAATGAAATTTCCATGGACTGCCTTACCAGTACATTTAGAGGGAAAACAAAATTACCAGGGAAAATACTCAAATTTTTGAAAGTCCATTACAATTGAAATCTGTAGAAAACAGTCCTAATTTGATTCGAAGGCAACTGCAAAATTCCAGCTGGCGGGGTTGGGTTCTTTTGTTTAATTGGCAAATCACACAGCCACTCCTGGCAATGATTGCTAATAATTATGTTTATACAGCTTCCCTGAACAAGTGGTCCAAGACTAGGTCTGGAGACATTACGCTATCTTTGTTTAGCTTGTGCTTCCCTCAAGAGCCTTTGTCTGAGCCTTCCTTCCTTTTTAATTTCCCCTCTCCAGCTCCTCACCCAAATGCATTTGTGCTCCAGCTACTCCAAACCCTCACTGCTACTGTTTACTTTGTAATCCCGACCTTAATATCTGTCGTAAAGTTCACACTTCACAGACCACATTGAGGAAGCATATTAACCTTCACTTCTCGGAGAAGAGAACTATAAATTGTGGGTTTATGGCTTCTCTGCTGCTCGCGGTGTTTGGATATTTGCTGTCTGCAGAAGCAGATGGGAGAAGCCTTCGGAGGATGAGTCGGGGTTTGGGGGTGAGAATTTGCCAGCTGCAGTGGGAATTGCTGCTATTGCCAAGGAGCTGCTGCTGACCTTCCAAGCACAACCAAAGGCTGGGAAAAGGCAAGGAGTTTGCATGGGATCAGCTGATGGCAACAAATCAGGGCGACTACACAAAGGGCAGGAAAGGAACAGTGACAAAAGGGGGTGAAAAAGGGAAAAGGGCTGGCAAAAATGCAAGTTTACTGTGTGAGCCTACTTGGAGAGCAAGAGTGCTGGGAGGAAAATCAGATCTGGAGGAGCAGCGCAGTGCCTTTGTGTTCCTCCCCAAATTCCCACTGTTTGAATGATCATTTCCACTCACAGGCCCTTCCCCGTGCTGAACAAATGTTTCTCAGCTGCTCCCAGGTTACAAAGCAGGCACTCTGTTGTTTTATGCACCACTGAAATGTGTTTATCTGGAGATTAAATAGACAACTTCATGTATTTCCTGACCTTGGCGGAGAGAAACAAAGCAATGAACTCACCCCTCACGAGCAAAGATAAATGCAGGAGTGTGCTGCCTGCTGCCATGCAGCGCATCCAGCCCTAATTATGTGATAAGTGGATGGACTCCGTGTTAAACATATTTTCCAAAAGTTCTTGAACAAAGTGCTTACACTGGTTATGCAGATAGCTCGCTGAAAGCCACATGAATACAGATTATTGTGCACACGGTGTGAATCTGGATGAGTGCAGGAACCACCGGTCTTCCAAACAATATTATTCCGCTGGGTGAGGTTTTTTTTCCTGGAGTTGTCTGTTTCAGTCTGTGCATGGAATAATCGCGTTTGTTTTTTCCTTTCTCTGAAATTACTCCGCTCTTGGAATGCTACAGCAGAGGGTTTGTTGTTAAGGTCGTTGGTAATTCAATCCTGAGTGGTGCTGAGCACTTCTCGTCACAGGAGAAATCCTCAACCCAGCTAATTCTGATAAAAACTGACACACAATATTCAAGAAGTGAAAAAACTTAAGAAAAAACTGTAATTTCATTATCCACATAGCCAGACTGTTTAAATAAGTCTTCCAGATGTCCTTAGTTTGGTAGCACCACAACACAACTCAGAAATATTTATAAACCACCTTCTTGATGGTGGGCATTTTTCCAGGTTATTTCAAAGTGTTTAGAAGAGAGACAGACATTTGGAATCCTAATTGCACTGAGAGTCAAAGCAATCTATGCTCCTAAACCCAGTTTTTTGAGCTCCACTGAGCACTAGATGTTTTCACAGCTACTTTATTAAGTCCAATCATATTTTAAAAATTACTTCTGACATCTATAATTATTTAAGGGAAAAAATAAGAAAGAGGGGGGGTATCTACATGCCTGTTATTTAGATTTTTAGGTTCCTAAACTGCTTATGTGATTTTGAAATCTGCTCTGTAAGTTGTTTCCAGCTCAGAAAACTCTGGATGGCTTGGACTGTACCGTGGGTGAGACCAATGACCAACCATGGAGAAATGGTGCAGCCACTGAAAATTTCATTTTTGCAGTGACAACTGTCTTCATTTAGAAAATAAAATATTTGCTGCTATTTAGGAGTTTGTTTCCTTTCTTAAATTCTGCCTCTCATGTAAGAAAAATGTACCAGGTAACATCTTTCATTTGCTTTCAAGGAGACTTTTGGGCACTTGGAGGTATGTCAAGTGTGTCAGGGAGCTGCTGCAAGAGGATGAAGTGGAAATAAAGCTGAGTGAAAAGGTCAGTGCAAATATTTATCTGGTGAAGAGGTTACTGAAGGTTAAGATATGCTCCAAGAGCCTTTCTAGCTGTATTTAAAGCTCTAGAAGAAAACAAGGGTGGCCAAAGAGCTCCTCTCTGGTGATCCCAAACAATCCTGGAGCTGTTCTTGGTGCCAAAGTTTACTGACAGCTGGAGAGGCTTTGCCCTGCTCTGTTGAGTTTCTGTATGAATTCTGATTTCTCTGCATGCGAATTGTCTCACAGCCCAAAAACGGGAGCCAAATGGAAATTCCAATATGCATTCTCCTCGTGTGGTTTTGCTGTAACGGGTTTATCCATCCCGCAAAACTATTTCTCCTGACAAAGCAGCGCTGGGGGAGTTTGATCCAATCTGAACAGGCTGCTGGAATTTTAGATTGGTTCCCATCACTTTTTAGGCCATAATGAAGCTCTGATTCTTAACTATCAGCCTGGCAGTGGCTTCTCATCTGCTCAGATCTGCTGATGCTGCTCAAGCACCTCAGCCCTTCCAACATGCAGCAGGAGAGAGGAGTTGGTGGCGTGGGGAGAATCCAAACTGGACTATTCTCCCCAGCCCTGGCAGCTCCTGCTGGTTTTGTCTCTGTTCAGCCTGGTTTGCACCATGATTTCCATCCCAACAGGGACTGGGAGAGGGCTGCAGCCCTGGCCTGGCTCCCCAGCTGGGTTTTAGTCAGAGGACAGCCCCTCTTTGGCTCTGCTTTCCACTCAGTTGTGGTTCTCACTGGAAATCTCTCCCAGTCACATGTAAAGGTCTGTGGGAGGGGGTTGGAAGGGGAATCATCTGCCATTAACATGATTGTGTCTAAAGGCGTGGTCCAGCTCACTGGGAGTCCAGCACAGAAAGGAACAAAATTAATTAAAAGTCCCAAAGGGCAAAATTTTCCCGGCAAGACAAGGTAGGAAGGGCTCAGACCACAGAAGAAGGAGAGGTGAGATTGGTTGGCTTTAAACATGCAAAAGTCAATGGGCAGATCTGGTTTGTGTTGCCAAGGGTCTGTTTACTACAGAAAATAAAAGTATCATGTCCAAGAGAGACATTTTTGTAAAAGAAGCATGGAAAAGTGATCCAGGAGAGTGGGAAATGAAGGCACAGAAAATTCTCAAAACCTCGTGCATGCAGGCCCAAACACAGAAATGAATAAAGGGCTTGACCTGAGACCTTGGAAAAGGCTCCCAGATTTAGAGACCATAAGTAAGAATTTGAGTTTGCAGTTTAAGCAGAGACATATTAAGCTATGTAGTGGAAAGTTTAAAAGTTTAAAGTTTAGGATATAAAAGTAGTTATAAAGGTAATAAGAAGTTTTAAGATGTAAACCTGTAAGTTTGTGTGTCATCAGATGATTGGTTAAGAAAGTCCGCACTGAGGCAGAGATGTACAAGTTAATTAGGGATTGGTGTGAAAGTAGAAACATTCATTGTGGCAGTAGTTCATTGGCTAATTAACCTTTAGAACACCTTGTAACCAGTGGTCTTGTGACCACTGACCACCACTGACCACTGAAGACCACTGACCACAAACTCCTGGTGTGTGTGGTGGGGCCGTTCTCACTCCTTGAGACTGAGGCAATAAATCATGTTTTAAACATCCCTCAGTGGTCCCACCTCTCTTAAAATCCCGACACGGGAGGAACTTTAAAATTGCTTTTAGCTCCGTATTTGCTCCTCAATATGGTTTGGCCAACACCAAGAATCAAGGCAGGGACTCTCAAAAGCCTCGAGCCCGTTTCTCAACAGTCTGAGCTGCAAAATAAATCTCTGCAGATGGTGCTGTGAAAGCCTCACATCCTCCGTGAGCCACGAGCAGACGGAGGTGCAGATTGTCCTCCAGGGGCTGCTTTACCCCGTGGGTAACACAACTGAGCCAGGAGACAGCTCTGCAAGTCACCATAAATCACGGTGACAAGCAACCTAGCCACTTACAGGTCTCTCCAGGAACTGATGAATCATTTATTAAAGCTCCCATTAGTCATTCATTCCTCTTTTATAAACCATTTATCAGCTGGTATCCGAAATGTGAGCAAATCGTATTTTTTCACTTAAGGCTCCCAGCACTAGTGTATCTCAGATCTCGCCGTGGTGGTGTTTTGTCAAATTACACGAATTTTCTTCTGTTCACAGGAGGCAAGATCTTCATTTTACCAGAAAATTCTTTTCTAAGAACATATATATTAAAAAAATATATATATATCAGGAAAAATATTTTCCCTAATCTCGTTCTCCCCTGTTGTGACAGAATTATTTCTGTGTTATGTTTCTTAGTCCCAGAAATGGAGGGAATTGAAGCTGAGGCTGGAAGTGGCAGAAGGAGGAATTGTGTGAGGAATGGTTTGTTCCCTGGCCAAACAAAGTCTCTATTTGTTGTGTGCCAGTGAGAGCACTGTGACAAATCCCACTTTTCCAGCTTTGGCTGGGAATGGGCTTCAGTCCCAAATCAGAGAGAAATGTGGGAACAGGAGGCACTGCAGGAAAATCTTCCCCTTCAGCCACAGCACTGCATTCCTCTGTCAAGTGCCCAACAGGATTTACCAAGGAAAGACAATATATCTGATATTGAGGGGAAAATAACACATTAAAGAGCAGCAATGGAAGTTTTAAAAATTCAGGGCAGAAGATAAAGGCAAACAGAGGCAGAGGAATCTCATTTTTGAGCACACACTCTGCAGGCAGGAATGGAATAAGTAGGATTCCTTGGACTATTCTTTTGGAGAAGGAAGAAAAGACAGAAAGGGGTCAAGTCCATTTCTTTCTTGTGTTAAAACTCTTTTTTTCCCCTCCTCTAGGTCTTAGGCAGTATCTGGGCAGAGCCAGGCCTCCAGGAACAGACACAAGAGGAGAATTTGCCAGCTCGTGTCTTTCAGCAGATGCCACACTGTTAATTTTTCATCCCACCACAGCCACAGTGACATTAAATCTGGACTAAAATCCCTTTTCTTGCAGGATGCAGCACTGCAGTGATCTCTCAGCCACTCTTACAGTGACACAAGAAAAGAATTCTTGTTCTTTTAACGTCCTAGGTATAAAAGCAATACTCAGCACCATTAGTGTCCACTCAGTCCAGCTCATTCCCACCCACTCAGAATATCCTGCAGGATGCAAGCCAGGTATCAGATTTTCCAGAACAATCTGGGCCTGCTCTTTGCTTTGCTTCGCTCCTTATTTTCACATAAGCAATCCTTTGCTGCTGAACAAAATTTGAGCCTAAGGCCTTTCCCTGCTGGAAAGGAAACTCTGAAATCCTTTGCAACACAAAATAATAGCTCACAAAATTAATTTTAAAACTTTTTCCCGTTATTATAGAAATAAGGTTGTAAATTTCACAAAGAGGCCACTAACTTTACAAGTATCTCGATTTTCAGTCTCTATAATTTAAATCCGGCACACTATCCCAGCCACTGTGACCTTTTAAAAGGTAGACCCTGCTACCACACCTGGGATTTTTGGGAGAACTCTTAAAATATTGCTCTATTTTGCATTAAAAATGAAATTATCAAAATCTCTGGAGGGAACAGGGCTCTGTTTGCACACATGGCTGTATTTTTACACTGCTCAGAGCCTATTTTCAGCAGGAAGTGCAGATGTCAGACGGAACAAGACAGGTATTTTGGAGGTGTGTGGCGTGACAGGGCAGTGAGCAAACAATGAACTGGGCTGAATCCCAGGAAGCAAAATCTCATTTATTGAGCCATCACAGCACCTGACACACACTCACAGCCCCCAGGGCTTCAGCTCTTCTCTGCAGGAAATGGAATTGCTCTGCTGGATCCCAGCCAGGGATGCTCAGCTTCTCCTGAGGGTGCACCCTGACACTCCATGGATGGACTTCTCCTGCCCCAGCCTGACCCAGGAGGGGGATGCAAGGAGGGGAATGTAGCCCTGGTTCCGTGCCTGAGGTGTTTTGGTTTTCTGAAATTCTTTCCCCAGGGAATTTTCTGTAAACAGGAGACATGTTTTTGTAACTGCACTATGTTTACATTCTTTCCCTAGGAGGGACTTCTTCTTGATGTCCCTCTGGTCTGACCAATGTGAGTGAAGAGGTTTGTCTTTGTGTCACCAATCAAATTGGTCTGTGTAGAATAGTATATAAGGGAGACACGTCCCAAAAATAAAGGAGTCATTTTCAGCCTTCTGAAAATTGTCATTGTGGTGTAAAACAGCATCAGGGGAAGAACAGAACCACTGGACAAGCACTGCCTCCTCCAGGAGAGGGACTTGGCACAAATCATGTAGGGATAGGACAACTGGGAATGGTCTTTAGCTGAAGAAATGTGGATTTCAACTGGATATTTGAAACAAATTCTTCTCGGTGAGGGTGGTGTTGCCCAGAGAAGCCATGGCTGCCCCTGGATCCCTGGAATTGTGTAGCCCTGGTTTGTGACTGAGGTGTTTTGGTTTTCTTCTTTTCTTTTTTTCCCCAGGGAATTTTCTGTAAATAGGAGAGAGGTTTTTGTAACTTTGTTTACATTCTTTTCTCTAGGAGGGACTTCTTCTTGCTGTCCCTCTGCTCTGACCAATGTGAGTGAAGAGGTTTGTCTTTGTGTCACCAATGGAATTGGTCTGTGTAGAATAGTATAAATGGGAGACACATCCCAAAAATCAAGGAGTCATTTTCAGCCTTCTGAATCTCGGAAATCTGTGTTGTTGTGGTGTACAACAGCGTCAGAAGTGTCCAAGGCCGGGCAATAAAATAAATAAAAGAAGCTGCACTCTGGAATCAAAGCTTGGGATTTACTGAATTCCAGCTTTCTCCTTCAGAAGTTACCTTGAAAAATTATTGTCTGTTTCTTTCAGCTCTAATTCGAATCAATAGTATTGCAGCCTCTGGTATGCAACTGGTATTAAAATGCAATAACTAAGCACTTTCAGCAGAAAATCAAATAAAATGGCATTAAATCAGCTGATAGGCACCTCCCTCCTCTCCCAGCACTTATTTTAAACGGGGAATCTGCTCCTAAAGGGGGTTGGCACCAGGCATTAAAGGCTGATTTTTCCTGCCTTCCTCATGGAATATGAATATCATTTAGCAAGGCAGAGGGAAGATTTCTGAGGTCATCTCTAGATAGTGAAAGGTTCAAACCCATGTCAAACCGTTAAAAAGAAACAGAGATGATGCTGTGGAAGAGAAAAAAAATGCAAGAAAAATATCTAGGAGCAGATTTTTCAAAGAAAACAAGATAATGCTGTCTCTTCACACCTATTTAACTTCCATGCTAAAACCCCCCAAACTTTCCAGGGTATAAAGTATCTTTTGCTGTCACTGACAGAACTGAATTTACGAGTGTTTCTGAATTTCCACAGAAACTGATACTGACAGTACATTTGTGGCTAAGCAGGCGCATGAATTTTTGTGTCCAAATTACCAAATTATTGAGTCAAACAGGACTATAATTATAGAAAGACCTCTTCAAAAGAATTCAATCTAGAAATATTTCTTCCAGAGGAGAATTCTCCAACTTTGGAAATTCAAGTAGGTAGGACTCTGACTGACATGAACTGCTATCAATATTGATTAATCCAATAAATTCCTATTTCTAAATGCACCAAGCTGTCCTTGTAGACTGTTATTTTCCAGAGAGTTTAAAAAAAAATACAGCATTTCAAAGATATTTGAAGTGTTGGTTGTCAGGAAACAGCTTTTAGACCATTAAAAACCTGATCTAAAAGGTAATTCCAAGGGAATTAATAGTTTGATCGCAGTCACTTAATTGTCACTTATGTGTTTGAAAGGTTTGGATGAGGCTCTCCACGATCATTTTTAGGTGACTGAAACACTACTGCCAAAACATTTTACTGATGTAGTTATAGATAGTCTCTTAGCAAAATTGTCACTGTTCCCACTTTCTCCTTCTTTTCTCTCTTTTTTATAACCCCATCTCTGTCACATTTGAATCTGGTATTTATTTGCTTTGCATTTATAAAAGAAATAATTATTCAAGTAAAATGACAGCAATTTGTTTCAATACAATCCGTTGCCAAATCGCTGATATTCGGCCAGGAAAGAAATTTTAAACGTGTAAAAATATACTTCAGATAAAATAAATAAAACTTCTACAGCAACAGGCTTCCCTTTTCTTCTTCCACAATTATCTTAAAATCAGGAGCCCTCAGGTTTACTTCTCATATTTTGGGAATTTTTCCTTAAAAGTTTGCAGAGCCCGAGGAAAATTTTATAGCAAAACCCAACCTGGCTGTCATTAGGCAAAACTCTTAAAACTCTCTCATTCTCTCCAGATACCAAAAAAAAATCAGACTCACAGTAAATGTAGGGGATGGAAGAGTGTGAGCAGGGCAGGTCTGTTGGATGCAGGCAGGGAATTCCCTGGCCTTGGTTTGGGGGTTTAGCTGAACTTTCCAGCACCCTTCAGCACAATTCAATTTACAGGGAAAAGAACCCAACCCTTTCCTCGCAAATTCCACCTGTAGGGTAATTGTGAAGCTTTCAGGTCTGGAGCGTTAATTGCAGAACCCCAAACTCTGGCTGGCTCACAGGGGAAGTGCTGTAGACAGGAAGAAAATGTTGTTTTCCTCCCCAGTCCTGACCATCCAGAGCCTTAAGCTAGTTTTCCTATTTCCCCCCACAGGAGCAAGAGGAGAAAGTCACCACCAGCAAATTTATTCTGCAGGTTTGCACCCTGCTAGCCAATCTCTAAATGACATATTATTATTATTTTTTTTTTAACCTTGTGGTCGCACTGTGGTTTGGAACTGATGCACACACGTTTATTAACGTGAAAAAAAAGAGAAAAGAGCAGCTCCAGGAAAGTCTGTCACACCGAGCTGAAAACATTCTGTACATGTCTCCTTTCCTTAAAGAACATCTTTATATTTAGAAATGAGCTAATTAAGACTGCCTGCGCCGTTTTGGAGGGAACAGATGGGCAGTCCTTACCTCCTTCTTGGTGAATTCTGGTGCGTGGTCATTCTTGTCGTCGATGAGGATGGTGGCAGTGGCTGTGCCTGTCAGTCCCACATCCTTCCCACCCATGTCCTTGGCTTCTATAACCAGCTCATACTTCGGGCTTTCCATAGTCTGGAAATAAAAAAGAAAAAACAGAAAAGACAAAGACAACATATTACTTTAAACTTTAATTTAATTTAAAATAGCAAATTTTTAAAACCCCAAAACTTTGTTTGGCCTAATCAAACATAGCAGAGAAACAGATCTGTTATGACGGTTTTACTGAAACACAAGCACAGTTTTCTATGAGATCAGCTGCTACCCTGGAAACCTCATTTGCAATCCAGCATGAAGGTGAATATTGGTAAACAGTACATAATTTATCCTGTTATTTAGGGAGATTAGGAAAGAGGTAAGAAATTAAAATATACTTGCTCTTTAGGAGTAAGCTCTACCTTCAGTGCACCAATATTTAGCAGCTTGCTTCATCAGTGTTATGATGGGTACATAATTAAATACTAATGTCACAATCTACATATAAATTCACTTTATTAAATCCCATTCATTCTGGCTATTAGCATTTAGACTGGTAATCTAAGTTTTCTCTGCTGCAAGAGACAAAAAAGCAGCTTCCAAAAAGGGCAGAGACTTCCAGTCATTGCCCAAAACGAATGTGCAGAGTGATATTAATGATTTATATTGCTGATATCTGATTGCCACACGATGGGTATTTATCTGGCTGCCCACCCACTGCAGAACCAGACAGCACAGGCCCACAGCAACATCCAGCTCAATTTCCTCTCATAAAACAGCCTTAATCTGGAAAAAACCCCATTTGTGGTCACTTCTGAAGTGGGAATGTGCCAGCCTTTTGCGATAGGACACGAAATAAAGATGTTTGACTCCAGTCAGAGGGCAGTAGAAATCAGAAGACTTTATTTAGAATTTATCCAGCCCTTTTATAATATTCTGTGCTAAAAGTCACATTTTTGGTCCATAGGGCTGACACCTCTCCCATTGGCCAAGTAACAGAAATAGCAAACAGCACCTGGTGTTATGGGAAAGGAACATTGTCTACACAAGGTTGTTTTGGGAAAAGCTGTTGAAAAGTTTCCCTTGAGAAGAGCTCAGCTCTTTTCAAACTCAGAAAATATCGAGTCCACACCAGCCTTTGGGATTCTGTCCCATCAGGGATGAGAGCAGTTGTGTTTTGGCTGGGCCAGGGGGGAGCAGCAGCTCTGCCAGAGGGAGCAGCTCTCAGTACCACAACCTGCTCCCGTGGAACTCAGCGGGAATTCTGACAAGGATGTCACTGGGAACTTCACCAGGATGGGTTTTGTGTGGCTGCCTGGGATGGAACCCTCTGCCCAAAGCCCACAAGAGTGGCACCAGCACAGGGGACAGAGTGAACACAGGGGACACACGTGGGGCAGTGCTGCAGCCACCTCTGAGGTGCATTGACCAGAAACCCTCACCCAAACCCTCCTGGAAAATAAACATGGGTCCCATGGGGAAAGCTGCAACAAAACCACTGCTTTTGGAACCTTTTGGAACCTTTTGGAACCTTTTGGAACCATTTGGAACCTTTTGAACCTTTTGGAACATTCTGGAACCATTTGGAGCTGTGTCTGCAAGAGCCCAGAATTCCCAACTTTGATATCCTTCATCCCAGTCCTTTATCCAACACTTTCTCAGGGAATTCCAACAGGGACACAGCCTACCAAAGCAGTCCCTCGGGTTGCCCAATCTGCTGTTTTCCCAAACAGTGAATTTTGCATTCTAGGTTGTCCTGGGCACATCCCAGCATCTCATTTTTTTGGAGAACACGCGAGAAGGAGATCCCAGCTCCTCAGTACGTAGATTTTGAAGCGTTTTTAGGCCAAGAGAGAAGCAGCCACCTCAGCTGCTCATCAGATCAGCTATTATGAAACAATATTTTTGCATGTAAAGTCAACAAGTCAAGCCAGAAGATAAATTTTGTTCTAAAAACAAATGGACTGCTAGGAAATCAGATGCTACTGCCACACAGGGGAGCCTAAGAAATGTATTTCCTGAAGTCTTACAACATTATTCCATGAAATTCATCTCAGAAGGCGGCAAACCAAGAGCAGGAATTTGATTTATAACATCATAAAAATATACGCAAAGAAGTATTACTGACAAGCCTACAACACAAACTCACGCCATGGAGGGGAACTAAATTTACAGTTTTCATATATTTGTTTCCTAAAGTGCATTAAAACCTGAACGAGACTTCTCTCCCCTCCCCTAGCTGCAACTTCTTCATTATTTTGATTAGAAAGTCGTTACTATTGTATGGAAAACTTGCAAAGCCATTTATCACTTCATATTTATAAGCCTCTTTGCTCAGAAAGAAGCCCATTTTTACTCAAAAATTGGCCTTTTTTTCCTTTGAAAACCGTCCCATTTTCTATTGAAAGCAAGCCCATTTACGCTGGAAATTGTATCTACCGCAGCAGAAATGTCTGTGACAGGAGCCCAATGTTTAAGCTCGCGCAAAATGTGAAAAACATTGAATTTTGAGTAGTATTTCATATAATTATGAACACTTCACACTTCCCTGCTATGCAGCACTTCCTACAACTCCTTCTGACACCAAATATTTGCTTTGTTAGAGGAAGCAGCTGCTAACAGATGCAAACCCTGAGCTGAGGCTTGTTCCCATCAGAGGCTCTCTTTGCACTCCCTTGTAAAGGACCTTTCAGAATTCTCCTGCTCCCAGCCCAGCTCAGTCAGGCAGCAGCAGGGATCATTTGGAGCACTGTGATTTACCAAAAACTGGATTTCTGCAGGCAGAGCAGGGCTCCCTGTGCTCCCAGCAGCCCCTTTCCACAGGGATGATGCTGCAGAGGGGCTGTGCTGAAGGGTCAGGGCTGCTTTGGAAGATCTCAGGGCACCTGCTCAGCATTTCCCTCTTCTCAGGGCTCAGATCTTTGACCCCAGTGTGGTCTCTGCCTCCTTTTCCTCCCATCTTGTGAGGAATAAGTGCTGCTGGAAGGTGGCAGTGGAGGAGAACATCCTTCCTTCCTTCCTTCCTTCCTTCCTTCCTTCCTTCCTTCCNATAGGTCCCCTCCCTGCCATCCCCACCAGAGTTAACATTCCCAACAGATCCCACTGCCCTGGATCACAGCATCACTGGGCTGGAAGAGTCCTTCAAGATCATCGACTCCAACCCAGCCCCGGCACCTCAGTTAGACCATGGCACCGAGTGCCACATCCAGCCTTTGTTTAAACACATCCAGGGATGGTGACTCCACCACCTCCCCAGGCAGATCATTCCAGTATTTCATCATTCTTTCTGTAAAAAACTTTTTCCTGATATTCAGCCTCTATTTCCCTTGGTGCAGCTTGAGGCTGTGTCCTCTCCTTCTGTCAGTGCTGCCTGGAGAGAGAGACCAACCCCACCTGAGCACAGCCACCTTTCAGGGAGCCCAAGCCTCGGTCTGGGCTCCAAGGCACCCAAACTCAGCTGGACTTGGCAGCACCATCAGTGCAGCAGAACCCAGAATGTGAGGTGGGAACCAGTAGAACGGTTTGGGTGATGGCAGGGAAGGTTTAGGGCCGTTGAGGCTGATTCCAGGACTGCAATCGCTTTCCCCAGGAAGCCCCCAGGCCAATATTCCTCCAGTGCCCCCCTACAAGACATCCATGGATTATGGATTGCATATTTTGGACAGGGCACGCTCAGTACCACAGCACCAAGACTTCCCTTAGTGCTTTAGTCCTCATCCAAAAAAAACCCAACCCAAAAAACACAAACAAACAAACAAACAAACAAAACCCCACCAAAAAAACACAAGTGGAGAATAGAAATTCATAGAAATCCTCAAATTCCCAGAAAGTTCCTGAAATCAAAACAAACTGTGTTTGGGAAGCAAACAATGCACAGAACATTCAAAACCCTTACCAGGGTTTTAAGGATCCTCTCAATACTAATTATCAATCAATAGAGAGTTTTCTGACTATTCCACGGGTATTTGTATTTCTGTAAAGATACAACACTGCCTCGACTCTTCTGTGTATAATTCTGTGTATAAACGATGTATTCATGCATAATAGGGTATCAGGAGTGTGCTGCCACATCCTATTTGGTACTAATGGCTTTATAATATAATGCTAACCAGAAAGAAAAATTCTTCGGATTGAAATAATTTCAGTTGGTGCTAAATAAATGCTTGTGTTCATTTAAGATGATAATTGCATATAATGCA
>VZDJ01000049.1:3722548-3743748 GCA_008694505.1 Cyanoderma ruficeps
AAAAAAAAAAAAAAAAAAGTGAAGCAAAGTGACTATTAGCAGCTCTAACAGACATAATGCTTTGATAATTATAATATCAGCATTTATTTTAAATGCCAGTTGCTGCTGCTTAAAAAGGGCGATATACACAGAGGCTTTGCATTTAGAGCTTGAATTACAGTTTGATGAATAGAAAAACCCAAACTATTTTGTAACATAAATCCTCTTTAGCTCACCAATTTCCAATTTTTTCATATCATAAGGGAAGGTCTACAGTTTAATCATTGTAATAATGTGCTTCTGTTATGAAGAAAATCAATATCTATTTACTACCCGTGGGAGATGTGGAGTCCGTGTGTATGTCTGGAAGCAAAAGGAAGACTAAATTTTCTCCTCCAGCAGTAGCCATTAAAAAAAGGGAAGAAGTTGTTCCAAATATTTGAGCCAAATTGGTTTTCTGGCCAGAGTTATTTGTTTTCCATCATGATGAGGCCTATGACAATTTAATATATGGGGTGTATAGGATCAAGACTTCAATTCCTCGTAACTTACACATTTATTTTAAATTACACATAAATTTGTACATTTAATTCTTCATAACGCTGGCCTAACCATAGGGACTGTGCACATGGATGAGTCTGTTACGTTTTACATGAAAACACAGGAATTTTAGGGGCATGTTTTCAACAGTCTGTGTAAAATGATAAGTTTTGACAGACGTACAAATTACGATTTGGATATTGAATTAATAGCACTTTTTAGAAGGCTGTACACATTTGCATCTTGGCTGTTATATATATTAATATAAATATTAATATAAATAAAAATGTTAACACCACTCGTGTGTGTTAATAAGGGAGTTTCCTTACATGGATGATGATATTCATAAGAATTTTTCCTCAGGTAGAGATCACCAGCCTCTAGAACAGAACAGTGGCTGAAGCTCGGGTTTAGTCCGAGATATTTCCCCTTAAGTCATTACTGTTAATTAGGCTACTACTAAAATTAACCCCATGGAGGAGAGCAAATATTCAGCATTCTAAATAAAACCCTTAATTGTTATAAAAGACACAACCCCACTGAAGCCGGTGCCTCTACACTGGTTTTTAGCAGGCGAAGATAACAGAGTGATCTGCAGCAGCGACTCACTAGATGCTCACGGTTTGGGGAAAAAGATCATTTTCCATGGCAGCTGTGCTAGAAGTATAAAGCACTATAATAATTTTTAATAGCTTCGGAGAATAAGAATCACAATGTTCCAAGGAAAGTACTTGCTGTCAAACACACTGAAATCACCCTTTTCTTTTTAAAGCGCCAGCCATGTTTCAGCTTTCCCCTTGGACCAATGTATGTAATTTCCTTTTTTTTTTTTTTTTTCTCTTTTGCAGGCAAAAAATTCAGTTGTTGCTCATAATTAAACAGTGCTGCAGAAATCTTTCACTCCAGCATGAAAGCATCAATTATTATGTAACTTCTTGTGCTGATTTTAGACCGCCTAATCACCCACATTATTCCACACTCAGAGGTGCCAGGAGTACAAAGACAAGCTGCTCTCCCCCAAACCCTCCGTGGGCAGCAGACAGGGGTGGAGGGAGGGTCTGCTCCCCAGGAATGGCCTTGAGGACAGAAAACACAACCCCACCGTGGTCTGTGAGCAACTGCAGACCCTGCTGAGGGCAAACATTCCCTGGGGGTGTGTGGGGTCACTGGCTGTGCCCTCCTGGGGCTGCACGGAGCACACACGGCCATCCCTGCTGGGACAGAGCTCCTCTGGGCTCAGGATCCACGGCAATTCCAGAGCTCACAATCCATGGCCCTTCCCGAGCACACAATTCATGGCGATCTAGATGTCACAATTAACGGCAATTCCAGAGCTCAGAATTTATGACAACTTCAGAGCTCATGAGCCATGGCAATCCAGAGCTCAGGATTCATGGCAGTTCCAGAGCTGAGGATCCATGACAACCTAGACCTCAGGATCCATGGCAATCCAGAGCTCAGGATTCATGGCAGTCCAGAGCTGAGGATCCATGACAATCTAGACCTCAGGATCCATGGCAATTCCAGAGCTCGCAATCCATGGCGGTTCAGAGCTCAGAATTCACAACTCTAGAGCTCAGAATCCATGGTAATTCCAGAGGTCATAATTCATGGCAATCCCAGAACTCAGAATTCACAGTCATTCCAGAGCTGTGAATCCATGGCAATTCCAAAGCTTGAAATTTAGGACAATCCAGAGCTCAGAATTCATGACAATCCCAGAGCTCAGAATTCATGACAGTTCCAGATCTCCCAATTAATGGCAATTCCAGAGCTCACAATGAATGGCAATTCCAGAAGTCACAATTCATGACAATCCAGAGCTCAGAATCCATAGCAATTCCAGACCTGAGGATCCATGGCAATTCCAGACCTGAGGATCCATGGCAATTCCAGAGCTCAGTATTCACAATAATTTCAGAGCTCAGAATTCACAACCATCCAGAGCTCACAATCCATGGCAATTCCAGAGCTCAGGATCCATGACAACCCTCTCCTGCAGCCACAGGATTCTTTTGGGAGAGGAACCATGGAAATCGTGACACCCCTTCCCATGTGCTGCATCGCAATCCCCCTTCCACAGAGCCTGCACCAAAGCGAGCCTCCAGCTCTCCCTGCACACGCAGCACTGATGTTCTGGTGCTTCAAAAGGTACGTGACACCACTTCTATTCCTCACAGACTCCAAACCTACCACTCTTTGTACTCCAATTTTTGGTGCTGGATAGAAAACTCTGTATCCACATTAATGAACTGTACCCCCCAAAAAAACCCAAGGATGGACTAGGTTACATCATTTCCCTGGTGCTTAACGTTTTCCAAAGCTTCATGCTGAACCCAGTAACAGTGCTAGAAAGCAAAAAACTTTCCAAAGGTTTTTCCATTAAAATCAGAATATATGTTTGGAGACATGAAGAGCCTGACTGACAAGTGTAGGAGGCACCACTCTCGCCTGTCCTGATTATTACATTGCTAAAAAAAGATCACAACTACTACACAATCTGCCAAGTTATGCCTAATTATATTTACAAAGGTAACAACTTGGCCAGAGCATATGAAAAGAGCTGTGTCTCAGAATAAATAAATGTCTGCATCAGGACACCTGGCTGGGTGAGAGAAGGTAAGAAACACTTCAACTTTTTCAACGGGACTTTTGATCTGGGTGTCTCCACCAGCAAAATCTCAAGTGAGCTGTCAGGAGCACTCAAGATAAGAATTCCCTTCTGTATTACAAATATTTACTTCAACAAAGCTTTTTTTTTTTCTCCTCCCCCAAATTGCTGTGTTGCTCTAACAAATGTTCATTTCAACAAATCAATATATTTCCATAAAAACCGGTCTCCTGCAACACCCAATCATCTCTATTTGCACTGTTAATTATATATTTCATTTTAACAGTCACAATTTGCAATTCAAATAATCCACAGGCCAAAAGGTATTTGCTGAAAAAAAAAAATGGTCAAATAATTTTCAGCTATTAACATATTAGAGCTGTACAATCTGTTTGCAGACAATTTGCGAGGAGAAAGGAGGGCAAAGTTGTTCTAATAAATTATTAGTTGCAAATTATTGAATCATTCCTAGTCCCTGCCGTAGGTAGGAATGAGTTTATTTAAATCAGAAAATATGAAAGTAGAGACAAGTTTCTCCTACGCAGTAACCTCAAACGGCTTTTTGTAGAGACGGCTTTTGAAATATCTCTACATAAAAATCCCAGTGCCAAGAGAATTCCCTGAGCCTTTGAAGGGTGTAAAGGTCAGATAAAATGGATCAGGACAGAGATGAGCAACAGGGTTCTGCTGGTACTCTGGGAGAAGAGAAATCAGGAGCAATCTCAAAAGTGTTCAAGCCCAAAAAGACATCCAGGCTAGAATAAATCAGCACAGCTCCACTGCTTTCTAGCACTGTTGCAGGGTTCAGCACGAAGCTTTGGAAAATGTTAAGTACCAGGGAAACGATGTAACTAGTCCATCCTTGGGGGCTTTTTGGGGTACCTTTGGTTTTCGTGTTTTTGGCGCCGTGATGTCTTGGAAGCAGCCTCTCCCCCTGAATTCTGGTTTGGTTTGGAGACAAACCCATGAAACCTGCCAGTTTTTCATTCACAAACTGGGCAAGTTAAAGCTTAATAAAAGTGTAAATAAACCTGGGAAGTGCTGGTCAGGACACGCCTCTGGAACTGAGCTTTCCCACTGCTTATACTTCCCACTCCACTCTGCATCACTCAGAGGATGGTAGCTGAATTTCTTCCAGCTGGAGGATGTGCCCTGGGCTTCACCTATTTCTCACAGTCCCAAAGGCTGTGACACCACAAGAGTGTGGCACTCACAAGACCAGGATTAACCACTTGAAATCCTTTTGCAGAGGCTTCTCAAGGAGGTTCTCCATCCTTAACCCCAACCAGCACCTCCACATCCACAACAACGGAGCATCGTTCCCGTGCCCTGTTTACACTGGAGGATGTGAACCAGGCCCTTTTCCTGCCAAAGCAAAACAGGATCTTTGCACAACAGCTGTAAGATAAAAGTTTTCCCTGAATTTCAATTTACAATCATCTAACCCTGTATTTTCTGCCTAGGCAATAAAAGATAATAAGTTTTGTGATACCTGCCTCATGCCAGATTTTTAGATGATGTGTTATCGAATGAATCGAAATGCGGCTTACTGGGTTAACACCAGAAGTCACATTCTCACAAATTAGGCCCACTTAGATGATATTTCCCTCCCTAAACATCCCAATTCCCCCAAGAGAAAGCAACGCGATAAAGGTCAGGATGGAAATTGTGTTTCTGCTGTGTAATCTGCTTTGCAAATTTGCCTCAGTGGTCAAAATGCCCGGAAAACTCAATTACCGACTTGTTACGACAACCGTCCATCAGCAGGCCCCGGCAGAGAGAGGTTATTTCTAAAATTAGCACCCTAATGCAAAAAGCATATTCTATCATTCCAGATGTGCAGCCTTTGCTTGATGTTTATATTGTTAAATATTAATGGAAGCACCATCTATTATCTCAGGCAAATTATCAGGAACGTAATAGTCTGGTTAAATAGGTGCATTGTCAGTTGGGGCTGGAGGGGAGAAAAAAGCCTCTGTGTCTGTTTGAATGCCACGTTTCAATGTTGCATCTAATCAAAATAGTCATCAAATGTTAGTTTTAATCACTATTATCATTTTTCCTTGAACTTCCATTTTTTATGCAAATCTTATTTTAGAGTTTAGTGTTCTATTGCCAGCGATAATTTCCAGGTAGCTTTTGAAAGAGAGGACCCTGCTGAGAGTGTAATGGATCAGTAAATGATACCAGCTTTGCTTGTGGACAAAAACAATTCTGGTGGCTGCATTTACATTCTCGTTGGGTTGTACCTGCGGAATATAAATTGGCCTAATTCTAAATCATCCAAGGGAAAATGATGCAAAATGGATTTCAATTACACTATTTCTGTTTTACCAAAAAGCTTATCGCACTATGGGGTGAAAAAATCAACCCCTCCATAAGATTTGTGTTCTGATGAAAGATGTAACAATGGAATTTTGCATTTAAAATTTCTCCAGTCAATTTCATTCTTTTCTTTCTTACTCCTACGCATCTTTTTATCACTTCCTTTCATGATAAAAAAAAAAAAAAAATTAAATGCCTTTTTCTGGAAGTCCTGCATTTTCTGCTTCAGTTACAAAGTTCTCTTTTTGCCAGACTTTCACAACCCTACTTTCATTTCCTAAGAGCATCTGCCAACCAAAGAGCTCCCCACCATCATCCTTAAGTCAGGCTTTGTCTTCTTGCAGCCAAACCAACCTTTGTAGGTTATTCTCTCTTTCAGACGTGGCCTGTCACTGCCTCATGCAGATTTTGCACTGCAGTACAGTTGCTTCTGTGAAACAATAATTTATGTGGCAGAAAATATAAGACAGGTTGCTCAAATAAGAAATAATACTGCAGTATAAACTCGGTGTCCCTGCTGTGCTCGTGTACTCCATGTCAGGAATTTCTGGAGGCCCGGTGCTCTATAAAGTTGGGTTTTAAACCCAACTTTCCTTTAGGAGAACTCCCAAGGAGCACCGGAAAGAAAAACAAATTCTTGCTGATGCGCAGAATTAAGAAAGCAATGAAGATAAGAGTTAATGACGGAGAGAAATCCACTGGTTTTGTATTAAAGGAGGACAAACTGCAATTAAAGGAAAGCCATGTAGCACCATGAGACAGAGGGGAGGCGAATGCAGGAGGTGGGATACGCGAGGGGGTGAGCAGAGGTCAGGGAACTACAATGGAGAGAGCTCAGAAAGAGTTTTGCAAACTCCAAGTCCCATTTCCAGGCAGTTCTCGTGGACTAAAAGCAGCCAAGCCAACAAAGGGGAGAACGGTGTGGGAGGCACTGGTAGCAGGAGTGGGAGGAAAGAAAAGCTGAGCCCTTTGAAGGGCTGGGAAGAGACATCCACAGCGTTATCATAAAAGCACTTTTCAAAGGCAGGGAGAGCTGAGCTGTGGATCTGAGTAGCAACTCCACACCCAGCCCAGCTCTGGCAGCCCTGTGCTGACACTGTTTTACACCACAACAACACAGACTCTGACTTCAGAAGGCTGAAAATGACTCCTTTATTTTTGGGATGTGTCTTCCTTACATACTATTCTACACAGACCAATTCGATTGGTGATAAAAAGACAAACCTCTTCAGTCACATTGGTCAGACCAGAGGGACAAGAAGAAGTCCCTCCTAAGAAAAGGAATGTAAACAAAGTTACAACTACAAAAATGTGTCTCTTGATTACAGAAAATTGACTGGGAAAAGAATTTCAGAAAACCGAAACACCTCAGGCATGAAACCAGGGCTACACTGTGCCTCAGGGGCAGATTTCAGAACCACAGCCCTGTCCTGCTCCCCTCCTTCCTTGCCCTCAAGGTGAAGGATTTAGATTTTGATGGGGTGTGGAACGGTCTTTTAATGCTCCATGAAGAAGATAAGGTAAAAGACAAGAGAAAATACAAGTTCTTTACATTCTTGTGTTGTATTAATTTACTTGCTTATTGGAAATCTCTAGTTTATGTCTAGCTATCATGAGGGTCTTTTAAAATCTGAATTTTGAAAAGTTAAAGAAATGGTACTATATTATCAAAATATTATTCATTACTTCATATGCATCATCTAGAAGACAGAAACCCACTTTTGACCAGCATTAGAATACGTTATTTTCCATTTTAACACTACTCCATCATCTACCTGACCACCATTCGAAATCTATAACTGCAGTCTGGGTGCCCCAGCTCTGCCAAATCCACGTCCAGCTGTTCTGGAGAGAGAAATGTGCAGTCCCTGCTGGCTGCTGAGTTCCTGAAGGGATCCACAATCCCTGAATTCCCAGCGTGGCCTTTGAGAACTGCAGCACACACAAATTCTACCCCCAGCCAGAGTGTTTGGATAAACAACTTGGCCACAAGCAGGGGAAGATCATTGGAAAGCATGAAAGAAACTGGGTGAAAATCCAGCCCCTCTTAGACACACGTAGACAAACGCAATTTTGCATTGCTGACAGCTCCTAAAGATCTGCAATTAAACCAAATAAATGACCGAGGCACCTTTTCAATTTTTTTCGGATTGGCATTCCCTGTGTCTGGAATGAGCCCCCGTGAAGGCTGAAATTTGCATTTCGGTGTGTCCTCCAACAGGACCTTTGATACTGACCTCAAGCAGCCCAAGATCTAATTCCTGCCATTTCTGCAGGTCGCAGGTCGTGTGACATTCTGGAATGCCCTGCCACCTCTACTGAGGCCAAGGAACTTTTATTCACGTAATTAATTCATTTGCACAAACGTCTCGCTGAAACCAACACCGAGCCGCGGGATCAGGTTCATGTGCTGGAACTGCTCCAAAACACTTCTGCAAAATGGGAGCCAGAGCAGGCCCAGCAACCGTAGATCTAACGGGATTTAAATGGAATTAATATTCAATACTGAAAATTATGGTGTGTAATCATAATGACAATTCAAGCTTAACAAGAGCGGCGCAGTAATGAATGAATTAAAAGCAATACGCTTTCTCGCTCTCAATAGAAGTGTTTGAAACTATGTTTTAATACAAATCCACTGTTTGAACTGAGATTAACAAATATTAGTCTCGTTATAAATTTTAATATTATTTGCGCAAACTTTATTGAGAGAGAAAGAAAAGGAAGAAAGAAATTTCCATTTCACAAGAAAACTGGAAAATTGAATTCTCTTAAAAGCCTATCTGAAAAGTCACTTTAAGTTAAACAGATTTCCAGAGGCAGGAAGTGCTGAGTTAACACTACAACAAATTGGAAGGGAGGCTACAAGTGAAACAATTAGCTTAATAAGCAGATGGAGGAGATGCTTCTAAAATTACTGCCTTTGTCAAATGTTCAGCATCTTAAGCCTGGTAAGATGCTGTTTATCAAAGCAGGAATGCAATTGCTGGTGAAAATGTGAAATAGAATTGATATTATTAGAGAGGCAATATTTTAGAGCAGTGTACAACTGAAAGTAAAGCAGAATAAAAAGAAATCAGCACCTAGGTTTTTTCCTCTGGGATTCGAAGGCTGGCAACAGATAATCAAGGAAGAATTCACTTATATTCCAGTGTTATCCCTCTCCCCAAGCTTTGTCTTCTCTGTATCTACCCTTGTTTCAAAAATATTATTTGCCTAAAAACGTGGGGTTTTTCTCATGAAGGAAGATCTACAAAAAACTGTCAAAATATGATGAGTTTGGACTCCACTGATTTCCTTGGACCTGATGTTTTGACTTGGGTCTAGGCCAGGGTAGGTAAAACGGATTTATAATATCCATGGAATTTATCAGACACATTATTTTTCCCCGAGTGATTCCAATTCCAGGTGGTGAAGAACAGCATCAAACAGCATCCATTTGGGAGGTCATTCAGCTCATTCATCATCTTGAGTATTCCACTGAACCCTCCCTACACAGAGATAACCAACACCTCGTTATTTGGGCCGTTATGGAAATCTTCCCTTACAACACACTTAGGAAAGGAGCACTTTAAAGGAAAATGTCACAGCACCAGGGAAGGAAAATATGCAGCTTTTAAAGTACCTCCAAACAGTGGCAAATTACAAAGCATTCTGTGATTATTCCTGGCAGATTGAAGGATTATGTTGAATTTAATCAATATTTTTCAGACATGGTTCCACAGAACCCAAGCCTTTTAACCAGAATTTTATAAAAATGAGACATTCCTCCATCAATATTGAGCCCGGACAATTGATCCCTCTGCTGGACAGAACATAATGTCTCCAAAGCCAGCCCTACATTAAAAAAGCATCACAACCTGCCCCTAAAGTTTATTTACAGATGCTCTGTTTACCAAAGGTCAACATGCTTGTTCCTGACAGCATCCAGAACCTCTCCCTGCAGGGATCAAAGCAAATATTATGGGATCTTTGACTGGCATGGAACTGCTGGAACTTTTTTCAGCAATTCCCAAAATGACTGGCTAATAACAAAGGCATCTCTGAATATAATTCCGTCTTCAAAAGGACCTGTTGGAATGTGCAGAGGGGACTGGGCCAGGAGGGCTTCAGTTCCACTTGCAAGGATGAACCCAACAGGTGCCCACCGTGTACGTGCTGTTGGTATCCAGTGACTTGGGAATTCACAAGCTGCTCTTCCATTTGATGCCTTAAATTTTAGTTTTCATGTTTTTCAGGTTCTGTGCTGCCCAGGGGTGCAGCTCTGAGCTCACAGTCAGTGTCACTCAGCTCTGCACACAGCAGGGACACAAAACAAATCCTTTTCCTGCTGCACACCAAGGACAACTTTCAGCCCCAAAAGCACAAACAAGGGTGGGCTGGAGGGAGGAACAAGAAGGATGGGACCTCACAGCCTGCAGCTGGAATTGGACAATTAAACCCCAAGATGCAAATGGACCAAAACTTATAAAAGTGTGAGACCTCGTGACTGTTTGTCCATTTTGTGACCATTTTGGGCCCACCTTGGGTGTAGCCCTGGCCAGGCTCTTGTCCTGCCCAAGGTGACCCTAAAGGCCTTTCAATAAATCTCTGCTTTATTCTCTGTCTCTGTCCAGTCTCTGTTCCAGCTCAGCCTTCCCAAGGCACCAACAGCATGTGTCCTGCTTGTTTCTGCTGGCGTGGCTTCTGTGTTTCAGTGGTTCTCTTGTTTGAATATTTTAATTCTCACTCAGTGTTTCAGTGAAATCAAGAGTTTAATTACCTCGGGAGGCAGTGGGGGTGGCAGGGTTTCACATGAGGTCAGCCTGTCACTGCGGATCTCTAACTGGAACATTTGCCTGACAATTTTAAAGGCAATGAGCTTTCTAATCACATATTTGCATTTCTAGCTTGGTTTGTGCGTATCTTTGCCTATTAGGGGTTCTGAGGAAACAGCATTCACATGTTTATTTTCCTGAGACTAGCTTTAAAAGCCCTCTCAGCCTCCAGGAAGTTTGTTTCTACCATTTAATTGCTATTTTGTGTTTGGTGCAACAGGGCTCTCTGATGCTCACCCAAAGCTGGAGGCACAACTGTTCAGATGCAGTTTTTACCTGGAGAACAGCTGAGCTTCCCTTGGGAAAACAATAAGAAAAATAAAATCAAAATCCATAAACCGCTTGCCCTAAATTTCTCGATGGCCAAGCAACACACGGCTCTTCCCTGGAGAGGCAATAAAAATATTCTAATATTAAAGAGATCATCACACACACTTAGGAAATAATCTGTGTGTCTTCAACCTTTGAAGGCCTGAGGAAAGACCTCTGTTATTCATGCTGTTGTAAGCTCTGTGTACCTTCCAATTCTTTATGGAGAAAGCTTAATGGCCGTGGATTATTTGCCTCATTGGTTATGGTGCTTGGAAATAAAACAATGGGAAATATTCATTATAATGCTCCCTTGTATCGAACTTCCACTTGGCTGAAGTATTAAAACAAGCTGCAAGGAAAATTAAACCTCAGGGAAAAAAAAAAACAAACCAAAAAACTGGCAGGTTTATTTATGGATGTGAGAGACAAACTAACAGCTGTATTGCTCCTGGTTTGGCGTGGTTAAACTGTCAGAGCTCTCTGCTCTGGGCTTACTCTGTCTATCCAACAGGTTTTTGTTCTCTCCTATTACTAAGAACAGGAACTGGGGCCATGTGGGTGGTGAGATGACAAAAAAAAAACCCCAAAAAAACAACCCAGCAACAACCATTAAGCCGTCAAATGACTGGAAACAATAAGAAAAATAAAAAGAAATTCATTGTCATATTGAATATTTCAATGAGAATCATTTGTGTTGTCAAATTTGAAGGTCTCAATAATTAGAAAATCCAAACCAGACTGACTAAAGAGTAATCTGAGAAAAAGATATTAATGGAATAAAGCTTTTGGCTAAGGCCTACTGAAGCAAAAATTTATCTATAATATCTTCATCAATTATTATGGATTATGGCAGATCCTTTTTGAGAAACTTCTGCAATGTATTTTTACCAAGCCATTATCAAAATGTCATCTCAAATGGTACAGAAATATTCATTTCTATTATTTTATTGTGGCTAAAGATCAGAGATTTATCAGTTGATTATAGTTTGCTCTGTGGAATCAATAACATCAAACAGGCAGAGTGATCCCTACGAGCTTTAAATTATGCTTAGCTGAAAAGTTAAATATAGGCTTTAAATGAATGCATGTGAAAAGTGTACACTGGATATCGCTGGATATTGACAATTTATTAGCTGAATATTCACTAATTGCCTTTTTTGACAAGCTAATGGCCATTGCTTTCTGCTGTCAATAAGCTGTGGCTGTAATCCCAAAATGCTGCTGTAGGTCAACACTGAACTAAATCCACATCACTCAGTAAAAGTGGCAAATTACTCTGCAGAAACTGGAATTCCTTAAGCCCTGGTGAGTGCATTTGATGACTGTCTCATTAATAACAGAGCAAAAAACGCTTCAGGGATTTATGGTGGCAAGAACCGATGATTAAATCCTTTTTTAGATTTAAGGGTGGCATGAAAGTGCCATCTGAGATCCAGGAAGAGCGATAGGGATTTCGTCTTGCTTGCTTCTTCCTGAAGATAAGGTGACTTCTTTCCCAGCACTTTTACATTTCATCTCTAAAGTGAATTAATATTTTTAAAGGCCAAGCTTGTGGTTTCATTTTTCACTTTGACAGGTTCTGAAATGCAGATAGATTTGATATCATATGGAATACTTCTCTTGTTTTAGTTTAGTCATCTTTTGTTCTAATGCCACAGAACAAGCCACTGACTTTTCAAATGACCCTGTAAAAACACAAGATCAGAAAACAAAGCTGTTCCTGTCCAGCTGGGAAATCACCTTCTCATCTTGAGGAAGCTGCTTTTTGTTCTTATTTTTTTTTTCCCTTTTCCAGCAGTTTCTTTTTAATCTATCCTAGCAAGGGGTTGAACAACAAAGGATCTCTTTGAAGAATCCTGTTGAGATTTATAATAGTGAAAACCCTCAGCACTGAAGCTCGAAGGTGACACGACAACAAACTGCTTGTCTCACCTGTGCCCTTTCATTTTCCTACTTGGTAATTACTTTGGAGGGGTTTGCAATGCTAAAAGGAAACAGCAAACACTGAGATGTAAATAATTACAATATGTAAATAGAGATGCCTGTGGAGAAAGCTGTGAGTGAAGAGAGGGAACCCACAGACTGTAGGAATAACCAACGTCCTCATGTACATCAGGCCACAGGAGATGGCAAACACTCCCTAGAGAACAGATTTGCTGTTTTGAGGAGAATATTGTTTTATTTGCCAGGGAAAAAAGATACCTTCCTTTCACTTTTGGGAAAGAACTGGCACTTTCAGAGACGGTTTTGCCTCCCAACTGCCTGGATCACCCTGGTGTGCCCAGGGGAAGAACCAATCAAATCCAATGTTTTGAGGTATTGAACTTCCACTCGTTTTCGTAGAGCTGCAGGTAAAGTCTCTCTTACAAAAAAAAAATGAAAAATTTGTTTACTAGAAGCTCATCTATGTAATGCATGCAGAAGTGCAAAGGAGGTGTCAGCAGGGTTTATCTAACACATGCATGACAGCACTAGCATGAGTGTGCTGACTATGCAGAAGATACAATTTCTTGGTCTAGAAACTTGCTCTAAGTGCTGCAATTTTGATTTTAAATTAGCTATTAAATTATAATATGTGGTTTACTAAACACTAATTAAACTCTAATTTTTATTAATGCTGCGAATATTAATCCATCCCAGGTTCATTTGTTTTATATAATTCTTATAAAGCAATGCATCGCTGCTCTTCTGAAATATTTTTATTTTGTGTAGCATTTCCTCCAAGAGGGACTGGAAAAGGTCCCTGTATGCATCCAACAGTTCTCAGTGTGATTTATTTTTGAGAAACTAACACCATATGGGCTCTCACAGCATCCACTGTAATGGCATTGGGCACTGGCTTATTTTCCTGCGCTGTTTTGTAGACTCTGAGGACATGAGGTGAATGCAAAACCTGCCTGGAAGGTATCAAAGTGATGGAGTATTAGTCAGGAGAAGAGAAAACTCCTCCAAAGTGATGATTGACTGGGGATGTGTTTTCCTGCAGACATTTTACGTTGTATAATGAAGAGGTAATACGAGCATACATTATTCTGTGTCTTCATTAGAAATTTAAACAAGCTGTAAGAGCACCGAGGAGAGACCCCAACGTGCACAGCAGAGCTCAGGGGGTGATTTATTATCATCCTAAACAGAGGCAGGATTGGACTTGACGCCGCAAACTTTGATTCACCTGCATCAAGACAACTGCATGTCACTAATTCCAGCACGAAGGAACGCCCAGAATACAAATTAGTGTTGGAACAGTGTTTACCAACTGCTTCAGTTGGTTCTAAAACAACAGGCGAGTCATGACAAGATGGAAATTAATTTTCAAAAATTTAATAAAAAAAAATTCCGGCCAGTATTTGATGTATCAATTGCAAAGTCATTCAGTTGCGTTGTACAGCTAAAAGGCTAAAAGTTTTTCTTACTTGATTAACCAGAAAACACAAATCAGATGGTACAAGACACAACACTGAAAAATTTATGTAGCAGGAGAAAAATGAAGCACGGAGTATTTAAATGTTTCCCCAGGTCACAGAGCAAATTTGTGTCAGCAAATGATTCTAGAATCCTCACTCCCAAGACAAAGCTGTAATTGCAAATCTGTGCATCTTGGAACAGAGTCTGATTCCTAATACAAAACAGCTTTTGATTCAGCAAAGACATTCAGTCCTTTGCCCTGCCCTGTGCAGGGAATAAACTGAGGCACGGACAGATTTCTGTTTGGGCATGGGGGGATGAGAAAGAAAAGAGCTTTTCAGAGAAATGTCATGTATTTACTCCAGCGAGCACACAGCCCAAACACCGACCTGAAATCCCTTTCAGCCACGGGCACATTTTCAGCTGCTGGTGAAGCTGGGAACAGAGAGCTGCAAACCCAGGCAGGACAGGCAGGGCTCAGCAGGCAGCACAGGCTGGATTCACTCAGTGGCCAGCACAGGCAGGATTCAGTGGGCAGCACAGGCAGGATTCACTCAGTGGGCAGCACAGGCAGGATTCCATGGGCAGCACAGGCAGGATTCCATGGGCAGAACAGGCAGGATTCACTCAGTGGGCAGCACAGGCAGGGCTCAGTGGGCAGCACAGGCAGGATTCCATGGGCAGCACAGGCAGGATTCCGTGGGCAGCACAGGCAGGATTCCGTGGGCAGCACAGGGATCACACAGCTGGGCAGGGACAGCCACTGCCATCAAGGTAGAGCAGAGCCTTTTTTGGGTTTCCATTTTATCCTTCTTTCAGAGCCCTTGTGCAATGAGGGGCTCTTTGGCTTGGATTAGTGACAGTGATCTCATCCCTCAGCACTGGCAATAAATGAGCAGGCAGTTCCCAATAGTGAAGAATTTCTGACTGAAACTGGTGGAATAGTCTGTGCTGACTTTTGTGGCAGCTCAGATGCTGCTCGCCCAGTTCGTGCA
Source organism: Cyanoderma ruficeps (assembly GCA_008694505.1). Classification (NCBI taxonomy): domain Eukaryota; kingdom Metazoa; phylum Chordata; class Aves; order Passeriformes; family Timaliidae; genus Cyanoderma; species Cyanoderma ruficeps. The sequence continues at coordinate 3,737,533 of VZDJ01000049.1, forward strand.
GAGCTGAGTGCTTTGGTTTGCATCTGGTCTTAAAGTTCTTACTCTTTGATTCTGTCAACCACCACTAAATAATCAGTAACAGGCACCCTGATTTCACAGAATGGTTTGGGCTGGAAGGGATCCTAAAGATCAGCAATTTCCAACTCCTCTGCTGTGGGCAAGGAACCTTCCACTAGACCAGGCTGCTCCAAGAACCTGGCCTTGAGCACTTCCACAGCTTCTATGGGGAATAAAGTTTTTCCTCCCTTTTCCTCTTGGGAGGAAAAAATCTCACATTTGTACACAAGTCAAGCCTTAAGAATTAAATAGGTTCACAAAATATAATGAAATGTAAGTGAAAATATCAAACTAGATGCTTTATGTTTTAAAAATGGTATTTCCTTTCACATTGGTGTGTCTGAATTTCAAAACCCTGAATTTAAATCTCCTTCTCATATTTTCTTGCCTTCTACCCAAGCTCAGTAATATCTGTCATGTCTTCTCTGATAAAAAATGCCTCTGATTTAATTTCTCTTAATTTATTCACTTTTTTAAAGGGCACAATAAGCAATAACGGCCATTGAAAGACCAAAACTGAGGATAATGAAAAATCCAGTCACCAGCAGCACTAACTGCAGTCCATTATTAACCTAATGATGTGAGACTGTTTAAATATGATAAAGCTCTTGTTAGGAGTCAAAGCTAAGACTAAATAAATATAAAGCCTGCCTCATTTAGATCATTTGCTCTGTCGTTTCATTTAAGTTAAGTGAGAAATAAATTAAATATTTTATGATCCGTGCTGTCAGGAATTCCGTAACGTTCCAGATAACCATGCCCTCCTCACTCTGCAAACACAAATCTGAAGCTGCACTCATCAGACGAGTCCATATTATATTTATTATTAGGGGCAAAGGGATAAGTTCAGTTTCAGTAACACAGGGGAAACATCTTGGTCGACAGCACAGCACAGGCAGCCAGAATGATGAATTTTTTACGTACCACATACAAACACTTTGCAGAAGAACTGAGCATCAACCTGGCCCTGAACTGCTCTGGCTTGTGCAGCCTCCGAGGCAGAACCTCACCCTGAGTATTGATCCTGGGCTGGATATTGCTCCTGTCTCTGCTGTTGCTATTTTCGGAGAGAAGTGTTTTTCTGCTCTGAGATCCACTGATGGCTCTGATTCCCCAACCCACCCCAGGGCACATCCAGCAGCAGCAAACCCAGCAGGACCAGTGATGCCAGAGTGGAAAAGGGAGCAGGGGGAGCAAAGGGGTGTTGCTTGGTGTCCTGTCAGGACCAGAGCCCTGTTGGACTGTCAGCACGGCCAATTAATGCCACCTCACCCATGTGCTGAGGCACTTCACTGATTCCAGCCCCAGCAGCAACCAGCAACCTCCTGAATGATGCTGCACCTCAATCCCCACTCCTCCTCAGCTGGCTTTTTGGCCAGAATGTTGTCATCCACTCACAGAATTCTACCCTTTTTTTCTTTTAATTTATTCTCCGTCTTGTCTTTCTAAATATATTTGAGCCATGAGGCTTTACAACAGGTAACTGAACACGTTGTATTTAAATGGACAAAAACGTGCTCAAGAAAAATCAAAGCAGCACAGCTAAAAACTTCTCCACCTCCCTCTACAAGCACAGGGTTCCTCTCCCAGGTGTGTTGGGCAATGCAGGTTTGTCTCAGGCTGTCCTGACTCATTAACTTGCCACCAAAAGTAAATTTCAGGGTATTATTGCCACCATTTATCTCACACAACTCCCACTCTGCCCCTGCTGGGTACTGACGCCGTTGCACACCACAACAACACAGACTTTGATTTCAGAAGGCTGAAAATGACTTTTTTTTTTATTATTGGGATGTGTTTTTTTCATATACTATTTCACACAGACCAATCTGATTGGTGACACAAAGACAAACCTCTTCACTCACATTGGTCACACCAGAGGGACAGCAAGAAGAAGTCCCTCCTAGGGAAAGAATTTAAACATAAGTACAGTTACAAAACCATTTTTCTTGTTCACAGAAAATTGACTGGGAAAAGAATTTCAGAAAACCAAAACATCTCAGGCACGAAACCAGGGCTACACTGGGTGCCTGTGACTCAGTCAGGAGGTGCCACTTGCCATCCCTGGTGGCTCAGTGGTCACTGCACCAGCTTCAGCTGCTCTGGGCACTCTGTCCTGTCGGGGACTGTCAGTCACTCCCTTACTGCCTTGTGCATTTAGAATATATTGATAAAAGTAATCTGCCGCAATATAAAAAACCCCTTTTTTTTAATCCAGAAAAGGAAAATGAGTGGAAAAATGAAGATTTTTTTAATAAGTTGATATTTGCCCACTCTACCAGCAGATACTGTGGTCAGATTAGCTTCTGTTCTGATAATTTATTATCCCTTGGCTTTTAAATGGTTGTTTGAGTAAATCCCTTAAATATAAAGTATGAATGGAAATATTTGTTGCTACAAGGATGAGACTGATTGAATGCCCAGGTCATCCCGAACTTGTAAGAAATTATAACATCTTCAGGAAGAGAAGAAAGATTGAAGCAAAAGGCACCTTTTCTCTCTTTCTTGTTTCTCTTCCTGTTAGCTAGAAGTTAATAAAACCTAATTCTGTGTTTTTTAGGAGTTGTCTTTAACGAATAGAGGTTACAACTAAGCGCAAAGAGGGGGGGGGGTCTCTTAAAAATGTGGCAAAAGAAGATAGAAGAAAAAAAACTAAAAGAGAAACAGATACTGCAGAGGAGTTTGAGCAATTGTACAAATACAGCAGAGAGTTCTCCCAGCCACCAAAGGCACAAGGAAGCCCTGGCAGCCCTCTGTGCAGTCTCACTGCTCTGTTTCTGTGCTTACAAGGAGCCGCTCTGCACATCATCCCCAACACCTCTCTGAGGACAAACCATCAACCTCCCCCCGGCGTCGCCAGGGACCGACTTCCCGACCCAGACAATTCTGCCGGGCTGAAAGCAATCACAAATAAATTATTTTAGTGGAAAACAATCTAAATCTGAAGGCTGCCATGCAGAAAAGAGTGTGTGTGGGAGATCACAGGGGGGACAAAGACTTCAAACTAGTGCATTAACTTCCTGAACTTCCTATCACTTACTCTTATGTCCCTCTCTATTTAAATGATTTCCTATTGAATTGCTCAGCAGTGCCTCCCCATTACAGTCTGAATATGTATAGACACAGCAGGTGGTTTAAAAATAGCTGCAAGTGTCTTGGAAAAAAAAGAAAAAAAAATCCCTGGAACGTATTAGGTTGGTTAGGGAGAATTTTAATGGCACCTACAGCAATTTACAGTTGACAAATTTTTATGTTTCCACCGTGCAGGAAAGCCCAAAATGAATTATCTTGTTTATCACTGGGAAAAGGACAGTAATGAAACATGCTAATTTGGGAAGGAAAATTAAATTGCAGCCAAGGCAGTGTTCAAAGAGGTGCCATCCAAATCCCATTTGTTCCACCTTGGACTAATATTCTGCAATATTAAAGGCAGAGAGGTGTCCCACGTTCACCCAAAGGGATGTGAGCAAGCTCTGCACTGCTCTGCTGCTGCAAAAGGCTTCAGCCTGCCTGCATTGCATCTCAGGAGGCTTTGCGAATTACACGGTGAAGGGATTTTCTCCATGGGATGTTAAGGAATAGCTGCATCACCAAATAAAAAGCAGCACATGCCTCAAACTAGAGCCACGGTTTAAACTGGATCCCTCCAAATACTTGTGTGGTAGCGACAATGACCTCTGCCTAAAATGCATTTTATGGCAGAAACTGGAAAACAAAACAAAGCAAATTAAAACAAACAAACAAACAAAAACCCTGAGCATTCTCTAAAGATAATTTCTATTCTCACAGCAGAATTAGTGCTCTTTTGGAAGATGCATTTTTGATGCCACCATTCGCTATCAGTCATGACTCAAATATATTTCCACACACTCTAGTTTCACTTCCAAGGCCTTTGATTAGTAACTCCCAGGTCTAATTCCGAGGAATTGTGGTATTAAAGTATCTGATGAGGAGGTGATGTGTCACTCTGTGGAGACACAGTTATTGCTTTGGATCCGCAGTCCCTCCTGTGGCCACCCACCATCATTTCTAATTATCACTTCAAATCACACAAAGCACATCCCCTGCTATGCACAGAAGGCAGGTGGGTGAGTGGAAATCTATTATAAAAGCAGGCCTCCAGGGAAGGAGAATTACACTGGGCTGTTTTTCTTGGTTTTCAGAAAGTAGAACTGTTAGCTACAGCCATTCTCCTGGAACAACTTTAGGGTCATCCCTAGGACAGGAAGAACCTCCCAGCAAGAGGTGGTGGCTACACCACAGAGAGAAGGTGGTGTGTGTTTCAAAGCAGTAAAAAAAAAAAAAATAGAAAACCAACAATTACTCCAGGATGACAAACACGATAAAATGCCTCCAGGACAAATCAGTTGTATTTCTGTGAAGAAATCCTGAAAATATGTGGAGATGAGTATGATGGCTCACAAGGCACTTTCTGAGTCTGAAACGAGAATCTTGGTATCCAAAGGATGGAGCAGAGGTCGGTTTGGCACGAGGGTGAACACATTTGTTAAAGCTGAGCTGGGAAATTACAGAATACAAGGTAACTGTGGTTAAGAAACAAGCAGAAAGTTCTATGTCAGGATATATATATATAAAAATATATACAATTGCCTGTTCTAACTGGATTTATTAGCTCTCATTCAGCATAAAGAGCAAGCTTTTCCTAGTGCACAGCCCCAGCCACATGAGGTAAAACTCAGAGCATCAGGGAAGGTGTTTCAGCATTCCCTTTCCACATCCTCTTCAGTTTCCCCCACAGCCTGGTCCCCTGAGTTCTGCATCCTCTGTGCACCCTGCTGACAAAGCCCAGGCTTTCACCTCTACTTGTATTTCCAACGGCCTTTGCTTTTCCTATGCTCAAAATAACTCCTTACAAGGAGGATTAAGAAGTTTTTATCTCGTGTTCATACAGGTCTGTGATGTATTGGGATCCTGACCCAAGACTGAAACTCTTGGGATAAAAATGTCCCAAGTGGGGAAGAAACCGCCGTGACGGGGTCCAGGTAAGATGTGGCAACAACAGCTGCAACAAAAGCACTTCCAGACGTGCCTGTCTGACATGGTGGAGATTTAAAGTGCCCAAGGTGATTTTTGGTAGCCATCAGTTGTTGCCCTGAGCTTTCTGTCTTTTTGTCTTTCTGTAGAACTTTCTCATGCAGCTTCATAAAAACAGTATCTATTCTTAGAATGTTTACATACTTCTCCTGTGAGAGGAGAAATGATTGATGGTGCTGTCCACCATCTAGGTTGAAGAGGTGGCGATCTGTCTAGCTAATCTCTTGGCCTCTGTACATATGTATAAAAACTGGAGTCAGATGGAATTAAAGGAGGAGTTTTCTAAACCAACCGAGGTGTGAGTTTTATTTCAGTGTTCCTGAAATTGGGACACGCTCAGCTTCGGCCTGCAACAATCAGTTAGGAGGGAATGCTTTCTGAAGGAGACTCCCATGGCTCAGCTGGACTCATCAGCTTGGAAGAAACATCTCTGCTGCTGCCTTTGAGCTGTTCAGGACACACATTTGAATCCTTCACGTCTGACTGGGATGGAGCAGCCAAGCCCCCTGCAGCAGGGGGTCTGCAAAGCTTTCCTGGTGTAACAATAACGAGCACCACACACAGAACCGGGGCGGTTTAAATCTCGCGTTGCTCTTAGTTAATTTGTATTTTTTTTATATATATGTAAAAGCCTCATCACGGAAGTGCTAGACTGCTTTTTTCTCTTGCCTGGAATGTTATAGTAGCATAATAAAAAGAAACTGCATGGATCTTTTATGTAATCAAAGCTATTTCCCCACATCACCCAAAAGGGTAAGACACCCATTCCTCAGTAAAGACATAGGAGGACACACAAAGAACTCTCTCAGTCGTAGACACGATAACAGTGAGGTCAGGAGGAAGCTATATTTTCACCAGACTGTTACAAAACCAGGCTTTTAACGTACAAGTTTTATACAAAAGAGAAAAGGGAGGCAGATGGTGAGCAGGAAAGAATGAAAAAATACAGCATTCTACATTTTATGGGTCAGGGATGGGAAGAGCCTAAGAAAATAAGGCTATTTCAATGTTCCTTTGAAAATCCTAGTCCCAGTTCCTCCACTCTCTTTTAAGGATAGGATTAAGATGCCAAGACTCTATGGGTGGGAAGCAAAAAAAAAAAAA
>VZDJ01000049.1:3743776-3764060 GCA_008694505.1 Cyanoderma ruficeps
AAAAAAAAAAAAAAAAACAAAAAAAGAAGAAAGATATGTGTGTCATTTCAGAGAATTTCTACTGGACCCTAAAGGAAAAAAACACCAAACAAAATCCAGGAGGCTGCTCTGGAAAACCAACTGAAGCCATCACAGTGAATTTGGATTTGAACCAGGGCTATCCTGGTTCAGAGGGGCAGAGGCTGTTTGCACCATCAACACCCAGAGGTGTGAGGGGCTCCCAGGCTTTGGGGCAGAGACAAAATCACCAATCTCTGAACTGAATCACGTCAGAATACAAACTGTAGTGACTGGAACAAGGCCTGGGGAGTGTGCTGGGTGGGTACTTCCAGATTTTGCATTTTCTTAAGGTGAAAATCCAGCTTTAGAGGGTGAAATGGATTTATAAAAGACTTTGGTGAAAAAAAGAAAAACAATCCAACATTCACTCCTTGAGCACTGTGTACTCTAGGCAGGGATCAATTTTGCTCTCCCTCCAGCAGCTTTCACTGTCTTCTCAATCTGTAACAAACTGGTTCAGACCTCCCAGGAATTCTCTTTTCCTCCATAATCACTCAGGCTTGGCTGGAGATCTGCTCCCTGCTCTTTTTCTGTGTCCTGTTGCTTCCTGCAGGCGAGGCTCAGCTTTGCTGGCTTCCTCCTGTGCCTGCTCTCCTGACAGCTCTGTTCCCACATTTCCACACCTTGCTGCTCTCCCCAGAGGAAGAGAAACCCTCCTGTCACCGCTCTCTGTCTTGTGCAGGAAACGAGACAATCACCATTAGTTGCCAGCCTGCTGTGGTGACAAATCATGCTGCGCCCACCCAAAAATGAGCAAATGCTGCAGAAACACCTCCTGTCCCAAGGGGTTGCTGTGAACAACCTTAAAAATAGGAACTAAGAATGAGAGCAAAGAGAAAATAATCAGCAATGGGGTGAAAAGAAAAGAATGTGACAGCTGATCAGCAGCTGAGGAGCCACCAGTGACCTCTCTGAATCCTGCCCACACACAATCCAATGGGCTGATCACGTTCATTCACTTCATTAAATATTTTCTCCACTTTTACTGCATAAGACACGATCTCTGTTCTCCTTATAAGCAGTTAGGAATGGCCTCAAGTTGTGCCAAGGGAGGTTTAGTTTGGATATCATTAAGAGTTTCTTCACTGAAAGGGTGGCCAAGCGTTGCAACAGGCTGCCCAGGGAAATGTCCTGGAAGTGTTCACCAACTGTGAAAATATCCAAAAAACGTGTGGATGTGGCACTTGAGGATGTGGGTTAGTGGTTGGACTCCATGACCTTGGAGATCTTTTCCAACTTAATGACTCTATGAGTCTCAAACTTTTAACCAGGATCTTTGAGAACAATCCTTTTTAATTGGGAAGAACCATTTTCAATGGAAATATGCATCATTAAAAATTTTCAGCATCAGCGTGGTCAGTTAAAAACAGACTGAGGTTCAAGATCTTATAGAGAAATCTTTCCAGGTGGACATTTTGACCATGCCACTGTTGCCTTTCATTTTTCAACAGCCTCAACTTCAACAGTGAAAACTAAGGAGATGAAACGTGTCCTCTGTCCTAGGATAACGAAAATTCTCCTAAAATTTCTAATATAAAAATTCCTTTTTTTTCTTTTTTTTTTTCTTCTAATTATACTTCTGTCTTTAAAGCTTCCAAGCAAAGTTCAAAAAGGCTAAAAGCTGTCATAGGAATCCCTGCATTCTGATGAGGTTCTTTAACTCTCCCACCCGGTAGCGCACAAGGGTCCAACACAAATCACACACGAAAGTCGCTCTGCTGCCAGATGGAACCCATTTGTTGAGTGCTTGGAAGACAAGGACCTTCATCTCATGTGAGCCTTGCTTCTGATTAGTCACAGGTCATTCAGTCACAAGATGCTTCCAACACCTGACACAAAGCGATGGTGACAGCAGCTTCTGTGCCAGGAGGGCAGCGTCGCCCTCTGGGAGTGGCAGGAGCTGCTGGGGGGCTGTGATTAATTAATATGCAATCAGTCTGATCTGATCTGTGCAGAGCACAGCAACCCCTGCTCCAGCAGGCTGAAGGGAGGCTGTGACGCTGCTGTACACTACAGCGACACAAAGATTCTGACTTCAGAAGGCTGAAAATGACTTTTTTTATTTTTGGGATGTGTCTCCTTTATAGACTATTTTACCCAGACCAATTCGATCAGTAAAACAAAAAACAAACCTCTTCAATTACATTAGTCAGACCAGAAAGACATCAAGAAAAAGTCTCTCTCAAGAAGAAAATATTAACAAAATTGCACTTATAAAAATGTCTCTTTTTTACAAAAAATTCCCTAAAAAAGAGATTTCAAAAAAACATGTCAAGCACAAACTAGAGCTACAAGGCTGCACAATCTCCTGAGCTGCTCCTGTTTTTAAAGGGCTCCAGAAAGGGAGAGCCCAGACGGGCTCGGTTCCTTTTGATGCGCCGTCTTACGTCTCCTTTTACTGCTTTTGAAAATTCCATTTCATTATGTTCATATAAGCTGCATCCATCACGCTGCCGAGCCCAACAGCTGCGTTGCATATAGATATTGATACCCACAGGCAGAACCCTTTTATGGGACGTCTCGTGGGATCAGAGGCAGAGGCTCCAAATGTTTCGACTAAAGCCGTAGCTGGGATGACAAATAAATATTTGAGACGCACAGACAAGTACTCGGGCTTTCCACTTTTGATTCCTAAATAAAGTCTATAAAACATGCAGCTATGCCTGGAATCAAATGCCTTTGTGCCACACACGCTGAAACTTATTACCTGGGTTTTACAGCAATGCTATCATCCATTTAAGCAGACAACTTATCCTAAGATTCTATCGGTGATAAAGAAGATTAGGTTTAATATTTATTACCCCTCCTGACCCACATTTAAAGCAACCACAACTGTTGACTTCTGCTGCACAAGGGATTATCTGTGTGGGGTTTCTAACCAAGTTAAAGCAAAAGTTGTCCAAAATTGCCCAAAAAAGGTTTCCCTTGGGGGTTTTCTAGCTCAATTTTCCATTTATGAAAACTGATTTTCAAAATGGTGGCCTGACTTGTTGAAAGTGCAACTTTTACTCTCTGAAAAATGGAAAATACGCTCCAAAGAATTGAGCTCCTCATTGCAGTTGACTTACTGCATTGCCTAAGTACAAAGGTGAACTGTAAAAGTATAAAATTGTGCAAAAAGCCACTAATTTTTTTCTATATTAATTACAACATTAATATGAATATCTGTAAGGCATTTAAGAACAGAAAATGAAGAGTCATAGGGTTTAATTTAGAAAACTGTGTAAGTATATTCATGTTTAGTATATTCATTCTTTACTTAGATATTTACCTCATATTTTAATAGTGACTCAAGTATATTTTATCAATTCAAATTTCCTAGACCTTCAATATTTCCATGCTTCATCCTTCATCTCCTCCACACATAAAAACTGGTGCAACAAGAATTCATTTTGCTCCCAGAGACATTGGAAGGGATCCTCACACCTGGGAAATGCTGAACTGAAGAGGGGCCACAAGCAGCAGAAGGATTTGGCAGCCACCACCGTTGCCGAGAGGCAGTTTTGCTTTCAGCCTGGCTGCTCCTTTTTGTCCTTTGCTGTTACTTTTAGTGGTTATTTCTTTCCTAATGGATTGCTGCAGCAAAGGACTAGAAATGAGTAATAAGAGTAATTTGCTGTTCCCGTTGCAAGGCAACACAAGTTATACTTTCGGGGTCGAGCAGAGAATATTGCAGGGAGAGCAGAGCCAGGAGCGAATCCCAGGGAAGGTTAAAGGGAAATGCCACGGCTGCAAGGAGCCCACTCAGTCAAACAGAGACAGGCAGCAGAGTTCAGAGCCTGCTGAGGGTGAGGGCAGGGAAAACGTGCCTGCAGGCTGGGCCGTGCCAGGGCTGGGCCACCGGGGAGGTCCCGGCTGGAGCACAGGGGACAGCGTGTGACATCCAAGGCTGGCAGAGTCCCCAGAGAGGGCACAAGCAACAGAGGCTGCCGAGAACAGATCCTGGATTAAATGCTGCTGCAGAGCCCTGGAGGTCGCTGAGAGTGTCCCTGTCCTGCTCACGGTATCCAAAATGTCACATTTCCTTTCTCAGTCAGATCCACGCTTTCCAACCAGCATTTTTACCATTCCAGCCCGGGCAGGTTCAGGTCTGAGGCAGCTGCCACATCCCTATCAGCTCAGTCAGCACTGGACACAAACTGCCTGCCTGGCACCCCTGGGTGACCCAGCACCACTGGGGATGCCCAAAGCCACCAGGACAGCAGGGGACAGGCCCTGCATGGAACACCAGTGGGGGCACCGCCTGGCTTTGGGGGAAAAAACAGCTGGATTGGGAATGTAACTGAGATCTCCTTCCAGAAACTGTGTCTTTTTAGCATTATCATCCTCAACAATCCAGGATTTATACTGCTGTGGGCTCCCTGTTTAGAGTCTTTTTTTTTCTACTCCTCCTACCCCAGCTCGTGGCCAAATACCCACAAATGTGTTATTTCTCACATTTCAGCTCAAGAACAGCAGCCCAGACTCATTTCTGCTGTCATCTATCCTGCTCTCCTCATTGTTAACCTCAGCTCTTGGGGTTTAAAAACCTTTAAAATAAATAGCAAAGAGAAGCTGTGTTTTCTGTTGAGCTCACACTCAGGAATGAGCTACTTCACAAACCAAATTTTCTAGTGTGGTTGCAATTAATGATGCCATAGTCACTCTAATTTTGCATAAAATTTTTCCTTTTGCAACTAAACCCCTTTAAAATATACAGCTGAAGACACAAATATTGCTAATGAAAGGAATATGCACAACATGAGCTCAATTAAAATAACTTTACAATGCTAATAAATTAAAATCAGTGTCAACGAATAAGAAATAACATTCCTAGGTAAAAGTCAAATGTTCGGATTAAGACACAAGGATCAGTTTAAAGCAAATTAACACTGCCTAATATGAGGAATTGTGTGCTTCTTACTAATGACTGACTGCCTTTCACTTGAAATAATTTCAGGCTGGGCCAGCACAGGGAATGGTCATGCCAGGAGGCCAAGCAGCATTTGTGGTTTTAGGTCATGCAAATCGTTCCAAATACAGCAATGCAATTCTTAGACAAAAAAAACTGGGATAATTGTATGTCCAGCATAAAATCTGCCTTGATTTTCATACACCGTGACACGTTTCAGGTTTCATTCTTGCATTAAAATTTTTACCAAACTGGATTAATTCAACAATGGGTGGAAGACAGTCTGTAAGAGATGGTCTGTAAAGCCCATACATGGGACAGACGTAGATTTTGTAAATATTTTACTGAGCAGTTTAAACTGAGGTTCTGTTGAAGTGACATTGGAAGTCAGACCCTCAGATCAGCTGGTTTTATACAATTCCTAAATGCCAGGAGATAAAACAAGTGCCAGGAAGTAAAACAGATACCAGGAAGTAAAACAAGTACCAGGAAGTAAAACAAGTACCAGGAAGTAAAGCCAGTGCTATGATCGTGCTGTTGAAGGAGTAAAGTAGATTTTTGCTGTTCACAGGCTAGATTTCTATATCATTACACTACTGTAAATCCGATTTAAACGGTGTTAAAAAGGCTCCAAAGGCTTTAAGAGTGTCTGTGACAACAGGAATTTTGTAAAGCATCCCCTAGATGGAGCAGGTTGGCAAGGGCCGTGCCTGTGCACAGGATCGGCTGTGCTGCCACACTCGGCTTTACAACGACTTCATAACCAAATTTGGATGAAGGACACTCGTTTTACACTCATTTCACACTCATTTCTACGCTCATTTTACAGTCCTTCAGCACATGACTGCTCATGTTCAGTGTTGGTCACTCTGAAAGACCATCAGGACATTCCTGTGCTGAAAATGCCACACTGATCCTTCCTGGTCAACACATCTGCAGTCTTGCACTGAAATAAGCTCCACACCAATCACCAATCCTTTATTTTTTTTAAAAATGTATTTTCTTAGCCCTGTAAAGCCAAGTACAGCTACCAGGGAGTGTGATGTGATCTCCCAAAGGCTCTTTTACTACATCAAAGGTCCAAGATGAATAAAGGTTCAGAGACTCAGGTATCTCTTTCAGTAATAACATTTCAAAATTCTGAGGATAGAATATAAATTTTCCATGTCTATAGCACTTAGATCTACAGGGGAAAAAATATCTCGGCTGTAAGGCAAGCAATTATATTTATTTGTCAATTATAAAATTAGATTTAGGATTCACTAGAGAATATCAATTCTGAATGCCCCATAAAGCTCTGCTAATAACTATAGATACCCATGATTTTGACCTTTCTATTATTTAGACTTATATTTCCTTTCATTTATATGGCTTGATAAAAATTAATGATGCTTCACCCTTTAACTGAATTTCCCATGCTCAGAACGACTCCTGAAAATGATTTTGTCTGTGTTTTGTTTGTTGTGCAGACTGAAGCTGACAAGAAATCAGAAATCAGGCCATGCAGGAAGGTAAAGAAGTATCTGGGACAGACAAAAAATTCCCTCTTTTCCCACAGTTAAATAAAAATCCCTCCAATAAGCACATCCATCTAACATTTTCTAAGAAGGAGAAGGTTTATGTGAAAAGCCTCATGAGAATTTACGAGCTTGTAAAGTATTTCTCCTCAACTTGCCTCTTTTTTTAATCTTTAAAAAAAAATACTCTAAATACAGGACGCAGCCTCAGATGGCAAAAGGAAGGGATTACAAATAGTAGCAGAGTATTTTAATGAGATGGGAACTGTTTCCCCCACTCGGGTCCAGAGAATGAGCATTTCTGACACCCTAATTAACAGAATGCAATCAGAAAAGCAGCAGTTTCCACAGGGTGGAATATTTATTTTGTACAAATGGGGCAAAATTTTACTCCTAACAAGGACTTGGTTTTTACCTAGGTCAGGGGTGTAAACCAAGCTTATCCACCACCTTCAGAAATGCTCAAATCTCGAACTTTGGCAAAACTTTCAGTACAACTGGCTTCAGGGTGAGTTGCCTTGAAATATGTTTTACCTTAGGACACTCTGAGGTGTTTTACATATTAATGAACCCTAAAGATTTGGTAAATTTGAAGGAAATTCTCTGAAGCTCATATAAGCACACCTGATTTCCAGTATTTCTAACACTCAAAACCACATTTACAACAATCAAAATGATTCCTTTTGTAAGTAACATGAGTTTTTGAACCTGAGCAGCAAGGACAATGGGCAGAATGTATGTAAAGCATAAATAAACCTCATACAGATATATAAAATAGGAACTCAAATAATAGGGATCAGTACTACTGTGCATAGAGTGTTTTAATTTAAGGTCACTCAACCACAATGACTCAATTCTGGAAAAAAATATTAACCTTGAGTTCAGGAAAAAAAAAACAAACAAAAAAAACCCCTTTTGATAGCCAAATTGCATCTCTAGCTGAGACTCAGAGTCCGAGAGTGCAGCCCAAAATAAGAATTTCCCTTTTGTGTGTGTTCCAAAGAAAATGGCATTACTGTCTCCCATCTAAGAACATCTTCATCCACTCAAGCAGCTCTTCACCATGACTGGGGACACGGAATTGCTTATTAATGTGAGGGACTCACAGCACTGGAGAGGTGGGATCCCAGAGCGAGAGTGTTCTTATCTGTGTGTTTAAGACTGAAACACAATGTAGTCTTGGCCTTTGTACATGTTGTTTACAAAGAAATCATAAATAAAGAAATAGCAACAGAAAAAGTTCTGTTCTCCCGGGGCCTTGATCCATTTGGTTTAATATTATTTTCTCCTTGACAAACTTCCATATTCTTGACAAAGTAAAGTTTTAAAAGCCTTTAGCTGGTGGCAAAATAAACACGTTTCACTCATGAAATCTGTCTTTAAAGCTGTGATCTGTGCTCTGTATTTTTTTTTCCAGGGAAACATTTTTTCAGACCTTTTCTATTTCCTTATTTTCTAACACTGGCAAAAGGAACAGGCTGAGTGAACTCCAGGCTGGGGAGTGGGGCAGGTCCGGATGAAACACCTATTTGAACTCATGAGAACCTCTCATCCTGCATATCAGCAGCTGATTAGCTGGAAATAGATTTCCCTGTGATTAAAGGGGAGGTAATAAAGGGTATTGCTGTCTTCCTCTGCCTGTTCGCTCATTTGAAACCCTTCATATCCTTTGTATTTGTAGCACACGTCTCTGAGAAACATTTTCATATAAATTATATTTTAAAAGTATTACTTCCCCTCCACTGGTACGTGGAATATTGATATGATCATTCCGTTGCCATTTCCTCCTCACGAGGCAGCGGAGATTAAGTCAGGGCAATTGGATTTGACATTCCAGCTGTCGCAAATGAGATTCCTGCACCTTCCTCCCACCAAAAGCTGTGGAGAACAGCCTCATTTCAAAGGTGCTGAGCGGCCCCACCTCTTAGCAAAGTCAGTACTTCTGAATCCCTGTCCCTGCTTATTAAAGTGATTAAAAATGGACAAAACCATCCAGTTTTACCCATCTGGATGGGAAATTTTGCCTCTGCATTCTATTGTCCTGTGGTCTCACCCAGGTCAGGTAAATATTCACTATATCCATCAGCTTTCACTTGGATTGGCTAAATTTCATCTTTGCTGGAAAAACAACCACTCCCAAGGGCCTTTTATGGGTCAGACATTTGTGGAGCTTCTGGAGAGGTTTCCTGTTGGTTTCCTGGCAGGCTTGGACATACCTGTATCAGTGATCAAACTACCAATCCATGCTTACAACAACAAAAACCAAAGGAATATTCAGTCCAAATAAATAAAAATTTAACACCGCAAAACGGAACACACACAAAGTACATTTAACACGGACACACAAAAAAATTAATATGTTTTTTCCAATAAAAACATCAGGGATTTTCCACCAGACTAATCTTCTCTTCAACCTTAAACTGTGAATGGCAAAGCAAATCTTTGCAGGGCGCCGTGGAACCAGAAGCTCTTTGAGGAGGAAGAAATAACCCTTCAGGTGTAGCAATATTCTCCCCAGGACTGGGTGGGTCCATCATGCAGCAAAACATGCCAGAAGGTTTTTGTCTCCACTGAACCTCTCATGGTGCACCACAGGGCTTTGAGAAGCTTGAAATATTCTTTATCTGCTGGTTTTCTTCATGTGAGTCAAGCAAATCCTGATTTCCGACACTAGTTTTACCAGGTTTTTACTTTTCAGTGATATCACCATCGATTTTTTTACTGGTTTGATGGTCACAAAAGGAGGTAGGGAACAAAGCCTCATAAATATTTGCATTACAATTTATGCCCATACTCCAGAAAACCTTGCACCTTGACTGAGTTCAAAGGCTGGAACTCAACCCAAGGTATTTTTTAAGTGTCCATTTCGAGCGAGCAGATGTGAGCAAGGGTTGGGAGTCTCTGAACAAATCTGGAAACACGATTTTTTGAGCTAAACTGCCTGGAGCAATTTCTGCAGCAATTTTCCACAGTAGAGAAGAAGCTCAGATGACTCATAACTCTAAAACAATGTGGCTAAAACCACATTTCAAACCCTTTCTTCTTTCCATTCTTCTGCCGTGCTATATCCGTTGATTTGCATATTTTTTTTTTATTCTGAAACGCTCAATTTATATCTTTTAAAAGACTTGCAGAGTCTGATGCTATCTAGAGAGACGGAGGGAAGTTTGTGCTGACTTGAAATAGCACCTTATTATCTGAACATCTGGATCTCGAGAAACGAGCTGCTCCTCACAAAAGTCATCAGGGCTCCTCAGAACCGTCAGGGGCGCTTTTCACCTGTTTCCTTTCCCAGCCACACCTCACACCTCTCAGGAGGATGGCTGCCCTCTGCTCACCGATTTTTGCTCTAAGGACTCACTTTAAAGGGTGATTTAAAACCATAAAAGGTCTGGGTTGGAAGGGACCTTAAGGATCATCTCATTCCATCCCATGCCAGGGCAGTGACACCTTCCACTGCTCCAAACCCTGTCCAACCTGGCCTCGAAAAGCTTCTAAATGAACAAAATAAAAGATTTTGAACCCCAAATTTTATTTCTTCTGACTGGGACACTGTTCATAAATGCCTTTTTTGGGAGTTCTTTAGGGATTTTTGGTTTGTTTTGGTTTTATTTGTTCAAGCACATACATTGAAGTTGTTGGCTCTTTTTCTGTTCTCCTCCAAAATATATCCATGAACATTCCTTTAGACGGGAATTTCGTAGTTTAATCTTTGGTAGAAAAGGTTCCTGGATATTTTCCTCCGCCCAGTTCCTTTCTGTTATCCACAAATACAATTCACACAAGTGAATTAGCCAAAATTCCAACTTAATAGATTACAAATTTGTGATTCGTGTTCTTTTAAAAATTTCCTTATCCTTGTTCTTCTTCTCTGACTCTTTTTCCCAGCTTTGCTCCAATGTATTCCAGAGTGAAAACTTGAGGTACGTTTTATTATTTCAGTAATAGATTCATAGCTCCACGGTGCTTCTTTATTTTTCTCCTTTCTTTAACTTTTCTGATGTTGGAAAATTTTAAAAAATATATAATTTACTTGAATAGTTGTTGTTTCTTTATAAAGGAGAAATTCCTCAGGAAGGTGAGAACCATTGAAAAGGTATTATTCATCAGACATGGACTTTAGAAGAAAAAGGAAAACAGAACCAGATGAGAAACCAGCTTTAAGATCAACAGTTCCAAACCAATTTTTTTTTCTCTGTCATCATCCATCCAGTGATTACCCCAAGAGAGAAATTCCTGACATTTTGGCTGCCCGGTGTTCTGCTGTCAAGCACACAAGGCTTAGCAGAGGAGGAAATCAGTGTTCCAGCAGCACAGCAGCCTCTGCTCCTCCCAAGGAGACAATTTTCCACGGGAAGGGTTGCTGCCAGAGCTGGATTACCCAGGAAAAGGTGGATGTGTGCAGAGGCCATTTGAAGAATGGAGGAAAGGCCTGAACAAAGAGATAAATCCCAGTGGTGCTTTCCTTGGTCAGCCTCGACTGAAATCAGGATTTTGGGAAGGCAGAAATGGGTGGTTCTGCATTAGCCTGGCACCGTGATGAGTGTTCAACAATAAAATACGGAACAGGAACTGCAGCTGGATGTGCTCTCCTTGATGCACCTTTCATCTAATGCCCACAGCAGCAGGAGAAGCATCCATGACTTTTTTACAAGCAGACAAAAAACAGAGTTTTCCAGAGCCATGGGTTCTGTTACTGGCTGAGTCTCTTTGCAGATGAAGCCTTGTCTTTAATCTGCTAAGGATGTTGTTATTCTTTCCTGCCCTGAGAGAGTTTGTTATTAGATAACAAAATCCACACACCACAAAAAAAAAAAATTTCCTGAGATTTTCGGGCGTACACCGAGCTCAGAGACGAAACTCAGAAATTTCTAGAGTTATTTCCGACGGAATTCAAGTGACTGAGATTTTGAATACACATAATTGTACCTCTCCAGATGTTTGCACAATAGCTAAAATCCCCACAGCAGTATTGCAGAGACAGGAAATGACCACGCAAAAACCAAATTTGTCCTGGGCTCTTTTTAGTTCCAACACTTCCTGTGCTGCTTTTTCTTTTTTGTTGTTTTTGGGGTTTTTTTTTTGCAGTGATTGATGAATGCAGTCACCCCTCTTGTCTGCAAGGAGAGGGGACACTTTTCACACCATGGAAAGTTTTTAAGCACAGTCTGCCCTGTCACGGATCAGTGGCATTTGTGGTGGACTGTGGAACCTAAGAGCCAAACACCCTTTTCTCATGGAGTGTACAAGTGCACATCCTGCTGAAAAACCTAAATTAAGTATTCTGAATCACCAATTCTTGAGCGATTCTTATTTGCTACTCATTTTCTTCCCTACTCATTACTTTCTCCCAGAATTCTAGCAAGAGATTAATTTCTTAGCCTTCACCTTCCACCTGCGGCAGATTCCTTTTTGCCTACAAGTCTGAAATCAGCTGTTGCATCTTTGAGTGGTTACCGGCAGGCCCGTGTACAAATAGGAAATATATTTATATGCAAAAATGCTGTAACACTTTTCCAGTGTCCTCCAACATTTATCACCAAGTGGAAAATATGTTTAAAACGATATCAAGTATTCCAGGACGTTTTCTGCAGTGCATTGTATGATTTGTTTTAAAGATACCGTCGAGTATTTCCTGAGATGGGCTGCACAGAAAATAGGAAAGTGTTGAGGAAGTTACCTTTCTCACTCCTGTTTATTGAAACTTAGAATGTTCTGTTTGATCCATTACACTTATCAGTAATAGTCTGAATTACACTACATAACTTTTCTTCCCTGGATGGGATTGAAAAAGACAGATTTTACTCAAACTAAAGCACACGGCACCTTCTGCTTATCCATTTCCTCAAAATGCCATCTAAATTCTTAATTTATATTCCAAAATCTCTGTCAGTTTTCGCTCTTCCATCTTCATAAAACAAAAATTACATACTGCTTTCTATCATTTCTGGGACGAAGAAAGAAAACCTTATCTCGCTTTATCTATTGGAAATGAACATCCTCAGTTTAATTTAAACCCATCTCTTCAAGTAGCAAGCAGTAACTTACCAAGTCACTGAGATCAAATCAAACTCCCCTTTGCCTCCCAAAAATAACATTGACATGTCAGATCATGCAATCAAATCCTGTTTGCCTCATGTGGAGACTGATAAACTAAATATGATACATAAACTTCAGGGGACAAATAACAAGCTGATACACCGATGCTCCTGGAAAGCACCTAACCAGGCAGGAGTTTCAACTAAAACTTTTTGAACTCAAATATTCAATATTCTGCTCCCCCCATCCAAAAGGAGACAAGACCTGCTTTAAAACTGAAAAGAAATTCTGCTCTTTACACAATGTAAATCACGATTTTGAATTTTTTCAATACTGCTTCCTTCCTCAAACCAAGCTGTGAGACTCCACTGGCAGCTGCTTTAGTAAAAGCTTGTTTAATTCTATCGACACCTTTCCATCTGATGGGATTGAGTTTTTATGCTGAGATATGACATTCCCAACAAAACCATAGGAAATTGCATGTCTCATTTTCCAATTAATGGAAAGACAGTTATAAAATACCTTTCAAATGACTCTCAATCAAAAAAAACCAAACAAAAACAAACCCAAAAACCCAAAGAACCAACCAGATATACATATATAGATTTACGTATATGTAGATCTACATGTTCCCAGTATTTCACAGATCCCTTTTAGACAAGAAATTTCAAATCCTCCCTACATCTGGTGCACCCAAAGAGCTGAAGTTTTGAAGAATTCCCCTCACCTGAAGACACTTCTGGAAAACTCAGGCAGTCCTTAACGAATTAGGCAAGATGGCAAATCCACCAAAGGCTCGAGGATATTGCCAAAGGAATTTTCTCTGTAAGAAACAAATTCCTTCCCGTGTTGGCTGGGGAAGAAGGGCCTTGCTGTCAGCGATGACAGCGCTGAGGGCATTTTTTAGGGGGTGAAAGTGCCTCCAGCTGTGTCATTCTGCACTCAGGAGGAAATCGGTGCACTCTGCAGGGTCAGAGGATGCA
The DNA here is from genome assembly GCA_008694505.1 of Cyanoderma ruficeps. Lineage (NCBI taxonomy): Eukaryota > Metazoa > Chordata > Aves > Passeriformes > Timaliidae > Cyanoderma > Cyanoderma ruficeps. Next base: position 3,757,267 of record VZDJ01000049.1, read on the forward strand.
GAGTGCCAGCCTGTGCCAGCCTTGTCTGCTGCTGGATGGAATGGAGTCAAACCCTTGAAGCTTTGTTCAGTTAGCTTCGTTGGTGTTTTGGGGGTTTTATTGGGTTTTTTTGGGGTTTTTATTGGGTTTTGGGGTTTTTTATTGGGTTTTGGGGGGTTTTTATTAGGTTTTTGGGGGTTTTTATTGGGTTTGGGGGGTTTTTATTGGGTTTTTTGGGGGTGCATTGGAAATGTTGGTGCAGCGTTGTTTAATGCAAACTTCATATTAGGTTAATAAATAAGCTTCCAGGCATTATATATGCTGGAAAATATGGAAAATTTGTATTGATCAGACTCCGTACATAAGTGACAGGAGGCTGGGAGCTGGGAAGGAGATTGTCCCAAGCAGATGGATTAGGGAAGGGCTCCCCACTGCTAAATAAAAAATATTGCACGTGTTCTGCTCAGCCTCATGGCTCCATCCCAGTGCAGACACAGCCAGAGCCAAACTCAGAACAGCTCCTAAAACTTTCTGATCAAACCTAGACCTTTCTGCTCCTCAAAAAAAAAAACCCAAAAACCAGACACCAAAAAACCTCCAATCTGTTTTAAAGTGCTGGACTCTCCTAAGTGAAGCCCAGTGTTTCCTCCTGGGAAGCTCTCAGAGCCATCTCTTCACTCTCCACACTGCTAAAAGCAAAGCTTTTACCTGCTGCTGTCCCAGAGTGCCAGCAGCCTGCACAACCTGGTGATTATTTCACTTTTAAGGCAGGAACATGATGCCTTAATGTGATAATTAGGCCATGGTGAGAAGTCAAGAGTCCAGCAAAAAGCCCTCCTATCTCCAGTTCCCCCCTCAGCTGCCTCGGACCTGCTGCAACTTCCAAGGAAAAAATCAATGGCAACAACTTTCTAGTTGTTACCTCAGGAATTTCTCATTAGTCACCTCAGAAAAGCCTAAATCAGACCATTATTCCCACCAGCGCAGATTTTCCCGCCTTTCCCTCATTTTCTCAAGCTGGTAATCACATTAGTGGGAATCTCTGGGCTTCCAGATATTAGGAGCGCATTTTTGACGAATTCTCCTGGAAATTCTCCCTCATTTCAGCACTTCCCATCTCTCTAATGGTTCACTGCAAAGGCAGAAATCCCCGGGGAAAACTGATCTCCCTCCAGTTTGTCTTTTCCACGAGTTCTGTATTTTATCCATTAAAGTACACAGAGACAATTCAGACATTTGTAAGACAAGAGGAATTAGAGCAAGGGAAGATAATGCAGCCAACACGATTCCTGTCACTCCTGTCTGACACAGCCCTGCATGACAGCATGACTCAGAGCATCATTTCTCCTCAAGTCACTCCTTTCTGCCAAAAATCTTAGCGCAGGCAGCAAGGTGCCAGTGCTGAGCTAAATGTCAGGGCAGCAACTGCTTCATTCCTGGAATTTTTCTAATTAAACCACGCATTCCATTTTATTATTCTGATCTTTTTCCTCTCTAACACGCAACTTCTCCTGAACTGCTGCCTGGATGGCCATTTAAATCTGCCTTCCTGAGCTGTGTGGAGCTCCACTGCCTGGTGCCAAACAAGGATTTTGGCAAAGCAGAAATAATTCAGAAGTGAGAGATTCGGCCAAAGCCCTGGATTTGGCCAAACCCCTGGATTTGGCCAAACCCCTGGATCCCTCACGGGCTGGGTCATTGTCTCAGCACAGAAAGCCACCACTTGTGGTGGCCATGGAATGGATACTGTTGTGATATTCAGATGAAGATATTAATGAAAGAAGTTTCCATTAGAAGAGGCCCGAAAACTCAAAATTAAAGTATATCGGAAGAAAATTTAATTAGGATCTTTTAGTTCATCAGGGGGCTGTGGAACAGGTGGGAATGAACTTACAGGGCTACAGAGACTTGTAGCTCCCAGAGGAACACGACCCTACAACTTTCCTTCAACATTTATAATGAAAATTTAGCTGCAAAAAAAAAAAAAAAAGGTGTGATAAACCTAAATTGAACTGAAGCAGCATATCTAATTTTTACAGTCTAGTTACTGCTACTATCAAATATTCATTTCTCCCAATAAGCAGGTAACTATGGCAACAAACACACCATATCTGTATGAAAAGGTGCCAAGAAACAAAAAAAAAAGAAGTGAAAATCTTTACATTTATCTCAGGGTTTTTTTCACCTTCTTTCGAATTACCAGCGCTGCTATCAACTATTTAAAATATCAGCAAAGATTAATTTTAGTAAAATATTATGAAGACACTGAACAACACAATGGGAAGGATCCCATTGCTCTCTGAAAACTGCAATCAAAAGTAATTTCCAATTAAAATACTTTCTGACAAGAAGAAGAAAATTAATTTAAATTTTAGCTCTAGGACGAAAGGAGAATGAGCAACGTCATGTTTCATTTTCTTCAGCCTGTCACTTCAATTCTCTTTTGAGGAGGACTTATTTTCAGATGATATAATTACAATCCTGAAATGGCAGTTTTAAATATACAAGACAGATGTTTATTAAGTTGAAATACACTTGGAATAAAATTTACTATTTCTCTTTGCTGTGGAAACAAAAGGATTCTGGGCCTTTTCTCCGTTGCAGTTCCTTAAAGCTGGAATATTCCCATGATGGAATTATCTCCCATTTTAAAGACTGGAAGTCTCCCTGCCATGGCACTCCCACACATCTCAGGATTTTAAGAATCCTGGATTCTAAAAATAATTAAATTAATAATTAAATTATTCTTAATTAAATTAAGAATTAAATGAGCAGTCTCAAGCAAAATATTCTGAAGATATCAGGTGTCGTTTGTCAAAGAAAAAAAGCTCATAAATACTGCTCCCTGTACCATCAGCCTACAAGGGAAAATTCGTATTTTAGTTTTTTTTGATGCAGGTATCTATTTGGGGATGGTGGGATAATATGGCACAAACTTAAAGTGTTTACACATTACTTTTCAGAGTGAGAGATCTCTTCCCTTAAAAGTGATTTATCTCTGGTCTCCAAGGAGTCAGCTCATACTTGTTCTGCAGGGAGAATGATGCTTTATGGATTTCCTCTCAAGGAAATAAAGTTTGCTTTGGGGGGGGAAAAAAAAAGAAAAGAAAAAAAATAGAAAAAAAATAGAAAAAAAAAGAAAATAAAAGCCATAGCACAAGACAGATCCAGTTAAAGATGTCACAAACGAACCGTAAAAAGGAATCAGCAAAACTGAGTTGGGGCACAAAGAGCAGCACTGTGCTCCCTGCCTGGATGTCGCCCTGGTCTTTTTCAGCCTTCCAATGTTTGCATTTTTGTAGTGGAGTTTCTCACGGATTTTCATGCAAACAAAGTAACATTATTGTAAACTGTTCTTCTTATTTACCGTTTCTGTCTGGAAGAGGGACAAATGATGGGACTTCTGGTTTGACTGGTGTGGTTGGAGAGGCGTCAGCCTCATCGCCCAACCCATAATCATTGTCCAAAATCGATATAAATAAAATAAACTTCTCTCTTTTTGCCCTGACGACCCCACTGCGCGCCCGTCGTTCATTTCGGGTCCTACGGCGACGCCAGGGCGCGCAGGGATCCTCCAGCAAGGGGAATTCCATCACCTGGGGAACTCTCAGCTGCGTCAAACAAGGACAGAAACGCACAGAAATACCCAGCCCCGGCCCTCGGTGCTGAAGGGAACTTTGTGCCCGCACTAATCCACCACATAATTGGATGTCTTCATTCCTGCCTCAGATCTGGAGCTTCTGAAGGGTTTAAATGTGCATAATACAAATAACGGACAACATTTACAAGTAAAAACAGACTCAGAGGCAGCCGCTGTCTTGCTAGCATGTTCCAGCTGTATTTTAATTAAGACTTCAATTTTCGAGATTTGTTTAATACAGAAAAATTAAAAACAATCAGGCAGAAAGTTCAGTGAATGTTTTACAAGTGGAACACCAGTGGATCCTCCAGTCCAGAAGAGAAGCAGAGGAGAATTTCATTAACATGACTCAAATTTATTCACATTCTGCCTCCTCAAATTGCCTTTTAATTGATGCACTGAGTACAGAAACAGAAAACTAAAAATTAATGTTATCCACGTAGACTAAGAAGGGTTTATTTTAACCTTGAGCAGAGTTTTGTAAAACTCTACAGTTCAGACTGAAAACTAAAATTTGAACACACACACACACTCTTAATTAATGTTACTGTAATTAAGTACTCCAGCATAAAAGAGAGTTAAATTTGGGTAGAATTTAGAGAGAAAGAAATTTCCCATTTGATGGCATTAAGATACAATCTCCTACAAACCAGCATATTTTAAATGATTTTTGCTACATGCACTCTAAAAATAGAAAGTCATAAGAAAACAGGAAAGATAAAAGAAAGTGAAAATAAAATTATAAAGATGTGTCTGTTGTCTGATGACTTTTGGGGAATCAAAAGTAAAATCCCATTGGTGCTGGAGGAATTATCCCAAAATAACACACTGGGAAATTGGAATTATCCTGGCAGAACTAAAAAAAACCACCAACATATTTGAAAATACCCTTTTCATGTTAAAAAAAATATTAAAAATCAAATTAAGCAAATCTGGGGTAACTCTTGTTGAGTCCCAACTACTCCGAGCTGCAACTCCACCAAACAAAGCAATTATTCCTATAGTGACTTTGAAGTAATTTCATTTATTTATTTGATTTGCTGGTTGTAAACTGACCACTCCCAGATGTTTTCCTTTCTTTTCTCTTCAGCACTGAGCATTCTGAAATTATTGATACTTGCGTTAAAAAGTCAGACTTTGAGGATAAAATATCCAAAAGTTTTGTTTCCAAGCATTAACTGTGCTACCTCCTCACTACTTCTACAGCAGGAAGTTCATGTCGACCAACCAGAAAAAACTGTTTGGAAATGGGAAACTTTCAGGAAAAATTTGGATTAATCAATAGTGACACACTTCTACCTTTTGGAGTTGTATTCCTTGGCCCCAAGCAAGGGCTGAAAAACACTGCCAGTGAGAATCTTTCAGATTTTTCTCACCTTTTGGCATTTCTTAGTCTACATGGATAACATTAACTTTTAGTTTTCTGTTTATTCACTCATCCACCTCTCTCACTGAACTGAAACTACTGCTTCAAACATCTACAAAATGTGTGGTGCACCCCTAGTCTGGAATTTCTAAGTTTTACTGGAATTTTTAAGTTTTATTATCTTCAGGGATAGATGACCTTTGAAGATCATCGTGCTCACAGTTCTAGCAGAATATGTGCCAGCATTCAGCAATTAACCACTTAGCAATTAACCAGCTCCTCTGCAAAACCTGCAACTGGAGGGTTTTTATTCTAAGCTCACCACTTCTTTTCCCTTCTTAGACAGACATTTGTCACAGTGGGATTTTCACATCTCAACATCCATAAAGCTAATATTCCTCTCTCTTTTTTTCTTTTTTTTTAATAAAGAAACTCTCACCAAAAAAAGAGACAGCATTTCCATTATCAGCCTCTATTCAAAATATGTGGGCAGCCGATATCGTGTCTCGTGTCACTCTTTGTAAGTGCCTTGAAAATGATATTTTATAAAATCACTCTGCAGTGCATCAGTGTCAGAGAAACTCAGGATGTTCGGCTGAGTGACATTTCTAGAGGATCAGGAACGATCTGCCACAGGAGGCAGTGATAGCCAAACTCCTAACCCAAAACATCAGGGGGAGAATATAAATATTTCTTGGTGCAGCTACAGAGAGCTGCGTGTTTGGGAAGTCACATTCACATCATCTTGTGGGAAATGTGGAGATTTTACAGGAAGCAAACTGTGAGAGTTAAAATGATGGTTGGAGCCATCAGTAGCCCAGAATCACCTGAGTGAAAAACACACTTGGGGAATGAAGAGCCAATAACCCACCTAAGAAATAAATCCAAGATCCTAATGAAGAACCAGGAATGCTCCTTCTTCTTCCCTCCTTGGCAGGGGAAAACACAGACAAAGCAAGAAAAAAAGTTCCTTTCTGAGATATCTTGGGAATCCTCAGAGAGGAAGGAAATATCCCTGCAGAAGCTCTGCCTTTAAGTGGGAATTTATCCCCCCTGCAAGCTCCAGGTTAAAAAGTGTGACAAGGACATGCAGCAATTATCCCAGATTGGATTGGATGAAACTTTGGACTCCTGGGCACTGAGAATTCCAGTCCTTCTGTGCTGACAGACACTGACCCTCAAGCAAACACTGCGTTGACCTGAGGCTGTGGAACGGGCTTCCAAAATTGAGTGACAGCACTGGGATTGTGGGTTTGAATAGAAGAACCCACATGGAACCATAAAGGAGCACCCACAGGTGGATGTTGGCCAGCAGAGCTGCAGGAGGATGCCCTGGGGGCTGTGACGACCAGAGGATCCCAAAGTTGTTCCCAACCAGGATGCCCTGGGGGCTGTGACGACCAGAAGATCCCAAAGTTGTTCCCAACCAGGATGCCCTGGGGGCTGTGACGACCAGAGGATCCCAAAGTTGTTCCCAACCAGGATGCCCTGGGGGCTGTGACGACCAGAAGATCCCAAAGTTGTTCCCAACCAAGCAGAGTTCAGGACTGCAGCAGACACAGAGGGACCGAGGTGGGGATTTGAGGGTTTGGCTCAGGGTTTGTTCCAGGGGAAAAGGTAAATGCAAATCACAGGGTGCAAGCAGCAGCTTCTGCAGGAGCTTTTGTTCATTCACAAAGACAGCAAATGTGTGTGCTCATCCAAGGGCTGCCTTTGTTCCCGAGCTGGGATTCTCACACTTTGTGCTCCGTGTTGGGAAGAAAAGCCAAGCAGGGATTTATCTGCCTTGGGGTCTGGGTACTGCATTCC